>JAUBOC010000043.1:14716961-14730459 GCA_032275365.1 Anablepsoides cearensis
CTGCTTTTGGTTCGCGGTACCCTATTCACTTTTCAGCTTATTCAGGCACACCCCTATACACCAGGAACAGGGATCCCAGATCCACCACCTGGGGGAAGCACCTCTACGCAGTGCAGCCTCTGGATGGGGATGCTCAGGTGTCCTGCATGTGGGTTTATACGCTCTGCCCTTTCTCCCTCACAAATCTGAGAGTAATTACAGCTCTTCCTCTTCCCATAAAAAAGTCCACAGCCACAATAGGGAAATAAAGTTAGGCCTTAACACGCAGAGGTCACCCCTGTACTTGTTGAGCACTAAGTAAAGCACACCCACTGTGGCAGAAAGTAAGATCTTAGGATTATTAGACATGGTGAGGTATGGCCGATGTGACTTCCGTAAGAGCATGGAGGACAATGGCTTTGCCGATTGAACCCTGATAGATGTGAAGTTGAAGTGAACCGTACCACGGAGCAGCCAACCGTTAGTGTGTCGCTGCCTCAAACTGGGCTGTAATTGCTTCAGCTGGCTGACAGTTTTATAGCAAACACACATGATGGCAAAAGAGGGGGACAAATATAATTTATTTCCCCTTCTACAATACAGTCATCGGGGCGCCGTTTTCAGTTGACTGCACACAAATACAGTTTGCAGCTTTTGATTAAAAAGGAAGTGCTTGGCTCCAGAATCGAGTCACCCGATCGCTCAGTGGCAAATATATCACATTGATTTGACAAATCATTACAATTTGAAGGTATGAGCTGTCCTGTCTCTATCAAAGAGCTTTCCCCAAATTCCCTGAACGCTAAAATCTGCCCAGTAAGCACAGCAAACAGAACACATCCACTGATTAAAATTGCAGGGGAGTTTTATTTTTTTGTCAGTTTGTTTTGTTTTTTTTTACAAACATCGAGGGTCACTAAATCATCTTTGTGGCACCCCAAATATTTTGCAGCCAGGCTAATTTAAAAGTTCAATATGTTACCTTTTTTCTTTCTTTTTTTTTTGACTTTTTGTACAAATTCTGTGCCTGACAAATCATCAGGGTGATATACGTGTCTGCCTCTGTACACTCTGGCCCTTTGAAACACAACAAAAACCCAGCAGACACATTATTTGTATTCCTATCTCGTAAATCAACTGCATGATTTCAAAGGGAGAACAAAGGACACAGCCTGCACTGCAAGCCTCTATCCCTCTTCTTCTTTTTCTCATGGGAGTCTACAGAAAGACTCGAAGAATTGCCATCACGGTGTTGAGTAGCTTTGCAGTTAAATAATAGAGAATTCATTTAATCCTTACAACAAATGTGTTCTGTTTTACGCCAGAGGTGTCTGACTTCATTATGATCTGTTTATGAAGTACAGTCAAACAGAATCCTGTGGTGCAGGGATGTGTTTTGTTGGTAAATCTGAAGACCAGTGCACTGGAAACCAAGAACAAGCTTTATTGATGGGTATTTCTGCCCCGGACAGTAATCTATGTGTAACAGTGCTTTGAAGGCAGCAAGGGCTCAATGAGCTGCAGGTAATGCTCTGAAAAGGAGGAGGGATCGAGGGGAAAAAAAAGAGTCCTCTAGCAAGACCATCTGTTCATGTGTAATTACAGTGCTGAGCCTCAGTTGGATCGCTCTCTGTACAGTCAGAGATCAGGACCCCTGACCAACCTGCATCCTGCATGAGAAGTAAATGAGAGTCCTGCACAACAGCTTATGGTTTTAAGTCAGGAGTGAGCAGCTTAATACCTCTTTAGCCAACTGCATTTGAGCATTAGCCAGTGGATTACACCTATGACATGCAAAAAGTGCCATTACAAGTGGTTTTGAGAACGTTGCTTCGTGATAAATTACATAACAAATGGGTTATTTAAAGATGCTTGAGCCCACAGCATGCCCACCATGCTCATAATGTCAGACAAAATTCAGAGTAACACGACAGTCATCAAACATGTTAATTGAATGTGACATGTGCTTGTACTATATGCATATGCTGCCTCACCAGGCTCCACCATAGAGGCATAGCTTCATGGTCTTATATAGAAGCACTGAGCCTTAGCATTTGCACCCATGACAGTTTTACTATTAATCATCATCAATGTGCGTGCTACCCTTCACACTCAATACCACGCCGGCTGGTAGCTTGTTTACCCCCCTGACAGATGAAGTTATAAGTTTATGTATATTTGTGTACGGAAACAAGTGTGTGTTTCTATCTGCATGGGTGTGTATGTGGATAGGAATGTGTTTGTGTAATGTGACATTTGGGACTCAGACAGGCTCTCAGACTTGCAAATATCGGCGGTGACAGTTTAAGAATTTAAGACAAACAAGTTCCTAGAGGCTTCAACTCCCACTCAGACAATCAGTAACAGAGCAGGAATGGACTTCCCACTTGGAAGATGGCTGCATTTCAGCTTCATCGTTAGGTATCAACAGTCTGCCCCTGTTTCCTTTCAGACTGCAGAGGATTGAGGAAAGCCCTGTGGCAGATGGTCAGTGAGAAGGGTTTCATCACTTCCCACAAAACTGCTTAAGTGTCTGTGGTTATCTAAACGGACATGTGGCAATACAGCATCCCAGGCCATTTGTTTTACTCTTTGCAAGATGTCTATTTTATTCTGTGACATATAAATTATGCAAAACGAAATCAAAAGTATGCACAAAAACAAACACTATAAAGTCTATTTTGAAAACTTTTTTTTTTTGACAGAATTTCCCTGTATTATCTTCACAAACGTGATAATTGTGAATTTGTTTCAACATGTTAAGAAGTTCATGGGCTTGAACAGACATTTCTGTCAAAACAATTTTTTTTTAATTTGAGGTATTTTATATTTGTTTCAGGTATAACATACAGTAGTTTATATGTTCTTTACATATTTTTGTGGTACTGGACTTTATTCTGATTTTCTGTCATATCCCTCTGTTTTCCTTCTCTCTGCCTTTGCTTGGCCCCGCCCACTCACACCTGATCCTCATGTTTCTTCCCCAGGTGTTTCTTATTAGTTCATTAGTTCTCCCTTTATATTCTGTCTTCTGTCCTCAGTCTTTGTCAGATCCTTGTTCATTGTTGTGTTGTTTCATGCAAGCCAGTCCTTGTATTTTTGCTGCCACGTCAGTGATTTTATTTTTGTAAATAAACCTTTTTCCCACCCTCACTCAGTCCTGCATCTGGGGTTCAATCCAACCGCGCCTACTCATAACAATTGCTCAAGGTTTTTTTTTATGTATTTTAGATAAAATGTAAAAACATGAGGAGTTACTGGTGACATTTGCACAGTATTATATTGCCCAGTAAACGTCTGTTCTCCCAATAAATACATACATGGCAAAGAAAATTACAATATACAATAGAGCCTGAAAATACAAAGGCAGATTTAGTGATTCCTCACGGCGTTGAGTAAATGAGACAGATGAAGGAAGGAAAGGACTCCCAAAAATAGAGAGATGGCTGATGGCCGCACAAACCTCACATTAGAAAAGTGTTTGGCAGAAAGTGTTTTTGTTTTGTTTTTACTCTGAATTCTGCTGTGCAGCTTCAGAAGCGATCCCACCTTTGAGGAATTGAATCCGCAGCGTGGCAGTTAAAACCTCATCTATCCGAGATGTCTCCATATGGATAAACATAGAGTGGTGGAGCACCTCTAATAACCTTTATGGTGCTGCTTGAAGCCCAGGATACTGCCTGCATAATCACCTGAGCTCAGGCAGAGTGCTAAAAGCATAAATCTGCTGAGAACGCTCGGGTTGTGTTTGGGTCCCAGTGGTTTTGAGGCACAAGTCACCTGTTTCCCTCTGTGTGTTTGTGTGTGGAAGTTGTTTTAATGCCCTTGTTGGACAAATCTGTCTGAAAATTATTAATGTATTCAAGTTTGTCACTGCTTCTTATGGTGTCGACAGAAATCAAATTGTATCAAAATAACTCAAAGTTTTCCAGACAACTGTTTTGCAAAAGGAGAGGTTGGGAGTGCTCAGCTGTTCAAACCGAACCCTCACAAACTCTGAAGCTTTCAGCTCAGAGTGTGTCTTTTTATTTAGCAAGTTGTCAAAAACAACAAACCTTAATCTTGTCTCTGTACGCAGTCATAGGTCAGAATGTTACAGAGAACATTCTATACTGTGATTCACTTTGGTGAAGCTTTGCATGCACAGATAAGAATAACTTCCTCAGCAATAAGTATGAGAAAAAGGAACTTGGATGGATAAGAACATCTGAGTAAGACATAAAGATGTAAGGCTGATAATGTAAAAACTCTGACAGACTAGAAAGAGTAGGAATTAACACGGCTATGCTGCTCAAAGTACACAAACAAAATTATTGAAGGACTTTAAAACATAAAAGTTAATCTGAAACTAATCTAAAACTGCTAAAAAACCTCAAACTACCAGCAGATGATCAACAGCTGTAAAACGCATCGATTGCATTCAACAAAAACTTTTTTCTTCCATCAAAAATTGCTCAGCCATCTTCCTCTACTATCGTTTATTTCAAGGGCCACAGCTTTTCTGCTACAAAACCAGTGCTTTATTCAATTTATAGCAAACATAAAAAAGACAGCAGCATTTGGTTCTGTACACACAAAAGTTTCATTTCCCAGGGACTGATATTAAGATGATGACTGACATTACTTTGCTGATCGTAAGATAAGATTTGCTGAAAAGAAGGAGAGAGGATGTTTTTTTAAGAGTCCTGCGTAGGAGCCAACATTTAGCTTTACAAAATAAACAGGAAAAGAGGGTCAAGACCCGGTCATTCCTGAATAAAGCTGCAGTAAAACTGCCAGCAGATGAAAGCTGCTGAGGAGCAAGCCTGCCAAAAATAATGATTCAAGTCAAACAGCTACTGTTTTCTCTATTGTTTATTGGCTTTCCAGATGCTCTATGGATGACAACAAAAGTCCCTTTGAACTAAGATAAAATACACAACCAGTTCTTTTCTTGATTTTTTTAGTAGATCTTTAAACCCTTGGATTATTCCAATAATCTGCGTTTAACAGATTTGCTTGCACCTGCAAACAGGAGAGCACATTTTATTTCACTGTACCAGTCTTATCTCCCATTATTACCCCTGATGACTGATGCTACGAGACACCTAGGTTGCAGAGTGACGATACTCTCCAACATTATTTCTACTGCTATCTCCACAGATGAGCCCCATGTGTGAATGATACAGCTATAATAATAATAGTGCAGATAACACTGCAATTCCATTGCACATTTTACAAACACTTGGCCCTAAAAGTACCCCGCAGGTATTTACTGTAAATATGTAAAGCAATAAACATGTTGTGCATAAAGCATTCAGTCTTCGAGCCATTTTTTTTATTGCTTTGTTCAAAATCATTGAGTCACTTTTGTTCTGCTGTAGCCTAAAAAGACAGAAATATAAATGCAAAGATTACTAAAAAATGGTTGTGTTCACTGCAGCCTGCAAAAACCCTGCCTCTAAACTATATGCATAAACTAGTTGCACATCGATCAAAGGGCAAACAAATATTTGCCAACCTAGAAAAAAATACTGTAAATGTGAAAGTAATATGTTCACTGAATATACTGAAGTAAATTGTGTGGCTGATGGAGTACAGTGTCCAGTGACATGGGCTAAAACAAAAATCTTGTGGCCATGCATTACTAATTCGTGGCCACAAGAAAATTCTCAAGTTGCTTTATTTCATTCTGAGAGATTTATTGTTGGAGTCAGATTATATATTGTTAGCCTAATAACAAAATCGCCTACGTAATTTTTGACCAAAAATGACTTATGCTGTTAGGCTAACGATATGTTGTTTTTTATTATAAGTGTATGTTTAATCTAAATTGTTTATCTTTCATAAATTTATGAGATGACAATGAATGCTTTAGGTGTGTGTTGGACAACTGTGTAACTGAAAGTGATATAACTCTCCTTCCACAGCAAAGGCACGATGTGTGTAAGGAACCTGTTTGTTGCTGAGTTAAAAAACAAATAAACAGACAAAAAAAAAGCTGTATGGGCAACATATTAAAATAAAATGAAATTAATTCAAAGTGTACATGTTAACAATCAACAATGTCTGTAAGGAATAGAACTGGAACAATAATCTTGTTGCAACCCATTAATTATCTCAGGGCCACTACATATTTCATTTTGTCCTTTGTCACCATACACACTCAAAAAACAAATTGTCGGATTTGCTTAACTCAATTATGTCAAGTGTTTCCACTTAACTGTGTTGACTAAGTCCAACGTAACTTCTACTATTTATTTCAATGTAATTGTGCAAGGTGCTTTAGATTTACTCAACTCAGTTAATTTAGTGGAACCACTTGACATAACCGAGTTAAGTAAATCCAACAATCTGTTTTTTGAGTGCAGGCTCCGTACAAGATGAATAAAAAGCTGATATTTTGAAATATTGTGTGTTGAAAGATAAATAATTTGTATTGGAAAAGCTGTAGAAAGCTGTAGTTGTAGTCTTCCAGTAAAAAAGGTTTTTACTGCAAGACTGGGTTTTAGGGAGCATTTTCTTAATTTGTCATTTGTTACTTTTTTTAACTGCATTTATTCAGCTCATGTTTGTAATTAAACTGGCTCCTAATAATCCTGATAAAAACGTGTTTATTATTCCGTATGATTCTATTCGCCTTTTTGTAGATTGTGAAATCCAGCCTGTGAGAAAATGGGTGAACTTTCAGCATGAAACTCTTCTATAAATTGAGTTTCTCTCCCTCCCTCTTCCTCTTTACAACAAACTCTTTGTCCTTTGTTCTTGTCTGGTGACTTGAGTTTCTGAGTCTCATTTTGCAGCTTCTTGTCCCTTGGTGTCTTCTCTTTGTAGTCGTTGACTCTGATAAACGAGTACCTGCAGTACAGTTTTTCTTTTCTTTTTTTCCCAGTTTTAATCTCATTACAGTGTGTAGTAAATGTTTTCCTGTAGCCTTTATAGACCCCAGAGCTCTGCTTGCTGCAGACCCAGTGCTCTCACCTTCTGCTGCTGTGCCCTCTGTGTCCCCAGCTGTCCCAGCTACCTCTGGCTTTAGCCTTTGTAGTCTCACTATGCATGAAATGCTTTGTTCTTTGCACTCTTGTGGTAAGCTGATTGATTTGGAATGTTTTTTTTTTTTTGAGTGTGTGTATGTGATTTTTTTTCCTCCAAATTTTTAAGTATGCTTGTTTTCCCCCTGGAAGACCCACTCTCCATCTCAAAGGGTCCGGACTACAAACACAGGTAGGTTTTACCTGAATAGTTGAAGAGGGAGTCTGTTTAAGTGAGTGGCAAAGAAGGTTTATTCAGTTTGCTTTTGTGGGTAGTATATGCTTTATCAGTTCAATTTTTTGTCATCAAATGCAGAACCGTTCTTCTGGTGTCAGTATTTTTGTGGGAGCTGGACTGACACGTCTAACATCTAACGCAGGGAAACACAACAATCCAACTTTTAAAGTTGTTCAAACATGTGAGTTTAGCTGCATCTGTTCCATGAACAAAGCCTCTGCACAAGGATTTTGATGGATGAACGGCGACAGCCAAGGATTTTTAATGACGCTGTTGATGCTCTTTGGAATGCGATGTTAATGATGGCCTTGCCTCGCTCTCATCTTTTTGCCACGAGAAGCTGGCTGCGACTTGTGTGGGGATCTAGATAACGGCCGAGCGTTTTGTAATGTGCAGAGCACAACGCTCATAAATACTTGGAGAATGATAAAAGTGGGTCACCCAGCCCACAGAGATTCAGCCTGTACCATTCACTCATGTGGAAATAAGCCTCCTGCACTGGGCCCAGCTATCAAGGCTGCACTACCAACCACTGCCATAGTCAGCTCCTGGCTCTGTACAATACAGAGACCGCACACTCCCACCCCCAATCCCCACCCCCCAAACACACACACTCAGAGCTGCTCATCTTTACTTTTATAGTACAATTAAAGTCATTGTGATGCAACTCTATATCTTGAAAGTATACCAGCATGAGCAATAATCACTATTGTTGACAAGGATAAAATATACCAATGCATTGCTGGTTTTATTTCAAGTTCCATCATGTGTCATTGTTGGAGTTTCTTCATGAATTTTTAATTTTTGTTCTCTCGGAAAATGAAATATTTCACCAATATTCTGTTGTATTTTCTGTAATCTGATACACAACTGTTGCAGAAAAATATGTGCCGAATAGAAAACACTTCAAGCAACCATATATCCTGCCTGTCCGTTGCAGACAACGCACTAAAATGCTCAATTCAGCAATGCTGGAAGACCTGGGATTTGTGCTCACGTGATTCCATCGGGCTTGGCGTAATGCAAAAAATTTGAACTCCTGCAGCTTTGACACCAGGTCAGAGTAATGCATGTGTGAGTAAAACTCAAACTGAATGACTCTTGTCGAATGGCTCTGAGCCAGCACTTTACTTTACTTTCTGCATGTTAAGTGGAAGCTTAGAGTCACACACGCTGCTCTGAGTTGCTTTTATTGTCACACTTGTGCCACACTAACACCAGCATCCATTCACAGGTGGACTACTGTAAAGGCAGTGAGAAAGTTTGTCTGTCAATCAAGTTAAACCCTTAATTAGATCAGGCTGTAACAGGTTAAAGCATAAATCAATCAACCACTTCCTTTTTAGGAGAAAGTCCAGGATGTACCACTTTAAACGAGGATGTAGCATCATGCCGCTGGTTGTAGTTGTGAAAATTGGTATACCGTACATTTAAAGCTGTCCCCCACTCTTTCTCTGGGGTCTAATCGTGGCCAGCCAACAGTGAACAGAGAGCAGCACACAGATCCCAAGGGACAGAAGAAGGCTGAAGCAAATAGTCCACAGCCATTACTGACATCTCCCTGGCTTGCTCTGCCAGCTCTTCCCCTGTGCGCTCACCTACACAGCTGCTGTAGTGTCTGCAGTAGATTTAAAGCTAACTGCAGAGCACCGTGGATTAATATCGTTTCAGATACGTGCAATCCGAATATAGCAGATGACTCTTTAACATTCATGCTTTCAAATCCGACTCCTCCTGACATCATTCATTTATCTTTTACTTCATCTTCTTTCGTGCACTTTCTCCAAGGGCTGCCTGTTTAGTTTGGGAATATTTGATTGGCAGGTTTTTAACCCCCAGTAGGGCTGACGCTGCCAAAGAGTCTTATCTGGAAGTAGCGTTAATGCTTGCAGTAAATATGTCGAGGAACTAAATGAATCTAGGGAAGGTGGTGGACGTGTGATGTTGATAGCAGGAAGAAATAGGTAACTCAGTCTTTACTAGATATTAGAGCATGTGTCAAACTAAAGGATTTCTGTCCGGCACGACAATAAGGCCTCCCCGCAAAAAATATTTATTTACTGAATTTAATATAAAATATATTTTTAATCAATTGTAAAGTTTAAATGGAAAAAAAAGGGAAAAAAAGTTTAAATGTATGAATGAATGCAACAAAATAAGCTAATACAAAAGTTGAAAAATAATATTACTTTCCCAGCCCCTGAGCTTTTGGTAACTGATTTATGATTATGTAAAGTCCTTTATTAATTTCTCAAAAATAAGTTGCTTTAAAGCAGCATTGATTATAAACTACATCTCCCATAATGCATGACATCATCCACCACTAGGTGGAGATGCACAGGAGAACTAAAGTAGCCAGTTGTCGGTGATATTCACCGTGTAAAATCTCCATATAGCTGCATATTCGCCTGCTACTTTTGCCATGGCCCAGTTGTATGGGGAAGTGGGAATCTCTCAAAACAAGTCATAGATATAAGCTGGAATGCCCCTCTGGAGGGAACTCCTTGAAAATGGGAGAGTTCAGAATTCATGACAGCAGCTACTCACCGCTTCTCAGCAGTAAGTAAAACTCTCTTACTTTCACTTTGAATAGTATTTCTGTATGTTTTATTTTATTGTACACATTTTTACTTTTCAGTGTTTACAAGAGGACTTGTTAAAATGCTGTTTCTATGCACGAGATACCACATAGAGCTCAGTTATTGTTTGCAGTGCTCGGCCACAGCAATGAGATGAGGAACGTGAATTCGGAGTTCAATATAAAATGTCACAGTTAATTACAACTAAGCCTTTGGGGACCACCATAATGTTTATGTGGCCCCCAAGGAGAAGATTAATTAGTCCTCCCTGTATTAGAGAATGGAAAGTAGCCTTTATTTTAGTTGTAGGTAGTCATTTTGAAAAAAGACATAAAATGACAATCAGAATAGTCATGCTACAGAACTGAGTCCATGTCTTTTTTACACATCATTCACCATTTAGACATGAAACTAAATGGTCATAGAGAAGTGGAGACAGAGACTGTGACAAGAAAAAAATATTTTTGCGAAGTTTGACTATGTACAAACCTCATTTTCATTTAAAAATATATAAAAACAATTTTATATGAATTGTAAAGCAGGATGTTATTTTAAAAATGTATGCATTTTGTTTGTTATTAAAGCTTTTTATAGCCTGTTCTGTATATTCTCCTCCTGTTTTGTTTTATCACAGTAATTGTGGAAAATTATTACCAGATTCTTCATGTTCTGAAAATACCTGCCAACCAGGGAAGTCTCCCTTTGTAACAACAGAAGCTGCAGCAAAGAATGAATGGGTTGCTTCAAGATCTTCTCACTGTTATTTCCCCACAG
Source organism: Anablepsoides cearensis (assembly GCA_032275365.1). Taxonomy (NCBI): domain Eukaryota; kingdom Metazoa; phylum Chordata; class Actinopteri; order Cyprinodontiformes; family Rivulidae; genus Anablepsoides; species Anablepsoides cearensis. The sequence continues at coordinate 14,727,542 of JAUBOC010000043.1, forward strand.
GCTGAGAGCTCTCCCTCATTAGTAAAACCCTCACCTGACTCCCTGTTTCCCTCTCAAACTGTGAGGCTATAGCTCAGCCAGTTCAGAGACAATATTGTTCCAGAAAAACTGCAAGAAAACACGAATAAATAGTATTTTAACACAGGTGCACAGATGAGTAGATGCCTGTTGTTTGTTTTTTGTTTTGCATTTGTCTGTACTTTCTTGAGGGTATGTGACATCATGTCTTCACTTGTGAATTGGTGCACGCTTGTCTCCTCCCAGACGTCTGCACAGAAACTCATTCTCTGATTAGCAGTGATGAGTGGCTGGAGATAGTGAGAACGACCCCTCTGTCGCTCAGCTAAAGCTTTTATCTTACTCTACAGGGTATTCTGCCATGTGATGTGGCCTCATTGCTCCTGTCTAAACTCTCACGGGCTTATCTTGCCTCCATTATCTCCATCACCTTCCTGTCTCGTTCTTTTTTCTTTTCTGTTTTATTTTTTTAAGTTTCTCTTCGCTGTACTCACTCTGTTGGAAATGTTTTTTTTTCTTATTTTATACACTGTTGGACATGCATTCTGCAGCTGTCTACCTCATTGTGATACAGACGCATGTCTCACCTCTAATTCTGAATTTTCCTCTCATTTAGGGGTTATATAACACTACAAACACTCACTGATCTATACAGTAGCACAAATGGAGCCAAATTAGGCATGAGGTCAGAGAAGCAGGACTTCCAGCTCACAGGCAGATGTCTTTTGTAATGGGAGTGGCACAAATTATTGTGCTGCTAATCTACAACAGTGAGGAATGACAACAGTGCCTCCAACTGGTAATTCTAGGGTTTGCATCTCTCAGCTGGACCCATCCATCCATTTTCTAATACTGCTCTTTTCCAGGTCTCAGGGAGCTGGTGCCTTCAGCAGTCACAGAGGTGCAGGATATCCTCCCTGAACAGGTTTCAAGATCGTCACATGGCCAAATAGACAATCACATAGGAGCAATTTAGATTGATTAATTTACCAAACATGCCTGTTTTTGGTCTGTGGGAGGTAACCAGAGATCCTGGAAGAACTCTCTTGTGCACAGGGAGAACTTGCAAATACCACTCATAAAAGGTCCCAGACTGGGAGGTGATTCTGTGACCTTTTTGCTCACAGGAAGAAGCTCTAACCACTGTGCCAAAATGCAGCCCTAGTTGGACCACAATCATGAAGTTATTCTGGAATTAAAGAGCTGATGTTATCTGACCACAGTGTGAGTCTAGTGAAAACTGACAGTTCAACTATTGGGTAAAATTATCTGCTCACCAGCTCGATCAGGAGCAATAAACTGGACAATAAACTTTTGAAAGGAATTCCTGTTTTTAATAGCTGTTAGGTTCACTAATTTTACTACTTTAAGTATTATGTTTTACTGCTTATTTTTAATACGTCTTTTAATTAAAATGAATAAATTAACACTTTACAACATAGGACACCGTTTAAGAAATGAGATGAAAGTTAATAAGCTGTTCACAAGAACCTAAGTCATTTACTAAACAGGAGATATTTGACTTGAGTTACGTATATTTTTAAAGTATTTGAAAATTATTTGTTGTCACTTAATAGGATGCAGAATCATTAAAAGTTGTTTTTAAATCATTTTGTTTTGCAGTGATATTGCACAGTGATTACACTCTGATGTGTGTCTTTGAAACATAAAATTAGTTTTCTTTTAAAAAATATGATAATGCTGATCTTAAAGTGTTTTGAGTTGTGGTTAGTGTCTATTTGCTTTTTTTATAGCAGGAACACAAAAGAGAGCAAAACGATACAATCACACAGTAAGAGAAACTAAATAATATCTCTTGAAGGCAGTTATAATGGCACTATAAACAGTTTGGCTGTGATGCAAAGAAATACAGTGTCTGCTTTTAATTGTCTCAGATATTTATTTACATAAAGTTTTCACAGTTCTTGTGAGTCTTTACATTTTTACATATATTTTTTCTACAGATCATACCAACCTGAACCGTAACTGACTTCTTTTAATGAGAAAAGTCACCACACCATACACAGAGTGATCCAACTGCTACAAGCTAAGAAAGTCAGGCATCTAAAAATGTAAAAAAGACAACTCAAGGTTGCTCATGGCACAAGAAGAGGCGCCAATCTTCTAAGTGCTCCTACAGTTTGCCCCTACAGTAGAGCGTGTGATGAATGAGGTCTTTGTCAGTGTGCAGTGATTACAGAGGTGTCTGAGTATAGCTGCAGGGAGAGACACTATAGCACATGGCAGCAGAGTCTGAGTCTGTGCTCAAACAGAACTGAGTTGGTACACAAACACTTGTAAAACTGTACAACACAATGACATTACTGAGGCGAAATATCTGGTCATCGCTAAGCACCAGAAAACCCAGAGAAACTCACACAGAGAAATAAATATTACAACAATCTGTTAATTATTTCCTCAAAAAAAAAAAAAGACTTGTTGCTATGTTTGGTTTTTATTTTTATTTTTTGGGGAAGTAAATCAGGAAAATACTTCTGCACCGATATGCATCTCAATAGATTATGCTGGTATGAATCTTGACAGGTCCATGCAAAAATGTGGCACCTCAGTAGAAACTGTAAATGGCAGCCTGCAGAGTATGCAGTTGTGGAGGACACCTTAGTGTTTGTCATGGGGGGAAAAAAACAATAAAAAAGCTTTTACTCAAACAGGAAAAAAAAAAAAACATGTATTCCTTGATTCCTAATAAAAAAGTGTGTTTAGATTCAATCGTTTGAAATCTTCCCCGATATGTAGAACCCTATCTGGTGGTTGAGAGCAACCATAAACCAGAGATGGGCAACTTAAATGATGGAAGGTGCTACAATTTTATGTCAACACAACCAGAGGGCCACATAACACTGCACACTAACCCAAAAAGAATAAAACTGCCATATATA
>JAUBOC010000043.1:14731051-14749433 GCA_032275365.1 Anablepsoides cearensis
ATATATATATATATATATATATATATATATATATATATAACTTTTTTTGTGAAGAATCAACAACAAGTGGGACACAATCATGAAGTGGAACAAAGTTTATTGGATATTTTAAAGTTTTTTAACACATAAAAAACTGAAAAGTGGGGCGTGCATTATTATCCGGCCCCTTTTCTTTCAGTGAAGCAAAACTCACTCCAGAAGTTCAGTGAGGATCTCTGAATGATCCAATGTTGCCCTAAATGAATGATGATGATAAATAGAATCCACCTGTGTGTAATCAAATCATATTAATGCAGCTGCTCTGTGATAGTCTCAGGGTTCTGTTTAAAGCGAAGACAACATCATGAAGACCAACACACCAGGCAGGTCCAAAATATTGTTGTGGAGACGTTTAAAGATGGATTTGGATACAAAAAGGACCTGGCCATCCCTCTAAACTTTCATCTCAAACAGGGAGAAGACTGATCAGAGATGCAGCCAAGAGGCCCATGATCACTCTGGATGAACTGCAGAGATCTACAAAAGTGGCAAGAAGAAAGCCATTTCTGAAAAATAACCATACTAAGTCTTGTTTAAAGTTTGCCACAAGCCACCTGGGAGACACACCAAACATGTGGAAGAAGGTGCTCCGGTCAGATGAAACCAAAATGGAACTTTTTGTCCACAATGCAAAACGATATATTTAGTGTAAAAGCAACACTGCTCATCACCCTGAACATACCATCCCTACTGTCAAACATGGTGGTGGCAGCATCATGGTTTGGGCCTGATTTTTTTCAGCAGGGACAGGGAAGGTGGATGAATCCAATCGAGGATCTGTGGAAAGAGCTGAAAACTGCTGTTCACAAACGCTCTTCATCCAACCTCACTGAGCTCCAGCTGTTTTGCAAGGAAGAATGGGCAAGAATTTCAGTCTCTCTATGGGCAAAACCGATAGACATACCCCAAGCGACTCCTCGCAGCTGTAATTGCAGCAAAAGGTGGCACTACAAAGGGGCCTGAATAATTTTGCACGCTCAATTTTTCAGTTTTTTATTTATTAAAACAGTTCCAAGTATCCAATAAATATCGTTCCACTTCGTGTTGATTCTTCACAAAAAAATTACAATTTTCTATCTTTATGTTTGAAACCTGAAATGTGGCAAAAGATTGAAAAGTTTAAGGGGGTTGAATGCTTTCACAAGGCACTGTACATATCCACCGTACACACACAGACACACACACATAGACATAAATGAATTAATAAAAGTACAGGAAAAAAGCAATGAGGCTGAACAAAATGTTATGTGTGAAGGTCATTTTTTTAACTTTTTGTTTTTCCACAAGTGAAATAAAAATAAAAATAAATCAGTGTAATTGGCCTCAAGTAGGTCCATTGCCTAAGCACTGGATGGATTAGTCATACAAACAACGGCACCAGCTGCGACTCTAAATGCTTCATGCTGACAACTTTCACTACATCTTCAGAACTCCATTACAGATTTAGGATGCTTCACATCAGAACCAGACTTGGTTGAGTTCAGAAGTGTCAGTTTTGCCCTAAAACTTAGAAACATTTAAAATAAACTAGCAGTCCTTGAAGGAATACATTGTAGGACCACATAGTTGTAAGCTGATGTTTTAAGCAAAGGTCTTTCACAATCTGTTAGTGTTCAGTGTTAGGGATGACTCTCAGTCACTACCATACAAAACTTTCATTTGTATAATTGAGTCGTAGACATTTTTCATTTGCTAATGTCAATTAGCAGTGATGGCCACAATGAAACAAGTTGACTTCAAAGGTTGATCAGATTAAGATGATTTTAAATAAGTGCTTTCTGAAAGTTTCATGAAAATCTGTCCATTGCTTCATGATACATCATTATCACCAGCAACAAGGCATGGCAGCAAGCGATGCACTGAAAACACGTAATTTTCAATTTTACATAAAGCAAGACGATAAAGCCATTGTCAGACAATTTTTACAAATACCAAAGGCGGTCAGAGAATCAAGAGAAATTGAAAAAGATTGTCGTACAAAGGTGCTATAGTTACATAAAAACAAACAGAACCTTGAAAACCTTCCTGAAAAGAAATGAGGTAGTGACGTTGACACAAAGAAGAGATGCACCAAATCCCTCTGTACACTGCTGCCAGCTTTACTTACCTATACAATAATAAAGTACCAATCATAACACCCGATTAAAGGACTTTATTTGACTTCACGTTAGAAAATATTGCAGCATACATGAAATATTTAGTAAGATTTCATAAACTTTTAATATGTTCCTTTCTGATACCAGAAAGAATATTTGGGATTTTTTGTTTTTGAACAGCTACACATTTCCTATAATGTAAACTTGGCAATTATATAAGAAAAATGCATTAATTTTTAAAATGGGGGGGGCTTCAGCTGTTGGCACATTATACTGCCATCAGTAAGGATGTTGGCTCAACCTAGGAGCTAAACAGGAGAGTGGTCTGCAGATGGATTGTTGTAAAATCTCTCTTTGTTCTCCCCTCACACCTAATGAAAACAAGACCAAAATTAACATTTAATTTCCTTGATTTTGGGATTTGATTTGATCTTTCTAATAAACTATTAAAACTGAGTGTCCCTGCTTTACAAAACCCCACTAAAGGACAAATGGCCCATTAGAAAAGAAGCATCAAGTGCACCAGATCTGTACATCTAACTAAGCATTTTTCCTTCATGTTGACATGTTTAGTACTTACACTAGATATGATCGTCCATAGAAAGATACTGGGTACAAATGCACCTAGAATAATTAGGCACCTGAGACTCTTTATCTGTCAAAATGTGTGTAGATGTGCGTTTATGCACGGCTGGAATTGGCTGTGATCCCTGTGTGTGTTTGGGTGTGTGAGAGTTTGGACCCTGAGACAGCAGGATATTGGAGAGAAACCCATTTGTTCCACACCCTCACAGGGTGCAGATACTTCATAAAGCTTATGACTCAGTATTACTGATGATAACCTGCCCAGATGCTCCCGTGCTTGCTGTCTTTTTCTCATTCCTGGATGAGACAGAGCCATGTGTGACAGCGAGAATGGCCTTCTCCAAATCACATCCATCTGCCTTGTTATGTTCCAACTTCCTTGTTTTGAACAGGAAAAAAAACTGAGGACAGAGCAGCTGCAAAAATAGAAAACCCATGAACTGTTCTCCACAAACACACTTGATTTGTATCTAGTTTGTACACTTATGACGTGATTGATTTAAAAGACTTATAAAACTACACAAGGAAGAGAAAGAGATCCAATAACTATGTGCATAAAATATATTTCCTATGAATTCTTCCAGGATATGCAGAATGAAATCAGTCTGAAATGTTTATGCGTGGCTGAAGCCCTTCATGCAGAAACTATGGACATAGATATGTCTGTGCTGCTGAGGTAGAGTGGACAAAGCCAGAGCTGACAAAGGGTCCAGCAGAGATGGGCTTCCCTGCTGCAGACGGGCAGTGTCTGGAGTCTCCATTTTCCAACTGCTCTGACCTCAGCACAGGCTTCACAGTCTTGGGAGAGTGGAAGCCATTGGTGAGCCCCGTGTCCTGCTGTAGCTCTGCGCCTGCAGTCGGCTGGTGCTTTGCGCCTCCTGTCTCCCTGTTGTGTTTAGCCACGATTGTTTTTGAGGGAAGATTCGAGGGACTTTCAGCCAGTGGAAGTGTTTCTATTGGTTCCTCCTCTCCTGGGGAACTTGGCTGACTCAAAGGGGAGTAAATGTCCTCTGATAATGAGGGTCCTCTGGTGCTGCCCCCCTCCTCCTCCTCCTCTTTCTCCCTGCCAGGGTCTGACAGCTCAGAGTGAACAATGACTTCTGCTTCGACCTGGTTACTGCACAGCGATGTACACAGACGGTCGTCTAATTCCTGGAACAAAACAAAGTCTTTGTTATGTGTGGGGTTTTTCATTTACCTACTGTATCTCTTGATGTAAGCCTAAAGTATTAGCTTGTCTCATTGAATAGGTTTATACCAGGTTTTAATATACAACATACAATAACAAGATCATACTACAATAGACGTGGTCATTGCAATACTCATCAGCACAAGGTCAGTTTTTTTGTCTTCTTTATGGCTGATCAAAAGAATCCCAAGTATTTTAACTTTCAGCTTTGGCACCAACTTTGACCTAATATGGTGTGAGCAGGTGAACATGTTTCTATTTGACTATTGCCTGAATTTAGGAAAATCTATAAAACTAAACGGGTGGCTCAGTTGGTAGAGCTGATGCCTCTCAGCAAGAAGTTCGCCAGATTGAATCCCGGCCTGAGGATCCTTCTGGGTAGAGTTTGCCTGTTCTCTCTCTGCATGCATGGGTTTTCTCCAGGTACTCTGGTTTCCTCCCACAGACCAAAACCATGAATGTTAAGTTAATTGGTAACTCTAAACTATCCCTAGGTGTGACTGAGTGAATGGTGGTTTGTCTCTGTGATGGACTTTTTGAAAGTATATGGTAAAGTAAAATGTGAAGCTATATGATTTGTTGTTTAAGTTGATGTTTTTTATTTTATTTTGTATTGTTTTGTAAATTATGTTTCATTTGAATATATTCTGCAGATAAAAGGGAGACATTATAAGTTTTATTCTTCTTCTGCTAACTTTCATTTTATTTAGATTTTTTGATTTGTGTATTTTCTTTGTTTTTTATTTTTATTTTTTTAATGAAATGAATAACATTTTTGAATTGAAAAAAAAAAAAAAAGAATTGAAATGACTTGTGACCTGTCCATGATTCACCCTGCCCCTCACACACCGACTGCTGGATATGGGCTTCAGTGACCCTGATGGGAAGAAGCGGCTTAAGATAATGCATGAATGGATAAAAAAAAAAAAACTAGGGGAAAATATTGATACTCTATATTGCAATATTTAATTTCTTAATACTCTATCGATTTTCAAAAGCACTATTTTTTATTAGGAATTAATGGATGGATTGCGATGTATGTGTCTTGATATACATCATATCACTAAAATATTGCCAATACACAGCCCTAAAAACACCTTAGTGGTAAGGATTATTTAAGTAGAAACTCAGAAAGTAGAATATGCCAACACAAAAATAGGTCAGATGTAATAAAAAAATATAATACAATGAAAAATTGCATATAGCTAGCACCTTTTATTCCAGAGCTCAAGATTAGGATTATTTCATGCTAAGCTAAGCTAAAGTTGTAGTCAGTCAAATCATGTAAATAATACTACACTCAATGCCATAGTGTGAGTTTTCATGCTCAGGGTGTGTGTTATGAATGACTCTCAGCTACTACTGCAGCAAATTTTGGCTTCATACCTGTCAAATTACAGAATGAAAGTCATTTTATGCTGGCTTTTGTTAATTAGATGTACCAGTCATCTTAAATGGGATTAACTTCAAAAGATATACAATACAGACACACAATAAATACTCAAAATCTCAGAGTTCAATGGAACAGGAAGTGCACTGTCACATCATTCAACCCCCCACCCCACACTATGTCTATTATGTTTTTCATCTTGTGCCAAAGCCTGGAGTCAAATTTAGGCTGCCTCCTAAAAGGGGTCAAACTAAAGCTGGACACTGAAAATAGGGCCTTTTAAAGCTGATGGTAGTCAAAGTATGTGTTTTCTCTGAAAATGCGATGCAGCTGACCTTTAGAAGCAATGATTAAATGATTTAAAGCTAAATTATGAAACAAAATGCCAGGATAATTACATAAATCGGAACCCACAGTAAAAACCTTTAAAAGTAGAATAGTTGGAATGAAGTCTTTTGTCAGAGAATTTCAAATTGAGGTTGCTGTTGAAGCTACTTTTTTTAATGTAGCAGAACAGAGAAAGCAGCCTGGTTACTTACAGAAGAATAATTCTATAAAATGATAAGAGGATTAAAATGTGTAATATAGTGTGTCTCGAAATCAAAAAAGTGATCAAGTTGAGGTAAAATACTGATCAGATTCTGTGAGTTGTGTGAGGAAATGTGCCAGTTTGAGGAAAGTGAAAGGAAAGAAACCACCGAGCTCTGAGATGAAAAGCTGCTGTGTGACTTTTGATTTCTGAGCCACATGATGTCCTCAGCCTGCAGCTGGACTGGGCAACATGATCGACACTGACATGTACGCTGCAGTGAGGGGTTTTACGGACTTGAGCAAAGGAAATTGTCACGCTTCCAATTTATGACAGACTGCGTCTTTAGCAGGGTTCATTTTTTTATTCTATTGTGTGATGTTTGATAGCAGATATTAAAAAAAGACAGAATAAATTATTGCGTAATGTTTGTGTATTTACCATGCCAGTAGCAGTAATAAACATGTTGAGTGCTCCATTAATCAGTGCTGGGGAATCTTCTATTATAGTGTCTCTGTATGTTGTGATTCTGTTGACCCAGTTATGACTAACAGAGCCGTTCCAGGCAACCTGTACAACAAACAACGCAATAAAAATCAGCACGATTCATCTTCTTTGAGCACAAGAACGAAATGCCAGTGGCCCATCTGAAAATGAACACTCCCCCTTGCAGATATTGACCTTGGGTTCAGATAAAGAGGAATCCTCCTCTTCCCCTGGATTAGCACTTGCCATCAGACCCTGTGCCTCTGGGTCCTCTGCCGGCTGGTGACCCAACTCCTGCCTGCCTGGGGACATCAGTGTCTCCAGCTCATGGCTATCGCTGCAGTCTGGACTGCTGACTGGAACAGAGCAGCCACCTTTCCTGTACAGAGGCGTCACAGCTGTGGAGTTCAGACCTCGGGATGTTTCCCTGTTTGGAGTGGCAACAACAAGGTTAGTAAAGGAGACAAATAAAATACATTTCTGAGAGGGGGGCATTTTGGGCTTTATCTCATTTATCATTATAATTATACCAAACATGCATCTTTGAGAAATCCTTGAACCCTTGTGGTAGCCATTCAAAGCTGCCTAAACATTTGCTCATACAAAGTACCACCCATTTGTACACAGTACCTCAGCCGAGCTCCCACCCCACAGAGCACCCCTCCCCTACTGCTCCCCACACAGCTCTGGTGGAACTGCAGTCTGTTGAGCTTGGCATACTAACTACTTCTTAGTCCAGTCCTTTTTGGATTAGAAAAATGCATTCATTGAGGAAATGTATTTTTGGATGCCAAAACGACTACCATCTTTTTACGATAAGGATGACACAGTTCGTCAAATATGGTTGCATTTTTCTCCTACGAATGGTTGTAAAAGGCATGAAGCACTGTTGCGAAGTTGTGCTAAAGTGGGAGTGTCAGAAATGGTAGGAAGTTTTTAAAGAGACAGAGGCCAATTTCAAGGTGTTCAGAAAGTCAGATTTATTTTTGATATATACAGTGAAGGGTTGGGGGACTTTGGCAAAAAAAAAATTATCACAATTAATTGTGGCTTTCAAACAATACCAATGAAAATGTGATTAATACATAACAACTGGACTTGCATGTAGCTGATGTTGTGACCTTGATCCGCATTTTGTGGATTTCCTTTTACTCTGGTTTATATCGGTTTTTCAGGTGATTCAACAAGTTCTTAGTTTTAGGGTTTAGCATTTGTTGCTTTGTGCTGCCTTCCGCCATTGGGCTTACATGCCCACCTGACAGTGATAGTGTATTGCACTCAAAAATACATCATCACGTGGCACTAATTGCTGTAATTGCACAGTGGCAAATAATAATTATTGACAGTTTTTCTGATGATTAATTGCACATGGTACACTTTTGCCCAACCGTAATACAGAGTTTTCATAACAACTGAATGTAGTGTAGAATTGAACTGGAAAATGCAAAATACCCCCCATCCCCCAACATAGATGCATCTGTTTGCTTTAACAACTTAGTTTCTTTGCAAAGCAGAGCCATAAATGAAATAACTAACATGGATCGTGAAAAAAGACTAATCTTCTATCACTATAGGGTCATCCTACCTGGATTTGCTGTTACGAAAACTGAAACACATGCAGAGAAGGATGCAGATCAGCCCCAAACAAACACCAACTATGATGCCTGTAACTGCATGGATGTCCAGCTCTGGAAAAGCATGAAGAAACAGAAAAATAATGTTGAAATAAGCACAAAAATGCTTTCAAACAGTAGAAAGCTTTTGCCACATTAGTTTTCATAAAAATTCAACATACAACTTGGGAAAGCAGATCTTCATTGATATTCATTCATGTTTGGTGTCATTGGCAGGAAGGATTAGGAGCAGGGAAACAAACAGATGGCAGGAACTCTCACCCACCACTAAACCACCACCACCCATCTCATTCATACTGTTTATTGGCAACTCTACCGAGCACATGGGAATAAAATTAAGTGCTACTCAAGATTTTTAAATGAATCTTTTTTTCATTTAACTGAAGTAGAGAAACGTAAACACTATTAGTTGCTCGACTGCATGCCCACAATGTGCCTCTCTTTTAAAGTACAACTCAAATCTTAAGAGCTAAGTAGTTTACTGGGGAGTTCTATGCCAAAAGGTAAAATGGGCATTTCATTGCTACTAGAGTAAAATTAAAATGCTGATTGGTGGAATTAGAAAGCGTGTAATGAGACTGAAAGCTTAAACATAAGCTGAAATGGGATTAAAGAAGGTGCTCTTAACAGGAAAACATGTATTGTGATGCTAATCTTTTTGACATCCACACTTTATTATTACTCTAGAATGCCGAACAGATAAGAAGAGATAATGATCATGCAGAGCTGCAGAACACAGCTCTCCCTTCAGCAACAAAAATTTATTAAAGGATTTTGTATTTACTCTACATGAATGAAAATAGACATTTTTATTGAAATGTGTCAATCATTCACAGTAAATCTGCAGCTTTATTCATTTTCGCTGGCTTGTTCAAATCCACTGACAGTCTTCTCTTATATTAAACTGCCTTACTAAGGTACGTGCTTGTGCTAGATGCAGTTTAGGTGCAGTAGAGAGTTCTGAGAAAACTCTGGAATTAGCCTGAAAATTAGAAAAAACACACTTTACAATTTCCTCCGATAATCATGAGCTTGAACGACTAGTACGCTCTGTGCAGGGGAAGAGTGGGAGCAGTGTTGCCAGATGGGAAATGTTGGATTGTATCAGCAGCTTAAAATTATCGTTTTTTAAGAAAAATTATCGTACACACCCAATTTGCATTCTAGAGAGGCTTAGAGTTTAAAAAATACCTCCTGCCACAGCTCCCACATGCTCTGTAATTAAAAAACTGCATGTTATTTTGTTTATAATAAAGGTTAAAGGTAAAAAGCACTGTATCTGACTGTTCAGTAAAGAAAATAGCGATTAGCTGTCCTTTCTTTTTCTCTTTTTTACAAAAGCTTTATTGTAAACAAGAACAAAGTACAAAAAACAGAGAACCAGGGGGAATTCTGTACATGAAAATAAATATTACATACAATGACAATAAAATTTAAAACAATAAAATAAGTTAAGTTAAAATTAAATCAGGAAGTGAAAAAGTCATTGTCGTTTTGTGTGCTTTTGATTAGTGAAGAAACAAGATTAGTGCATATAATATGTAAAGTCAATCTGCAGCTTCGAAAACCAGCTGATTGACACTGGTAAGACAAACCCCCTGGCTTTGATTGGCTGTTTGTGACCAGAAATGGTGTGTTTGCAAGGAGGAGCCAGAGGAGCTGTATTTTTTTCACATATTTTCTGTCTCATATTCTACTGTCAGAACAGTGCCATTTTTAACAAATACATAAAACATCTATTGTTATAAAAGTTTACTGTCACAGCTTTAAAGCTCACATTGATGGAGGCTAGTAGAGTGTGATGAGGAGAACTGCAGTATTAATGCTGTTTAAATCCACCAGCCTCACCTGAGTGACCGATCAGTCTCTATGTACAGGGGTCAGACAAGGAAACTGAAACACTTGGTTTTAGACCATAACATCCCTTTCAGACCGCTTCCTCTTGCATTCACAGGTAATCCTGTTGAATGTGGTTGGTCCTTCTTGGTGGTATGCTGACATTACCCTGGATATCATGGCTCTTGATACATCACAAAGACTTGCTGTCTTGGTCACAGATGCTCCAGCAAGACGTGCACCAACAATTTGTCCTCTTTTGAACTCTGGTATGTCACACATAATGTTGTGTGCATTGCAATATTTTGAGCCAAACAGTGCTCTTACCCTGCTGATTGAACCTTCACACTCTGCTCTTACTGGTGCAATGTGCAAATAATGAAGACTGGCCACCAGACTGGTCCAATATAGACATGAAACCTCCCACACTAAAATGACAGGTGTTTCATTGTCTAACCCCTGCAGATAATGACTGCTCTTTATGCACTGTTTTGGCTTTGACAGATTTGTGCAAACTGATTATTTCATATAAGGGTTTATATTATTGCTGTCATTTTTTATGAATGGACTGCCACACTACTACTCCGTAGCAGTGTTGTATAGAGCATAGGTTGTCAAACTGAGGTCCCAGGACCCCCAGGGGTCCGCAAGAGGTATCTTGGGGGTCCTCAAAAAATTTCACAAAATTGTTAATTTTTATTTTTTTAATGCATGGGGAACAATGAACTAATAAAGCAAACATAATAAACTAAATAAAAAATATATTCCCGTAGCATTTAGGGGTTGACATAATAGAAAATTATCTTTTAAAACAGCATGGTGTTTCGGAGGGGATCCCTGGAATTTATTTGCCCTTTAAAGGGGTCCACAGATTGAAAAAGTTTATGTTATCCTAGTATAAAGTACCACAAAGTGATACTTGAGTAAAAGTACAAGTATCTTACCAAAGAATTACTTTGGTAAATATTAAAGCCTGCTTCAGGAATATTACTTAAGTAAAAGTCTTAAAGCATCTGATACAGTCAAGTATAAAGGACTGATACAAGTACAGTCCTTTTATTTTTAATGATTATGTCCTGCTGGACTGTGACATGATTTGTTTGTGTGCAAACTAATACGATAATAGAATTTTATATATTTTTACTTCTCATTCAGCCACAAATAAATTCACTCTATCTAGGAGGCACAATTTATATGGATATATTTATTTTTTACAATAACAAACTGTAATGAAAACAAGCAAAAATGAAATAAAAGTAAGGAATTTCTACTTTTTGCATTTTTTTTAAATGTAAGGAGTAGAAAGTATAGATAATTGTGTGAAAATGTAAGAAGTAGAGGTAAAATGTAGGCTGAAAAATAATCACTCAAGTAAAGTACATATATCCAAAAAAAATCTACTTAAGTACAGTAACAAGGTATTTGTACTTAGTTACTTTACAAGTCTGCTCATTAGTGCTGGACATTACCATATTTGGATAGAGGAGTCTCAACATCCTTTACAGGAGAAAAAGGTCCTGGCCCGACCTCAGTAGAAGCTCTCAACTTAAAAAAGTAACGAGTCCCACCAGTCAAACCGTGGACCTCTGCACTGGTAACAACCCCTGAAAAAGACAAAAGGAGAGATTCAGTTTTCTCTCATACTATGATTTTATTTTAACACATTACATATCTACATATATTACTTGCCTTTTCTTTAGGAACCTACCGTCCTCAGAAAGATTTTTCCACAAGTGCTCCGGCTCACTGAGGTTGATGCTGTGCAAAATCATGTAACTGACGATAATACCGTTGGGTTCCAGTGGAGGGCGCCAGCTCATCAGCACAGAGGAGGAGTCCAGAGCGCTCAGCTGCAGTTCCTCTGGTGGTGTGGAGGGCCCTGGGGGAGAACAGAGGGTCAGGTCAGTAATTAGAGCTCAGAAATTAGGCCTCGCAGCTGGAAGATGTATATTGTTTTGGTGGGAGATTTGTCTTGCTGTGTGACGCCAATCTGTGTCCTCGTGTCACTGCCACCTGGGTACAGGAGAGAAGGTGCAACTGGGACAATGGGACTGAGGGCAGGGGCTCAGGTGATGATGGAGGCTAGTAGAGTGTGATGAGGTGAGCTGCAGTAATAATGCTGTTAAAAGCCACCAGCCTCACCTGAGTGACCGAACAGAAGCGCCGGCCAAGACAAAGGCTATTTTCACACCTGAGAACTTTATTACAGCCAGTTATTAGCAACTGCTGCCAACCACGAATCCCCCATGTTCACTGGCCAGCAAGCATTTGAGTGAACACATAATCACTTGCATGTAAAACACCCTCAAGCAAACTTTCGCAGACATAAGCTGCATAATATGAAGACCTTACAAAGCACAAGCTGATTTTATTTATTTATTTTACTAACAACAAAACACACATGGCTTGATCAGCCTCTTTATAGAAATAATTAGTTGTGATTATAAATGTGGGGGAATAGGATTTAAACATGTGCCTCTTTAAAATAATTTCTTTTTAAAATGGTTTCTGAATGGTGCATGTCCGGTAACATTGGATAAAAAAAATGTACCCTATGGTCACACATTAATCTTGTGGCCACAAGATATGTAACGAGTGGAAACAAGATCATTTTGAGCAGCCTTTACAGACTGTTGGAGTCATAGTATATATGAATATGTTGTTTTTGTGTTTAACTTTTGAAAGGTACCCCACACTTCTTCTTATTATTCTTTTGTGTATGTTTAATCCAAACCGTTCATCTTTCAAAGTATTTATGAGATGACAATGAACGCTTTAGCTGTGTGTCGGGAAATTTATTTTTTTACTGTGTTCGTTCACGGGACATAATGCAGACTCTTTCCACAGCCAAGGCACAGTCTGTAAACTGTGTTGTGTGTTATAATGAAGAAAAGAAAAGAAAAGAAAAGAAAAGATAAGAAAAGAAAAGAAGCTTTTGGACCAATAAAATGCCAGTTATCATCTATGTCTTATAGCTGCATCATATAATGCTAAGAATTACATCACAAGTAACTGAAGTATGTCATTTGTTACTACATTAAAATAAAATCCCATACTGCATAGAAATGACAGCTATAATTATTTCCTGGCTAGAACATAATTATCTTGTGACCACAAGATAATTTATCTTATGTCACCGGATGGGCTCTGTAGTATCCTCAAGTATCCTTTTCAACAAGGAACACACACATCTCTACCAACCGGCTGTCTAATACAACTCAACTCCTATTTTTTTATGGGGGAACAGAGCTTTTCCCAACCTTTATTTGGTAAACAGATTTGCTCAATTGAACTGTGTTAATTGGGGAAACGCTGCAGTGACGGCACATTTTTTTCATCAGCAATATTTTACAATTGAAACAAATTCTCTAGCACTGTGAGAGAGGAAGACCCACAGCTCAGTGAAAACTCACGGTCGGACAGAGTGGCCTCCTCCACAGTACCGCTGAAAGGTCCGACCACGTCTACCCCATTAGACTTCACTGCCAGCTCATAACGAGTGAAAGGCTTCAGCCCTCCAAGCAGGATTTCCTGAGCAAAACTGCAACACATACAAGTCACAGTTCTTTACTGAGTTAGAACCATTTTTGTGTTTGTCATTCATGTTGTTGAGGACAGAAATCTTGAGGAAAAAAAGTCATATTGAATAGATGTTGATACATTTTTAAATCATAATCTCAGGATGCTAACCTGGTGTGGTACGTAACCAGAGATGCGTTGGTGGTTCCTGCCGGGCTGCAGCGCACCGTGTAGTTGATGATGCGTACATTGCTGAAGCGCGGCTTCTCCCAGCAGAGCCAGATGGAGGTGGAGCTGTTGGCCGTGGCGTGGATGTTGCTGGGAGGCCATGGAGGGGGGTGTGATGGATTCAGTGAAGCTGTCACACAAATACACATTTATTTTCCATCAATAATAAAACATTCAGGTCAACATTGTATTAATATAACGTGTTAATTTGCCTGCAAAAGTCTTACGCCTGTTATGAGCCTTGTCAGTCCTTCCCTTCCACACTGCAGCAGCTCCATCTACCTGCTTGTTGAATGCCCAAACCTTCACCTCATACTGCCTGTCAGGAACTGAAACAACCAAAACACAATGAGACTGTTAAGGTCTCTTTGTGTTTTACGTACAGTAAATTTAAAATATAACAAATAAAACGTAGTTATGCTGTAGAGGTGCAAACAGTTAAAAAAAAACGTGTTGGCAGATTACTTGGATAGTACTCTGCCAACAACTTACCAAGCCCAGTGAGCAGATGGTGCCTGGCTTTCTTACGGAGTTTGATAGTGTGAGTATGTGTCGTCCTCTTTCCACTGGACGACTCATCTGCCTCTGCTTCTTGATAGGACAGCTTGTAACCAGAAACTAGTGTATGATTCGGCGAGGTCTGCCATGTCACATTAAGCGTGTTCGATTTGGGTCTGACTTTCAGCTCAGTAGGAGCAAAAATCACTAAAAAAGAAAGATATTCAAAGAGGAAGAAAAAAAATCAAGATATTCCAACTACACTATTTATACTGTAACTAACCAACACCGGACATCCAGTCCAGCTGATTGCATTAATATCTTTCAAACTGCGTTTTAATTTGAGCGTTGAAAGATTGGAGAAAAATGGCTTTCAATTTTTGAGAAGAAAAAGATCCAAAGATCCTACTGAGAAAACCCATTAACTGCTTCAAAAATCCTGAAAGCTGAAAGTTCTGCACTGACCCTTCTGTGACAGTCTGGTTCAGCTGAAGCTGATTTAGCAACATTAACTGAAGAAATTCTAAAGAAAAGGTTCTGAAACCTTAGGAGCTAATTTCCAAGAAGAGCTTGCCTCTACCAAAACTAAGTAATATGAACAACTAAGGTATTTTTAAAATGTGCTATATTAACTTCAACTTGATCAAATAAAAAAGCCATTTTTTATCATGTTGGCACAACTGGCCAAAGATGCTTTTAAAATTAAGATGAGTAAGAATTTTGAATCTAGTAAATGAATCCACACTTTTTTCAGACAAAAAACATGTAAAGAGATTTAATGTCTAAAAAGTTCTCCTATATGTGGGTTTTAAGTCTTATTATTTCACAACCATAGGAAGTCCCGGATAAATGCGGACATACGATGAGGATATAAATATGTCACCTGACTGTGCTCTAGTGGTGTTCTTACCCACGCGCTGGTCAGTGTTGTTGTAACGAGCTAATGTTCTGTGTTGGATCCACTCAGAGGGAACACCAAAGCCAACACCGGTTCCAGCTGCTATCCTCAGACGATACATCTGGTTTGGCTGCAGCTCTCTCAGGATAAACTGAGTCTCGTTTCCTCTCACCTCCACTGAGAATAGAGTGCTCACTAGAAAACACACACATTGTGCACATATTTGTATGGAAATCTCTTTTTTTTCCCCTCTGGTATTGTGGAGGCTTTTTCCATGAAGCTGCACAGGTATAGTACATTTAGCTTAAAATGGGGAATTGAGGATATCATTTGTAACAACACTGTGCTCTTACTGCATTAAAGCATAGTCAATTATAATCCTTTCTACTTATATTTATTAGTGAAAAACAAAGACAAAATTAGTGAAGTTAACGTTTATAATCAACACAAATGTGACATAAAACAAGGAGCCTTTGACACAGAAGTTTTATATAACTGGTACTGTCCTTTTCCAGTGCAGTACAGACCTGAAGTGTTACAAAAATGTTTATTTTGTTACACACCCTGATCCAAGGTGCTGTAATCAATGCGGTAGCATGTAACAGCTCCTCGACTGTTCTGCGAGGACAGTGGATGCCACGTCAGCCTGATGTCAGTGGGGGATGTACTGGCTATAGTCAGCTGAGGTGGCACACTCGGCACTGTGGGAAGAAAAGAAGCCTGGTGTTGAATACAACACAGTAACAATTTCTTATTCAGTCAAACTTTTGAAACTTTTTATTTCACTAAAAGAAATTGCCATAGGCAATGCAAAAAAAAAAAAAAAGAATGTCAGATGAAAATACAATCAGTGAGCTATTTACAATCATTTTCAAAGATCCATGCTGACAGTGATCATTTTAGTCCTAAAGAGGAAGTCCCAAGTTGCACTGCAAAAAATAACCAAGTTTTGAAATCTTATATCTTGAAATACTTTATTTGACTCAATTTTTTATTATTTCAGTAAAATTTTCTTACTCCATTGGCAGAAATTTTTGACTTAATTTGAGTCAAATTTTCAAGCTAACAAGACAAATAATCTCACACATTCTGAAAACAAGATTATTATTCTGACACAATCAGTTCTTGTTTAGTAAATCAGTCTCAAAAATAGATCAAAAAGACTTTTTGGCTGGATATAAGGTTTTAAAACTTGGTTAGAAAGACAGTTTTTGCAGCGTGGTCTTATTTTTTCCTTGTGTTAGGTGCAGTTCTTTACTTTTGAAGTCGTTTGATCACTCACCGTCCTCCAGCATCTTCACAGTGACAGGCAGGGAAGGGGGACTAGCTCCCATGTGAGAATAGGCCACAACAAAGAATGTGTAGGCAGTATGGGGGAGAAGCTCTTTGAAGAGATACTCTGTTGTGTCATGGTTCACAGCAAACCGATCGTCCACATTGTCAAAACCTAAAACAGGAACAAATATTTACCAAACTATATTCTTTGGACCTTCACACTTTATGACCACAGCACCTATTGTCGTAGGAGACCCACCTGCCGTGCACTGGAAGTGCACAGAGTAGGCGATGATTTGATGCGAGTTGTACTCAGGCTTCTCCCAGGTGAGCAGGGCAGTGGTGCTGGAGTGGGGTGTTGCTGACAGGTGGCGAGGAGGGCTGGGCAGACCCTCCCGTACAATGACCGTCAGCTTGGCAGTGGCGCAGGCTGTGCCCAGCCCATTTTCAGCTATGCACTGATAGTAGCCTGAATCCTCCAGAGCCAGCTGATTGATGAGCATCACTCCAGGACTTTGCATTTTCACCCTTCTGAGGGGCTTGATGAGCTGGCCGTTCTTCAGCCAGCGCAGCACGGGAGGAGGCTCCCCTGAGATGTTGCACAGAAATCGGGCTGTATTCCCTCGGGAGAGGGACACTGACTCTGGAGGATGAAGAATCACAGGAGGGGCTACGGGTAGAAGGAAGCAAAAGTTTTGCTTGAACAAAAATAGGCTTCAGAGAACATTTTGAATGTCGGTCTGTAATTATTAAAAGAACATCAACATTGTAGTTGTATATCACAGAAATAAACATTTTCAGTTTTGTCCTATATTTTCAAATAAAAAACTACAACCTACAATTTTGTAACATGGGTGTTGTTTAGATAATTCTAACCTAAATAAAGACCAGTTAATGTAATATAATCTGGTCACTGATGTATTGGAATACAATATAAAGAGCAATAAGACAGATCTAAGAAATGGCTTTATAAATTTTATTGCTAATGTTAATGTCATTTTGAACACAGTTTAATAGTCTTACCAAGCACATGCAGCTCAGCAGCACCAGTGACAAACTCTCTGGTCTTGGGCTTGTTGGCTCGGCAGACATAGACGCCAGCATGGTGACGCCTTGTGTCCCTAATCACCAGGTTTGTAGCGAGGACAGCCACATCAGTGGAAATGGGCTTGCCGTCTGATCAAAGGAAAAAAGCAACATGAAGCAGAATCCAGCTTGACATCTAGCAGGCGGTAGAAAATGTGACTGGCCTTGAAAGAGGGAGAGATCATTTCTCAGTCTTTCATAGCTTGACAAACAGCAGGAGGGAAAAATGCACCTGCAGAGCCAAAGGCTCACCAACTGACCAACAGGTGGCTCTATGACTTTACAGTCTGAGTTCAATGCAACATATTGACCCTTTATTGGGTGAGAAAAGCTATTGGTATTCACAGATTTACCCATTGGTAAAACAAATATGGATCTGCATCTGCAAAATAATCAAGCTCAGACTAACACTGAAATACAGATAAGGTGATAGAAAACAAAAATTTCTACATCTAAAAGTGTTTTTTTTGACAGGCTTAATGTAAATAAAAATGTAAATGAGGGAAAACTGGTGAAGCAGGGCAAGACTGGAAAAATCCCAGCATGACAGACCACGTTCTGTTTTGAAATGATGTAATTTCCATTGATGAGGACAGAATAGTGTGTGCACGTGGATGTGGAAATGAATCTATTTGGCAAATAAACTTATGTAAACCAAGAAACCTACAGAAGACACCTAAAAACATTTTGACAACTGCACATCAGTAAAAACAATAACATCTACTGTGAAACAGTAACAGATGAATTAAAACTGACAACTAATGTGAAATAAAGAGGGAGGAAAACAAAGCAAGGGAGAGTCTTTGTGAGGTTTACCTTTTCTGCTCCAGGACACCAGTGGTTTTGGTTGACCTTGTGCCATACACTCCATCACAGCAGGGTGGCCGAGCACGACTGTGGCATTCTGAGGTGGTGCAATGATAACTACTGGGCTCGGGGCATCGCTAGGCTCTGTTAAAACAACAAAAAAAGTGTTTTTTAAAGGGGCTATATCATGTAAAATCAACTTTTTTGAGCTTTATATCATGTTATAATGTTATCCTCTCATCAAAAACGTGCCCAAAGCCTTGCTTTGACTCATTCATGCATGTTAG
>JAUBOC010000043.1:14816797-14832550 GCA_032275365.1 Anablepsoides cearensis
CAGTTGAAGAGTACCTATGATAAAAATTACAGTCTTCTACATGCTTTGCAAGTGGGAAAACCTGAAAAATCAACCGTGTATCAAATACTTGTTCTCCCCACTGTATATGGTAAAATGAAGAGTCAGAACAATGTGAGGGAAAACAAGAAGATTAATAAAATTTACAAACATGCTAACCACAAATCACATAGCCACAAAATTAGCATAGATGAGAAAAAATGAAAAACGGACAAATTTATCATTCCATAAAAATAGTCTGTCAAGTTAACGGACAAATCAAACTGTCTAACTAACAACATATAGAAAACATACAAAGTTAACGTGTTGGCCTAAAAAAATTAAACATAAGGGCTAACACATCACACTGGTCTAATGCTTTTTCCCCTGCAGTTGCTCTGAAATGTGTTGATTTTAATTATGAAGGGTGTGGTACGGTAAGAAGTAGATCTCTCATGGTCAGACTAAATCAGACTACAAAAATATTGCCCTTTTGCATTACGTCATGGCACATGTTTTAACACAGCAAAACTTTTTACTGGAAAAGTCATTAAAGGTTGACGGATGACTTAAAGAGGAAAGTGGGCACTTTCCACTGATGGAGGCCATTTAAGTGGCATCTAACTGTGAGCTGTTCTCAGGTACAAACCTGGCCAACATCTGAAGATAAATTATAGCATCTTTGGGCAAACTTGTAACTTATTGTCTCCTTTTGATGATATAAGATAATGTGTGACTGTGTGTCTCCACTGTTTTTAATATTAATAGGTGGGCTAAAGTCAGAGCAAGTATTTAGACTTTCTTACCTGAGTGTGGCAAATACATTTTTGTTATTCTATTAAAACACATTGATTTCAAATCATTCTATTGATATTATAATCTAAAATATATGTCTGTTTATGTATGCAATTGTGAAGCAGTAAGAAAGGGTGTTTGAAAGTGGAAGTACCAAAACCTTCCCACAAAATGTCTGGAAGGGTCCTCTGCCTCCTTGGATTTCTGGACCTCCTCTCTGACTATGTAAGCTACTGAGAATGTTGAGTTGGAAGGACTCAGAGGGAATTGCTTGCAAATGTAATGTACAAAAAATACATTTCATATGCATAGTTGTGACATTTTGTTGCAACAAACACAGCTGAAAGTTAAAAGATTTACTGTTTATATTAAACTAAGAAAAAATGTTATTTGACAACAGTTTTCCTGTGGCTTAACATTTGTCTTCAAAAATGTAAAATAAAGACAAACTGAACTTGTGAACCTAAATAAATTTGTATTTAGGTAAGAAAAAAATAAATAACAAAAAACATTTTAACTAATCAAAAATAATAATGCTCATATTTTCTAAAATGACTCACGAGACACATACATATGTGGAATTCTCTGCTCCTATTAAAAAAAAAAACAACTGAATTCCAACATTCCACAGTGTGCAATATTCAGAACGGCGCTGCTCCCTTCTCAAGTCTTGATATTCCAGTGCGAGTAATTGGAGAAAGTGTAATGAAAAGCAAAACTGTCGGCTACATAGCTTACTTGACAAAAAATGTAGGACAGGAAAGTTTATTGTGAGAATCTGGGCTAGAGCTTCTCTGCCCCTGAAGAGATTTCTTTGTAACCAAACACTCTGTCCCAGAAACCCATATCTATGCCACCATACTTTAGCTGCTGTATGATCTACTGTGACAGATTGACAGGAGGAATGGATTGATTTATGATTCTGATCACACGGCCAATGGAATGACTGCCTTGGCGTTCTGCCTCTTGGGAACTGCTGTGTGCATGTAGACTGATGTCAGACAGCAACAACACTGCCAGTCTCTTATCGGCCAGTCAACATTCCTCCGAGATGAGAACAGTAAAGGGGAGCCGGGATCTAGCATCAGACATTGGACTTGCTGGAAATCAGATAAAAGCAAAGCTATATTGAATGTAATGTCAGAAAACTATCCTATCCTCTGTGGCCAGAAAACTGAGAGATATATGTATTTGCTTGGTCAGTAAGGGCAGACAGAGCCATGTGATTTTCCCATTTTGTGTCTTGCACCAAACAGAGTCATTATAGACTTTCAGTTGGATATATAATCATGCAGCCATTAACACTGACTTTGTACCTCTGTAAACTTTTAAAAGACAACTTAATATGTTGTAACAATATTTTTAGGAGCAAACATACACAGTCCTGAAGCTGAATTTATGTTATCACGTTTTTTCTTCAGTGGATGCAGAGTAACAAAGCATTTTGATTTCATATTGCCCTATTTCTAGCTGCTGTTCTTTCTATAGTAAAGGCAACTGAAGCCTAATGTTACTAATTACCGCTCACCGCTGAAAGCAAAAAGGAACGATTATTCACATTCAGATGTGGAGAAGTATGTCGAGAGCTAAATTACGTAGTGGCATAAAGAGGTCTGAATGTATAGACATCATCAGCAACCACTGCTACATTTTGCAATTAGATATTGTACACACAAAAAAGTAAGTTCAAATGCATTCAAATGAGAGAGTTATGCAACTTCTCTCAAACAGCATATTTGAATAAATTAAAATGAGCATTTATTGAAGGAATTCACATCGCTCCCGTTTTGCATGTTGTTGTTTTAAACAAGGACCTATGATATATTAGCGCTTGGAAGATGTGTTGAAGATGAATCTTGGCTAATATCTCAGATTACCTCAAATTGTGTATAATTGACTGAGTTATCTTTTCTAAAGTTTATTTGCTGATTCATGAGATATTTTGCAAACAGACAAGCAGATTGAGTGCAACACATAAAGTCAAACTTTTAAACAAAGATTCTGAGCCATCCATTAGAGTTTAGATAGTTGATTTCTGAAAGTTTCATTAAAACCAATTCCCTAGTTGATGAAATATTTTGCTAACAAACAGACGCACACAAACTGACAATTTAATGATCAGCCTCCTTTCATGTTTGCTAGTGAAAAAAAAAAAACATTACCAGCTTGCACATTGCTGATACTGTAGCAAATATGTAGCCAGCTGGGTAAAGTCTGTCCTACATCTGAAAGGTTTTAAGGACTTACTGATGACAGCTGTGCCATTCCCAGGTATGACGCGGCCTGTTAGGCATGAAGTCGGCTGTGCCCTTATTCTTCACCCTCTGTGGAAATCGCAGCAGGACCCTTACATCATAGTCAGTGGTCTCAGGGCTGTAGGCAGAGCTGAATGATGGACACATGCGTGAACAGAAAAAAAATGAACAAGCTCAAATGGCCGCTTAAAGAATGCGGTACGTCTGTTTCTCATAAGCAAGACAAAGGGTTTCCAAAAAAGGGAGCAGATCTACTAAATAATTCATTCCACTGACTATAGCCATCTCCAAACACACTGTTTCAACATAGAGAGAGAAAACAGAATGAGGTACACATTCTGTTGTATAATTCACTTTTTTTTGAGAGGAAAAGGAGGCATAACCTCAAGTTCACAACCACTGAAGATGTAAGCCATTCATCTTGTGACTGTTGTTGACATTGGACTGTATGGCAAAATTACAACAGCCCATCTGCGGGTGATTGCAGCAAACTCAGGCAGGATATAAAAGGGCTTTGAGGGATGGGTATGCCTCTGATGGGAAGAGGGCAAATAGAGCACCCACAGGGACAACACATTTCCATCATTTCAGTGGTGTCCTTAGAGCAGAGGCAGTCAAAGGACCCAGGCCTGAGGCTCAGGGGAGGGTTTCCTCCAACACAGAGAAATGAAAGAAAGGACAGCCTTCATCCCTGAAAGTGACCAGGATTTAGTTCACTAAAGTTGTACGGTTAGGCAACTTTTCTCAATATTTCTTTTAGATGTTATTGAACAGAAGGGGGGTTTTAAGGAAAACAATGTTGAAAGGTTCACTCATGTTTAAATGCTGCCAAAATGTGTATAAGCTCAAACATTTTTTTAGTCTGTACAAACAATGCTTATTTATGATCTAAATTCCAAAAGGTACAACACTGACATCCCTCTAGCTTAGAGCAATATATAGTATATTGTTTGAAGTTAACACTTGCAAATTATTTAATTTGGCAACTTGAACCATTTACATTATGGTAATGTTTTTACCGATAAGTAAAAACAAGTTTAATATGTTTATTATTATTGTAAAAGGGTATATGTTATTAACAAGTAGTTAAGGACTTTCAGATTTAGGTTTACCTTGACAGACATTTTTCCTCTGCGGCACATCTGAGAGAGTACATGTGGGCTCTCTGGATATATGTTGAAGCCTGGACATAGTTAGGATCAGGAACCAGATCAGGCATACCTGGAAACAAATTTAAATTAATAATTAAAAAAAAACAACAAAAAAATAAAAAACTTTGGAAAGCACATTCATCCTAATGTGTCATTCACCCAGTATTTTATTTCCTAATTTCCAGATCTGCTTTACGAAAAAGGGGGAAACAAATATCCTGAAAAATACCTTAAATGTACTTGTACTTTATCACTGAAAGTCTTCCAAAGTCAACAGCATCGGTTTGGGTGTTCACATATTTGTCATCATTATTTGTGATCTGTGAAATTTGCTGCTGATGATGGAGAATGTGAAGGGCAACAATTCAGCAAAGAGGCCCACAGTTCAGGTCTGGTACACACTGTTGGACACTGATTACTTTGCATTTCAGGGTTTTATCATCACTTTTTAATAAGACACGTTGGGTTCCTAAAAATTAAGTGGATAAAAAAAAGCACAAGGCTGTAATTTCCATTTTTTGCTTGGGGTAAAAAAAAAATCTCACGAACAAAATGGAACCACTGTGGTAATAAAATGAATTTTTGTACAATGTGACATTGCATTGTAAAAATCCTAACTTGTCATCACTGTGTAATTTCTTATATAATAAAAGGACAATGCATATGTGATAAGCTCATTTTTTACAGGAGTAACTATGTCACACAAGGGCCTGTTGTCAAGTAGCTTCAGTTTTAACATTTTAATTTTAGCAAACAAATGATAGAGTACACACAATTTTAAAGGTCTTATCAGAGTGAATGTCTGTATTTCTTTAACATTTCCATAAAAGGCTAAACCAATAAGGGTCTCTGATATGGCTGATATCACTACAGTGGCCAGACACAGTCTAATGTGAATTTGTTCAAACCATCTGACCTATAAATCCAGAAATTTTAAAGTAAAAAACAATATGTACATTGTTTTCCCACATTTGTTTTATTCTTGTAATAAAGCATTGCAAACACTTTTTTATTCAGTGAAGTCATTTTCTTAAATACGCCTTGAAAAAAAAAAAAAAACAGAGAGAAAACATCCTCTTACATCTTAAACATTTACCACCCAGGTAAGTCTTCCCCCCACAGCTGCTAGTTTAAATATGGGCTTTTTCTTTGTGGGCACTGTGTAAACATCCAATCTCACATGTCTATCTGAGGCAGATGTACGGGACAGGGGGAGCAGACCATGTAAACACTGTAAACCAGTGTGAAACACAGAGGTTTCCAAGCATCACTCTCAATCCAATTTCCCCCCCCCTCTTACCCTCAGAAGGCTTTGTTCTCTGACCTCTAATCTTCTGAAATGTGAAAGTGGGTCTCTTTCAGGCGGATAAAGAAGCCAAAGCTGATCAGCTCTCAACAACAAGTGACAAAGCCACCCATTACACTATAAGTGGGGTAGGGAGAAAAGAAACTGAATTTTGCCAAAGTTTTTATATTTCTTCTCCTTTTTTTTCTTTTTTGTGACAAAATAAAGCTACAGCTATAGAGTGTTTGCTGCTGACATACTAAACTAGTTCAAACCAAGTCAGCACTTTAAAAGATCACTACTTTAAAATTAAAAACATCTAGTAGCCAACATTAATAGCTTATATTTTGTGACTTTAGATACATTTTTAGTCTCAGGAAGGGGTTATGTTAGCATCAAAATAAAAGTTTTGCAGCCATGGGCTTTTCATACTATGGATCTTTTTGTAGCCGTAGGTGATGGGTCAGGAAAAGATTTGTCTCAGAACAAGACAACACCAAGGCCATTAATTTAACAGGAGCCGTGTCACCCATCAGTCAAAACAGCCCTGTTCTTAGAAACATACTTCAAATTAATGTTGTTTCAGTTATTTTTATTTTGACATCATAACTACCAAAACCAACCTACTTTTATTGTGACTGGAGTAGAAAATGCATTGAATGAAGCTATATTTTTATATAAACAACCTGACCCTTTAGTGTGCTCTTTTTTCACACATCCTGATACTATGCAGCGCCACATTTAAGAAAAAAAGTGCATACAATTGTCCCTTGACATAATTTCTAACAAAACTGTAACTGTATAGATCACCACAACAGTACTGTAAAAAGCTTAATGTCGTACTATGAAGCAGCACAATAAAAATGTCTGATTTTCAACGGCTCTTAATGGCAGAATCTATATTGCAGTGATTACTGAGAGCACCAAGGCATTTGTGCACAGGATGGCTTTTTGTGCTGCATGGTAGAAATGGCTCACAGCTCTAAAGTGTCTAATGAACCATGGTTGGAAAGCACACAGTGCACTAGAGAGGCTGCTGTGCAGTAAAACAGATTATAGTGTGAAACAAAAATGATAAAACTGCATTAAAAAGCCAGAGAATCTCATTGGAGGTCCCAATATCCTTTCTGCTTGGAAAATACACAGCCTCTAGCCTTCAGAACGTAGACCTACATGCTGTTATTTTATCATGAATCTTTTCTTTTTTTTTCTTTTAAGGACGCTCTCATCATCTCTTGCACAGCAACAGTGATGAAAACGAAAAGTGATTGGATGCTTATTCATACAAAGAAGCTGCCTGCTATGCCAAATAAATATTTTAAGGTAGTGCACTCCAGGCTTTCAAAATACTCCTCCCCCCATCCAAGAACTCTTGACTAAATGTTTGTTTGATTTCCTGTAGCTGAAGCAATGGACCCCATGTGTTACAGGGACTTTCCACACTCTCCCTTCTTAAGGAGAGCAGGCAAGCTCTGTTTCCCCCTCACTTGTTCCCTTCTCCCCTGCCCAAGAACCAACCAACACCCCTTGACTTCAACCCCCCTATGAGGTCACTGCAGCCATTACTAAAATCTACACGCCTCATGCACCAGTCAACTTTCTTGTAACTCTGATCTCCCCCCTTAAAAAAGCACAGTGGTTCTTGTGTGTGCTCTCGCACATTAGCAGGCTTTGCTCAACACCTGGTTCCAATAACTATACTAGTGGACAAGCTGAACCTCACATCTGCTTTGTTTTGTTTGTAACATGGAAAAAAAGACCCACCTGTTTCACTTAGATTACATCAGATTTCTACTAAACATTAAAGAAGAACACCAGAAAAACATGTCTGTACAAAAGAAAACGATGGAGGGGTGTGGTGTGATGTCCCAAATGGGTTTTACATATTTCAAATTCATATGTGAAGCAACACCAGAGATCAAATGGCAAGTGTTTAATCATTTTGCCTCAGAAACAAAAGTACCTTCAGAGATAAGTAAAAAGGGAACTTTGTTTCTGCAAAAATATGAGAAACAAAAGATTAGAAATTTGATGAAAAGATCAAAATAGATTTAAGTTTACTGTGACTCCACGTTTGTCATACCCTTTTTACTATGACTTGTTTCCAAAATGTTTATTGGAAGGAACATTTTGAACAAAAAAGAACAAACCACACTGTACCTCTTTGCTGCTGTCTGTACACACTGCCAACATTAGTGCTGGGGTTCTCAGGTGCAGAATTCTGGGAATTTCTGCTACGAGGAATAGGTTGCAAAAAAGGAGGTTGGCTTCTTCCAAATGGAGGAAACTGCTCATACTGCGGGCTTCTGACTTGTGGTAAACCAGCAGCTCCTGGTCTATCCACTGGAACAGGAAGGGCCTGGTTGACATCAGGGACAGGATTGACAGGAGCAGATTCTCCATTGTAGAGACTGTGGGTGTATCTGTGGTCCAGACCATCGGTAAATGGTGGCTGGGCAGCTTGTTGCTGAGCCACAGGATTAGGCCCAAAGCTATAGGACTGGTAGTAATAGTAGCCATTTTCATTAAAGTCAGATGGGGAGCCTGGAAGCACAGGAGCCAAACCTCCTCCATATCCACCAGCAGGATACCCCTGTCCAGTCCCATACCCTCCACCGCCAAACCCTGCACCTGGAACAGGCTGAAAGGGTGGCTCATAGCTTTGAACTGGTCCTTCTGGAAAACTAGGGTCAAAAGATTGAAATGGAGGCTGTTGGGGAAATGGATACTGTGGGTACACTGGTACATTAAATGAAGATGAAGAAAAGGATGAAGATGAAGGTGGACGAGGTTGACCGCCTGAAGGAACCTGGAACCGGCTACTTCCTGTGCTGCCTGTGGTTTGTCTCCAGTTATCAGGAACTTGCCCAAACCCAAAAGGATGTCTCGCCTGCCCACGGACAGTTTCGGAGGATCCCCTCGATGGAGCCTGTCTACGAACATTGCCTCCACCACGTCTGCGTGGAGAGCTTGGACGAGTATCTGCCAAAACTACCCTAGGACCTCTGTCTTGAGCTCCGGCTCCAGCAGGGACAAATTCAGCTCCACTGTTCAGCAGGCTAAACACCTGGCCATTGTTCTCCCACTGTATCACCTGTCTCCAAGGGGCTGCAGAATTGTCTTGCTCCTGACCTGGATTCTGGCTGTCCCCATGAGTTTGTGTGGCAACCTGAGCATCCACTGAGCTCAGCATTATGAATACCACACATGACACAACAACAGACAACATACTGGCTCCAAAAATGCAGTAGCTCATCTCAAAATAATAATAAAAAAGAATAAGAATAAAAAAAAACTTCCAGTCGGCCAGCAGTTTAAGCTCAAACCACTTGTATCTATGTCAATAAAACATGTGTATCCTTGTCCCGTGGGTACAGTTTCAGTGTGCCTGTTGAGACAGATGCAGGGTTGCAAAGAAGGCCAGTGGTTGAGTGCATCTGCAGCTCTTTGTTGCCAGCAATAGAGAAGCTTGAATCTTCATTCAGGAGCAATCACACCCAGGAGAGTAAAAGTTGGCTTCAGAAGACCCACTGGTGGTGTAACTGTCTGATAGTGCTATGAAAAAATGTCCTGACTTCTTGCAGGTTTACTGGCTCTCCTGTCAGCATCGCTCTCTGCCCATTAGAAAGAAGTGCCTGTGCACTGCACGACTGCAAGCTTCTATTTGCCTGATTGCTTACAATAGGCCGTGGAAAAAAAAAGCCTCAAACTTTTTTTTTTCTTTTTAAAAAGGAGAGGTCCCACATGGCCCTAGTGCTAGTGATGTTTCCTGGCCTGCAGCAGCCAAGGCTCCATAAGGTTTCCAGAGTCAACATTACGATCTGCAAAGGCATTCGGATGTACTGTACGACATATTTTCCTTTCAGTTTTTTTTTCAGCTTGTGCAACATGAGTACAAATGAGATTGCAATCTTTATGCAAGTGCTTTAAAGACTTCTGTTGTTTTCATTCTGCCTTTAAAACATTTGGAATGAAAATAACCTTTAGAAGATTTTAAACACCCTAAATGATAACAGGAGCTTCTTGTCAGAATAAAGCATGATGCAATCCTCACCAAAAGTAAAACCAGGCTTAACATCGTACAACTCATCAGAACACACTCTGCCTTGTAATAAGCAGAATGTTCTAATAAGGGTAAAACAATGGCACTATTCACACACAATCTTGTTTTTATGAGATGGATATGATAAAATATGTTTGGTGAACCCCCCACAAAAACTATTAAACCCAAAGTAGGACATCTGAAAACTCCTTTTCATCAAACACAGATGCTTGTGAACGACACATACCCAACTCCATCCCAATCTTTTCTCCCCTCATTCCCTCAGCTACTTGTTACAACACTGCATGAACAAAAGGCACACATATACTACATGTAAAGCTGGCCAAACATCACATTGTTTCTTTTATTATTTTTTTAATTTTTATAAATACTTCATGCATGTAGGATTTTAAACTTCTCATGTTCGCCTCGACATAATGCTCACAGATAGGATCAGCATACCTCCTGTTATCAAAGTTTGTTAGTGTTTTCTTTGGCATGGCTAGTTGAGGCAGTGACCACTGTGCACCACAAACTGAAGAAAGGACAACATTCTTGTTCTTTAAAAAGCCTCATTTTGTCTCTTTGTTAAACAAAAATCAGGAGTAACAATGGTGTTTTTTTTCAAGCTTTTTGCATATCTATATAATATCACTGCTATATATAACTGTAAAGCACATTGGTTCTGCATACAGTGTGCTACCGCATAAGCCTTTGGTTTATTCAACTTTACATAGCTTTTCATAGAAATCTATGCTGCCAGTAGAATTCCTTCTTACAATCTCCATCAAAGAAATAAAAACCTATAGTGTTTTATTTATTTGTACCTATACTCATCATTTGCTTGAATCAAATTAAATGTTTTAACGTAATCAAATTTCGAACAGTTTGTTAAGTTTCCTTTTAAAGTTAAAAGGTGGGTATTATGTATTTCCCATGTATTTCAATTCTATACTCTAATCAAGTAACTATGTTATCTTAAGTTGTCATGAAAAATTTGTATATATCAAAAATAAATTTGGGTTAGCATCTAAACGCCGTGAAATTGAACTCTGTCTCTTTAAGAACCTCCTACAGTTTTCGACTCTCCCACTTCAGCACATCTTCACAGCAATGGGAACTCAGCCAGGGACTGAGCTACTGGGAGGAGCTTTGTGTAAAAAGGCAGTGATTTGTACCAGCAAGCATTTAGGCAATTCCTCATGGCTACCACAGGAGATTTAAATATTCCTAAAACATGCATGAATGAGTCAAAGCAACACTCTGGATATGTTTTTTTTTTGTAATGAAGGAAAGATCTTATAATATGTTATAAAGCTCCAAAAAGTTAATTTTGCTTAATACCCCCCCCCCCCTTAAAAAGAAAGTGTCTGTCCTACATAAACCTTGTAGTTTTACTGTGCATTACAAACCCACACACTTTATTCCAGCTATATTAAGCTCAAATATATATTATGTTTTTTGCTGTTAGCTACAGATTGATCCCAGGGGATTTTTTGTTGTTGTTGGAGACAGAAAATGCGGCTCTAAGGAGGTAGACCACTAGAGAACATCAGCTCTTTGAAAGTCTGTCACAGAAACATTCCCCAGAGATTAGTCCCAAGTTGTGAAGTCAAAGCTGGTTGTTTTTGTGTGACTGCTGTTATCAAAGTCCACTGTGTGTGTCTGGAGTCTGCTGAAAAACACCGTGTACCCTGTGAAATAATGTGAAAGAAAGCATTGATCTGAATGACGATGCAGCACAGGAGGAAATCCAAGAGAGCTGACATCCTGCGGAGCGCAACCTTTAGCTTCACAGAGTTAAAGGGCTCCTCTTATGTATGAAAAGCATCATGCTTTGAGCTTACACATGTTGTTACAGCAAACATATAGTTTTTTTATATTTGTTTTTACTGTGACAGCTATGATCTAATGCAGTGATTCCCAACCAGGCATATTACATGGGTTACGTGGAAAAATTTCCTAGGTGTGTAAAAAAATAAATAAAGATAGGACTGTGATGTAAGGCCCTATGATTTCTGTAATGCGGAAAATGCTAACACGATCACGAAATTGACACAAAATGGAACCCTGTATAAAATGAGGAATATCGTGGAATTTGCTAATTTGGTGTATTTGATGTATTTTGGACAATATAATGTATTTTGGATACTGCTGCTTCCTTCACCTGCCATTACCTGGTTAAATTAATTATTCACTTCCAAGGCAACATATTAATCTTTATGTTTAATTTGAGTTAAAAAGAATAAAATGCTTGAGAATTAAACATTTTAGGGGGTTAAATAAAAAGTAAAGTAAAAAAAATCATCATTACGTTTGACAGAGGGGGTACTAGCGGCATGGTAAAATGGCTCAAGGGGTACACAAGCCTAAAAAGTTTGGGAACCACTGATCCAATGGACATTCTCTTTTCAGCTTGGTTATCTCATCCTCATGAATGTGACACTTTAGGGAATTTATTCAATTTAGATAATAGAAAAAATATTGAAGTTTTCAGATAGTGTTCCTAATTTATAGATAGAAAACAAGATCTCTATTATTAATTATGGCACTATTTTCTAGTAATTTCTAATTGATTAATTGGAGGAAATAGTTCAAACCTATTTGAGGAAAGTCGTTTATTTATTTTGTCTTTCCAGTTTGGACCATGCGTGATTGTTTAGTTTCTATTTTAAATAGCATTCATGTTTTTATACTTTAGAAAAATACTGTATTTATAGCAAATACAATGAAAAATGTGACCAGTTATTATATAAATTATAATACTAAAGATGTTTTTACTGTATTCTTCTTAAAGCAGATGAGTCAGATTTATGCCCTTTCAACCACAATCATGGTAGACAGTGAAAAAGAGGAATTTTATTGTAGCGCATGGTTCAAAACAAACACAATGATTCATAGGAAGATGCATTGTGCTGTTTTTTTAGAGAAAAGTTGATATATAGCATAGACTAATGTCTGCAGGATTTATATTCAAAAAAAGATGAACTAAAATAGATTTGGAATCAAGCTGGCAGGATTTACAGCTTTGCTTTTATATATTCTATCAAAAAAACATTGTCTGTTCTACTCATAAATAACTTTAACACAGTGCTGATTACATTCTTATTTTCTGACAGATGGCAATGGAAGATCAAATAGGAATATTTCATAAATATGAAGAGAGAAAAAAAAATCAAACACTGCAGCTGTCAGATGTTACTAGATTTACATGTGCGTTATACTTACTTAAAATTCCCCTAATTCAAAACAGACTGTATGCAGTACTTCAAAATAAAATATGTAAAATCAAAAGATAAAAAAGGCAAAAATTGAAAAAGTCAAAGAGGTTGTCAGCCTAGATCGCATGACTAACATGTATGTGTGTTTTGATTTGGATTCAAATAATAAAATGCATGTTACATAGTGAAACTTTTGTGATGTAATGTCAGTCTTGATAATAAACCACTTCCTGAAGTTGCTGAAGAATTTGACACATTCAGCATTTTGTTGTCCTGCAGCTTTCCTTCCCATCTTTAATCTGCTGGAGAAACATAAAAGACTGCTGCGGCTGCGTTTTCTGGGGAACATTTCCAGCTATTTTGCAAATAATTTTTGGGTCATGTTGGGGATTTTTATTATCAAATCAAAACAGTAAAGAGGGCTGTGCCTTTGTTGTTGGGAAGCATCGATTTGATCTTTAACGTAGGCGTTAAAATAGGTCAGTGAAATTGTTTAAACATTGCTGTAATAAAGGGGGTTTTATTAGTGCTCTGAAAGCAGGCCAGCAGTAGAACAATATGGCACACATCTCACTCTGACTTACAGCCCAATAGCTTTGAAATAAAAAGCTCATAAAGACATGGCAACACTGCTCAGCTCCGCACTGAATCTGTGGTTTGACCCTTTAATGATTGTTGACTCTCAAGGAGCACATCAGATCCTTTCTCTTTCATCTTCTCGCACAGCGTTTCCAATATTAGGTAATTATTTCCATTCACAAGCCTAACTTCCTCTTCACCGTGACAGAGACACAACAGCTGAGGTTGGGCGATTGCACGCACATTTGGTAATACCGCTGGAGCAGTCAGCCTTTGAAGTACCCACCTGCTTTCCATTAATTTCATTTTCATTCAAGGAGAGTCATCAGACACCTGCACTCTCCTGTTGGCTCACCATCAGATACCAGGAGACAGCAATGTGATTTTCAGTTTGAAGAAAACTCAAGTGTGTTACTTTGTCATCGTGCAACAACAAATCATACATTCTTGTTTTATCCTGGCTAGAATGAATAAAAATTTGTTTTTTTCCTCCTTCTGTCTGTCCGTATTTATTTATTTATTTATTTATTTATTTATTTATTTATTTATTTATTTATTTATTTATTTTGCTATTGCAGTTAGAAAAGTTTAACTTATTCAAATTTGATTGCACAATGGCGTAACATACCATAATGTAACGGAACGAAACATAAAAAACGTGATTATAATTGATAATATGATTTTTATTTTAAAAAAAACAATGAATTAGTTCCATCTGTTTTGCCAACATGTTTTGTCTGCAAATATACCTACAAGAAAGTATGAGACACCTCACCTTTTTCTGTCATCATATTGACTCAGTGAAGTGAAAAATCAGAGGGGAGAGACAGGGGTATAGGACAAACAGATTTAATTGCTTCCAGTCACACTGCTCTGACAAAAGCTGCATTCCAACATTTGGGGGCAATGGTATGATTGATGTGAAACTGTGTTTGAGGTTAACCAAAGCAACCAGAATCATTAGCTGTGCTAATGTGCTGTTGTTAGGGGTGAGTCAAAAGAATGCATTTGAGTTTAAACAAGTTTAACAAAAGCATAGCTGTGATTTTATATACACTCAATATGCCACCAGATTCCCGGAGCGATGAGATGTACAGTTATATAAAAGATACAATGCATTTTATGATCCAAAATCATTGGTATTTTTCTCACACTCAGTCCATAAATAAGCCAGGTTTGATGAGTTATGAGTACTTTCACTTCCCTCGTTACCATACAAATGTCCAGATGGACCTTTTAGATGGTGGATTTCACTCTTCACTCACTGTGAAAAAAAAAACAGGGGTGGGGGATTAATCTGTTCAGCTGATCTGAATGTTTAGGTGTGAATCTATGACCTATAACCCTCATTTCAAATGGAGGGTCTAATTTGAGCTTGAATCCTCGGTGGCCTTTTGAACACACAGCTCAACCTCCAGGGAAGGACATGGAGGTAACACACAATCTAAATCAGAGATTATAATGCAAACAGCCCGGTGGGGCTCGCTAATGACTAAGGTGAGCCTGAGATGCAGCTCCAGCTCTGCTTTGGAATATCAATTAGGCCTCTCAGGAATGTGAAGGTGGAAAGAAGTGACTGGCATAGCAAGCACCTACTGCTTGTCTGGGCATCTCTGGCACAAGCTATCTACTAGCACAAAAACAAGGCAAGATCATACCTGAAAGAAAAGAGAGTAAACTGCGTGAAGAGTTAGGAGGGGGTGTGTGTGAGCGATGACAGCAGGACTTTATTGTGTATTTGCCAAAGATATAGCAGCCTGCCTAATCAAGTAGCACCAAATATAATATGCCTGGTGCCCAGATAACTATCTCTACAGATGTGTTGTTGTCATCATATTTCAGAGAAATACGTATTTCTCTCTTTTTTTTTTTTACTTTTTGTTGTCTCCTGCCTCTTTTGCTGCACTCTCTTGACAGCACAGCAAAGTCCTGCTAATCACATTGTGGTTGAGCTGGTAAAAAAAAAAACATTGAAAAATCAGGAAAAAAAAAAGAAAAGAAATTATCTCACATCCCTCTTAGAATATTGCTCAAGAAGAAGATGTCATCTAAAGCCCTCCTGTACACAGACACTAAGACAGGCACACCTAAACACACCCATGATCAGAACGATGTGAAAAAAGACAGAGCCAAATGAGCTCATGGAAGAGTGTTCTAGGGAGGGTCAGTGTTTTAGTTAGTTTGATCTTGTGTCCAGGCAGGAAACGATGTAGCACAAGGAGCTTATGATTTCAGACAAAAAGTCACCTCTCTTTATGCAACACACTCTTTGATTTTTGGGGTCTGAAGCTAAGTAGATTATGTATATTAAGGAATTCACATACAGTGGGGAGAACAAGTATTTGATACAGTATTGATTTTTCAGGTTTTCCCACTTGCAAAGCATGAAGAAGACTGTAATTTTTATCATAGGTACTCTTCAACTGTG
>JAUBOC010000043.1:14901397-14914268 GCA_032275365.1 Anablepsoides cearensis
CTCTGAAGATATTTTAAGGTGTTTCTGTCCTGATTTTAGGCAGTTCTGATGGGTTTCTGGTTTCCCTTTCTTTGGTTGGAAGTTAGGCACACTTTGGCAAGCCCCTTTTAAATTTCTTCAGAAATTTTCTAGTTGCATTTTTATTACTTGTTTGAGCAAGTACTCAGATATGCTGTATAGTAGACGTCCATTTATCTGAACAATGAAATAAAATTACAAATAAATATACTGAAACAATTTTTTAAAAAGTTTATTAAAACTTCTAGTTCTCGCCTGTATTTCCGGCTGATTCCATTAACAGAATGCCAGTAGGAAGGGAACAAATAAACTCATATCAAATGCACATACGTTTTCACATACACAAGTCATGTCTTGTTAACATGATGACAGGGTGACAGGGTGCAGAGCTTTGCATCAATGCTGATCTACCAGGCCAGGGCCCAGTTTCCAATCAAAATGCACGGAAAAGCTTTTGTTCCATGTACCCTGTTCTGTTTGCATAGCACTGTTAAAGACGCCTCTGTACTCCGACTGTGGCAGGG
The DNA here is from genome assembly GCA_032275365.1 of Anablepsoides cearensis. Lineage (NCBI taxonomy): Eukaryota > Metazoa > Chordata > Actinopteri > Cyprinodontiformes > Rivulidae > Anablepsoides > Anablepsoides cearensis. The sequence goes on from JAUBOC010000043.1 coordinate 14,901,940, forward strand.
CGCTGTGCTGAACTGTACAGCGTGTCTCTCAGACTGACAGGTTTATTTGTATGCAGAACACAGACAGCCATCACCTGGGGAGCAGCTGGTTCTTAGAACAGAATAGTAAAGCGCAGACTGGCTCGCACACACCAAGCGTCTAAGATATACTGTCTGTGCACATGTAGTAGTGGACACAATAAGGATGGTAGCAGCATGCAGGACAATAAAAGACGGTGACCACGTTTCAAGTCTTCAAAGCCTACCACAAAAACAGAATTGTACAGGTAAAAGGCACAAGTCATTTAAAGTAGCAGAGGTCTAAACTGCATTAGAAAGACAAGATTGATGTGTGAGGAAGGGCTGACACGGATGAAGGACACCGGATCTGAGCCTCTTCCTCAAAGACAACAAGTTGTAGCTGTAAAAATGAGAATTAACAGAATTATTTTGGAAAGTGGCTGCTAGGCTCTCCGCCAGCACTCCAACCACAGACTGAGAAGGTCGAACGGTGCCGTCTGCTGCTCACAGCACTGTTCTGTCACCACTGCTGCCTCAACATTTACCGATATGACCACATGCTTTCAAGGTGATGTAGCTGTAATTTATTACTGAGGTCATTCTAGCCTTCTAAGCTCCTCAATCCATGAACACCCCCACACAGCGGCGCGGTTTCAGCTGAACAATCCAAAACCATGACAAAATCCTTGTTTTCACAAACTGTCAGTTGTAGGTGAGAGTTTAAACACAAATCCTGCTGTTGATTCCACATTCCTTTAATACTCACCAACACAATGAGCACACACACACACACACACACACACACACACAAAAAGCTAATGTACTTGAACTTGTTCGGTTTAAGTGGGCACTTCAGCGTTATCAGAGGGGCTCAGTCCTAAGAGCTCTGAGAGTAAGGGCTGTTTTAGTTTCAATGTATTTACAGATTATTGATTTTAAAATTGAAGCAAAATGTTTGGAATGCATGCACCTGTGCTAAAAACTAACACGCCTACCATGTGTTGGGTTCTTATACCATATATCATATAAGCCTAACTGATAACACATTTAAATTTACAATGTAGAAGTGCTTTATTCATAAACACTTCATTTATTGTCCAAGACCCCTTTCCTCCCACCTGCCTTTATTGAGTCAACACTTCTTTTACAACATTGTTTCCCTGCAGCACTTTCATGTGCAAATTGAAAATGTGCATAGGCCCGGCCGGCTAGATGATGATGCCCGTGTCTGACAAAACTCTGTTTGATGTGTTATCTTTGAAATATCAGTGTTTTCATTTCTCTGTTTCCAAAGAAAGAGTAAAGAGTCACTTTGATCACAAACATTAATGCATACGCTCAAACAGCATCAAATTAAAATAATTACATTCATACCCAGATAGAAATGTTTGTCTAATGTTTGTTGAGATCCTTTGTGGGGGACGCAGTGCCCAAATTCTTTATTGTCATTACGATAACAGTGTTTACAGACTCAAGGTGATCCTTTTCCCTTTTCTTTTTTTTTTTCTTTTTTTTTTTTTTTAGATAGCTCACCTAATCAGATTACTTAGACGGAGCTGCCCCTGCGAACAGCATTTGATACAGTGCAAATGATTATAATTTTACTGGGCCAGCTTGGGAGACAGCTCTAGCCTTGACTTGCTGATTGGTGAAGTGCTCTTTAATTGGTTTAAACTTTGCACTCACTGCTCAGGGATCTACACGCTTAATTTCAGCAAAAGGTCAATATCAATAAATCTGGATGCTAGAGACGAGAGCAAGGCAGAGGCATGGAAATAAAATGCTCTACACTTTTTCTGGCTAAAAAAACTGACCACAGGGAGACAGGGGTGGCGGTGGGGGTGTGGGAAGTGAGCTGACCCTGGTAACACGGCGAACCAACAAGGTGCTGAGAGAAAATTAGAATTTGAAGCTCTGTCAGCCCACCCTCTTGTCAGGTGTTTATTGCCCATGACCTCTGCAAGATGAGGTCAGATTTTCATATTAAAGCAAACCAACTCCTTTGGCACATTTGGTTGCTGTATATTCAGCAGCTGCATAATGAAATGGCACAGCATGTAAAGAGAGACAAGCACGGAAAGGTAGTGAGTCTTAGAGAGAAAAGTCTGTGAGGACTGTGTAGAGCAGATTGCATAAAGAAGTGGAGTGGTACATATAAAATAAAATTCACAATGTTCAGGGCTCTCTTGTTGGATCAGTTCGTCTCTTATGAGAACGCTGCAAAATCCCACGAAGGCAAGTATGAGAAGCTGGTGTGTTGTGGGCCTCGAAAGGAGTATCCACACTGATGCTTGAGGATTTCAGTCACCCACATAGATTTATGAACAGCCCTTATGATTAATGTCTAATACTTGCTTGTCAGTCTCTTGTGCCCTAACGTAACACCTGCAAACACTCACACAGGCTCCGACAAAACAAAGCCACACACATCACTCTGTCAACAATTTGTGACACTTGTCAATCTTTTGTCATCGTCTTGTCAATATTTTCTTTTTGTGTGTGTGTGAGACAAACCGACCTGGTGAAATGAAAACAATTTACAAAAACTCCATGTGCTTTTTTTTTTTTCATTATTTCTTTGCTGATTGATCACAATTTCAGTAGTCAAGCTTTTAGCAACGCAATGTGCTTCCCTGCACAACAGAGCAGACATTGGGTAATTATTCCATCTGGTCACCATGCATCACAGCTCCCATAAAGTCAGAAAAAGCCAACACCAGCCAGAAGTTACATAAAACAAAATGAGGCAAATACAAACAAGATGAATGCCAGAACGACAAAACATCGAGTCATAGAGTTTTGGAAATCTATCCAAACCACATTTCACTGCCAGCAAAGATCCAGCTGTTTTTTTTTAGCTGTCGTTAAATCTATCTTCTTATCAATGAAGAAATGTGTAAATAATATGAACACAACGTGGTTAGGTTAAGCTGGTTTTAACTTTCTAGACTTTTTTTGCTTTTTGCATGATAAATAAAGTGTCTAGTAATACCAACATATACTTGTATTGTGCAGTGCTAAAGTGCATATCATTAAACATGAAAAAAAAGAAAACCTTGACAGAGGCATTGATTGTTTTCTGCCCGTTCGTTTGCTTTAACAGTTTTTGTAAAAAGAAACAATTGTTTGAAGGGTGTGGGTATTACTGTATGTAGTTTCCAGGCACGTAGTTCAATTCTGTACCATAGTTAAGTAACTATGTTACCTTCACTTGTTGTGAAAATGTATCATATCTAAACGCCTTGAAATTGGCCTCTGTCTCTTTAAGAACTGTTTCTGACACTCCCACTTCAGCACATCTTTACAACAATGCTTCGAGGGAGGGTTTCAATCCTTGAATTTTAGTTCACATGCATGTGTCTTTTAACACATAGTTGCACCTTATGACTTTGTATGTGAATTGGTGCATGCAGCACGTTTTTATGAATTCACTTTGCTTCCTGACTTTCTGACTGAATTACGTTTACTCCTAGGCTTGGTTTCTCAAAGTCAAATTGTCAGTCCAGAAAAAAAAAAAAAATCCATGTCATAATTTGATCACCCTGTACCAAAGTTTATGGAAGAATCATTGCAGGCACAAGATGACATTTTTTTAAAGGACATCTTAACAAAAAAATGCCTGAAAATATAAAACACACCTCCCTAAAGGTGAAAAAGTAATAAAACTGGAATAACATATGAAAACCAACCTATAGAATAAACAGAATGTGTATCAAATAAAACTTCGGGATTTCTAAATTTGTATCTAAAATTGATTGGCACTCCAGTTAGCAATTTTCATGTTTGCAATTCTCATTTATGACTTTTACATTACTGAGGACCTAGTCAAAAACTGGCAAATTATTGCCTTAAAACAGGTATACCACTATGGATTGTATTTATAACATGGGCCCAAATATGGTAAAATCCTGCTCATCTTCACACATCCATAAGGAGACACAGGATGGGGGCAACTTGCACAGATTTCAGCTGTCAGGAAAAGGAATTCAAGATCATCTCAAGCGGCGGTGATAATCCATGCTCACCTATCACTAACCAGGAGATGAGAATCTGTAATGACAAGTCCCAATCAACTTGAGCCGCAATAGCTAGGGGGCTAATAACATTTCATGTCCAATTAGGTTGTTTGACGCTGTTGCATCTCCCTGTAACAGCCTCCTCTCTGTTATAGGCACACTCTGAGAGGGAGGGGGCACACCTCGGACTAGGCTGGCAGACTGGGTCAAAATCAGCTCTTCAGTTGGCTAAGTGATTTTGACACTATTTCTGCCTTTCTGTGTAACTGAGCAGATCCACAATATCACAATATACAGTCCATGAATTCATAAAAAAATTTAAAATCCCTTTTTTTTCTTGAAAAAAAGCCAAGTCATCCGTCTTACAGTGTAAACGCATAGATGCATTTAACATCAGACTGAGAGCAGAGGTGATGCTTCTGAAAAAGCTTTGATAAAATAGAAAACTTGACCAGTGAGGCATGTGATGCAAATTGCATTCTTCTAACTTTGAATATGATTGAAGACAGAGAGGAGCTGACCGAGCCGAACACAAACCTCACAGGCTCATCGCCCAAGCTTTTGGCTCTTCTGCTCGTAGTAAAATCCGTGTAGCTGAGCAAACACAGATGCAGAGGCCTTGTTTGAGCACCTTCCTCAGGGGGCTGCAGTGTCATCCATTTTCCCTCAATTGTCAGCTGAGTTGTCTCATGGAATGAAAATATCACTCTTGTGAGAAATTGCTTGTATTTTTAGCCACTGATTCCAGTGTGAATAATTCTAAAGCATTTGACAAGAATGTTGATTTGTCTTTACAAGCAGAGGAATAGGGTTGGTCATCGAGTCTCGATTGGAACTGGGACTAACATTTTCATTTTCCCGAAATGTTCTAGTTTTTGGTGACACTTAGACAAAGTAAAACAATAAAACATGGTTCTTTATGTCACCTTAGTTTTCTAGTGTTTCTGTGTTTTCCCTTTGTATACCTGCCTCTGTGTTTTCCTTCCAGGCACACCTGATCCTCATGTTTCCTCCCCAGGTGTTTCTAATCAGTCCCTCATTTGCTCACCTTAAAGGGATCCCTGATTAGTTGTAACATTAGACTTTATTAATAAAAATTTATTTTAACTGTAAAAATACTGTAGGCTGTTTAGTTTTTATAAGTTTTAAAAATAATTTTTTTACACGGACGGAGCTATTTTATTTACATGCAAAGCATTCTGGGTAAGTGATGTCGTCAACTAGGTCCTCTGTGTGAGGCTGCTAGCAGCTATGTCCACCCTGAAGGTTAATATTGGACAATATCTGACAATCGTCTCTATTAAATGAAACCAGAGAGCGTTGACAGAGAGGAGACGGTAGAAACCACTCAGCCTGTAACTGAAAATAATGATGGAGGACAACAGAGCTGCTTTATGACGGAAGAACCTCAGCTTAGCCTTTTAGCCTTTGCGCTAGCGCCAAAGCTATTGCCTTATATGTATTAGCTTGGTGCTAGCGTAACAAACAAGCTAAACTGAGGTCATTTTCAGCTGCAGGCTGAGTCATTTTTGTGTTCACTTCTCTGTCATGTGGATGGAGGATCTCAGTGACGAGAGGAGAACGTGTAGCGCTGAGCTAATACATATATATGGTGATTGTGTCGGGGCTAATGCTAAAGCTAACAGGCTAAGCTGAGGTTCCTCTTTCATGAAGCAGCTTTATTTTTATACTCTGGATTTTGCCTGGGTCATTCTGATCACACCTCACAACAATGAGGTAGACCTTAAAACAGTAACATCAGCTCAGTAACTAGTTACATGTTAAACGGTAACATGGTAAAGTACCCGCAGAATCAGACACTGGCATACGTCAATTTGTACAGACTAAGTTACACGGATCATCCCACTTTTGTAGGTCTCTGTACATATAGAGAAATGTCTAAATTTTTCAAATCAAATGGATTTTTTTTTCAGAAGCTCAGCTTCAAAATTATTTTGTTTTTAAGAGACTGTAGAAGGTAAAAAACATAAATAAATTAAAAACTCATCTAAGTATTCCACCTCTCCTCATCTTCCTTCCACCCCTGCAAGTGAGTACTACGGATTTTTTAGTGGTACAGATTTTTATGTCCAAAGTTGTTGACATGCATGCACAAGATATGTGTTTTTATTAGGTTTTTAGAAATAATGCTCTCTTGTGAAACTGTTTCTGAGTGAAAAAGAAATTCATAACAAGTCCATAGGTTTGATGTATATATTGGTTGTTAATATCCCTGTGAGAAATTCTTAGTAAAGTTAAATAAAAGTAAAATGTTCAAAGAATTACAAATCTTAGAGAAGTTAAGACAATTTCATCCAGAAATAACTACTCTTTTTATCTACCTATGTTATACCATGTGAACCTATTTGACCCATAAATTGAAATGCAAACAAAACTGAAATTCTATAAATTCAAATGAGGCCCAATACTACTGAGGATGTTTGAAGCATCAAGCTTTCCACCCATTTTCTTTCACCTACTTCACTCTGCAGGGTTGCAGGGAGCTGGTGCCTATCTCAGCAGTCATTGGGTGAGAGAGGTGGGGTCTACATTGAAGAAATCACCTGTCCATCACAGGTCACATCAAAATAGGTTTTGCTTTTTACAGAGGGTGGTTTTGTTGAATCCTTACACTACATTGCACAGCAGTATAGTTGGTCCATTACCTATAAAACAAACTCTAATAAAAAGAAGGGGATATGAATCAGACTGAAGGTTTTTCAGCAAGTCAGAACTGCACTTGTAAATTCTGCACATCACTAAGCCTCTGAGGTACATTAGCAATGCTTATTTAAGCAGCTGTGCTGAATATTGCCCTTTTAAATGGAATGAAATAGTCCCATTTGGTGGGCCATGCACTTCACTCTTTCCACATACTGTTTCTTGCTGCTGTTAAACTCCCTCAACAATGAATGAAAGTTGATTAACAGTGAAAGGGGCTGAATGGCTGGAAAGGTGGCAGCTGATTTTAACAATTTGCCCTGCAAAGTATTCTGCAAGCGGCGTCATAACATTTAACCTTAATCAAGATGGTCATGTTTTAAAAAAATGTGATTCATTTATCAATTCGCATAAAGTCCAAGAAAATAAACAGAAACATAAATCAAACACTGTTTGCTGTGACAGACATATTTTAATTGTCAACAAATGGGGTCATTGTGGACTCAAATATTTGCCAGAGAGTAGCAATAGACACGAGTGATCTGTGATTAATCCTGATTAATAGTACTTTGTTTTTCACAGCATGCATGTTCTCCTTGGTTGGAAATGGCAGGAAGCAAGGAAAGGCAATGTTGTTTAGGGCAAAAAGTCATACACTGGTGTTGTGTATAGTCTTATATAAATGAGGATTAAAATATTGTTTAAATAATGTTTAGAAAATAGAAAGAAATTTCTTCCTTCTAATCACTTCACCTTGTAAAGGAAAATTGTCTAAAGCTCTGAATACAGCAAGAACTATTTAATGCAAGTTAAAAAAAAAGCTACAGCAAAAACATTTATTACTTAGTGCTCTAAGTCCAGTCTAGTCAGCAGAAGAGGTTGAATATCTCACTTGGTTCTGGAATTTATTTATGTTATTAATGATCTCACCAGGACTTTCCCTGAACTAGAGAATTTCCTCAACATTGATTATAAATTTCATAATGGGACTGCTGTGGCAGAAATAATAAGGGAGACTAGTAGACCTGGCTTGTAGTTTTTTATCAGTTTAATTTAAAAAAAAAATGCTGAGCAGAAAAATCCAGAGATGAGACCAATTCATCTGCCTTAAGATAGTAAGAGAGCATGTTTATGTAAGTTCACAGAGCTTATTGAAAATACAAGGATGCCAGCCTCATCTTGAGCTGGAGGGCTGTATGAGTTTGACCTGGCATCAGAATGTGATCAGACGTCTGTTGCACCCAGTGAAGACATATCACTCAATTTTATGGATTATCACAACAGACATGCCCACTCAAAATAAAACATATGCTTGATACAAAGAAAAAAATAAAATAAATCTAGAATCAGAACAAAAACTCTTCTGAGGTTTATAGAAGCTACACAGAGAGACTTCCTCTTATCTATTAAAAAACAGATACTGTTTTATGTTGGTATTTTACTCTCACATAAAGTGTATTCTTCAGTTAAGTTATAGTTACAATTGAACTAAGAAAATAATGTTTTATTTAGAGTCACCACCCATTTTAGGGAATCTAACAATTCTGCTAAACAGCATGGCATGACATAACCTGTCAGAATCAAAATCCCATTAGTTGGATGTTTAAGCCAATTAACTTTGAACATCCTTAGAGGCTAATGAGGGTCATTATGACCTAACTATTCCCACTTATTCATCTTTTGCTACACCTTTTGTTGTTCCTTGAGACCTAACACTTTTGTGAGCAACAGACTTACAGAACTACTACTCAAAAATAATTATAGATCTATTGAGCCACATTTCAGATTATCCCTTAACAATCTTTGATAGATATAATATTTTTATATATGGGTATATATATATTGGCTCAGCTAGAGCTGTTGCTTCCCATCATGAAGGTTGACAGATCAAATTCCAGCCCAGGGACCTTTCTTGGTAGAGTTTGCATGTTCTCTCCATCATGTGTGGGCTTTCTCCAGGTACTTTGGTTTCCTTCCACAGACCAAAAACAAGCATGTTAGGCTTATGGTAAATCTAAATTGTTCTGGATGTGAGCAAGTGAGTGGTTGGTTGTTTATTAACTGTGGCCCTTTGATAGACTTGTAACGTGTCCAGGGTGTACTCCGCCCTGTGCACAGTGACTGCTGGATATGGGCACCAGTGACCCCCGTAACACTGAAAGGAAGAAGCAGGTAAAAGATAATGGATGAATGGATGAAATCTGTTATACTGACTCAGATGTCAATTTAAACAAGATGTCAGGCATTTGGATGGCTAAAACCACAGGCTCCAAAGTGAGCTGAGCGTAACTGAAAACAAAGTAATACTAGCACAACCATGCACAGTTTTTGTCTTAAAACAAACAACTTATTATCACTTAAACCTAATTTCAAATACATGCTGTCCAACAAAAACAGCAAAACTTACATTGGCTGACAAAAAAAAATAAAATTGTTATTGCTTAATGTAGAATACACCTCTTTGGGGATGAGTAAAAATAGACTTTATGCGTGAAGTAAATTTGCCAGCTCTCCTCATTCTCACCTGTAGCCTACCTGCTCCCCCTCACTGCTAATGTGACGTAAGCTCAGAATGTGTGACTAATGTCTACAACCAAGGAAGGATAAAAAGACAGAGGAGGGAAAACACGACACAGACAGAAGTGCAGTAAAAAGAAAAAAGTCAGGAAACCTTACCTGCTCTCTTAACAAAACTTAAATATCTGAATCTATTTATTTTTCATTCAAATATAAGAGATCACTGACCTTTTTGGTCCAAGTTTAAAACTCAGTAACATCACATATTTTAAATCAGTCTTTTTGCATATTCAGTGAAACTTTCCTGCTGATACAAAACAGGGAAAGCAAGATTTGGATTCCCTGTCTGAAAGTGAGAGACAGACAGTTGCATCATGCAAAGCTGATCTAGTGTTTCTCACAGGGTGGCTATCATTAGACACTGGTTTAATATTTTTACTATGCAAATACACTAATAATATTAGTGGTAGTAATGAGTAATCAGTAATCTTAAAATTCACAACTAATTATAAGTGCTTATTTATTTAAATTATTACAATTTCATGAAAAAACAGTTTGATTCAGTACTTGGAGAAGGTAACTTGGTAAAACTGTGATGGTTTGACAAAAGCAACTTTCCCAGACACTGGCTGTCAGTATGTCAGGAGAATGCTTTTTCAGGTCTGATTAAGTTGACAGTTCTCTCTGTTCTAGCTGGTCATTTCCCGAACAATTGGTAGTGTGGCTTCCTGAACTGAACACTTTTTATAGCTTTCCTTCCTGCACTTTAAATGAATGTAGAGCTCCTGTGCTGGAAAGAAAAAAATGTGAAGCTGGGGAGCCCATATTTCTTTCTGACAATCAAATGTCAAATAGGTGATGTGATGTATGTAAAATGCAATTTAGGTGAGAATTATAAGTCTTAGGGAAATGATCAAAAGGTAATGATCAGCTTAAAAATTTATCAAGCATCATTTTAGGTGACATACTTGTATGAGGTGATGTCATATTTGATGATAGAGCTACAATGACGAGGTGTGAGGTCAGAGAGGAGGTAGCCTAGACTAATTTTATCCATTTGAACATTATATATCTTGTCTTTGTAGTGTAGTCAGTTGAATATAGGTTGAAAAGGATTTGCAAATCATCGTATTCCGTTTTTATTTATGTTTTACAAAATGTTCCAGCTTCATTGGAATTGGGGTTGTACATTTGAGAACGTAATTCATAATTTAATCAATTTGTGAAGATAAAAATTAACTTTAATCAATCCTAGTTTTGTAAAGTATATTGGTTACAATCTAGATATGTTTATGCATCTACTCTGCTTCTTATATCAGGATTGCTTCAAATCATAAAACTTTGCTGTTTAATAACTTTTCTAAAATGAAACCTGAGAGAAAAAAACAACAACATTATAGACTCAATTGGAGATTTAACAAAGCTTCTGGTTTTGCTTTTCAATCTGAGCTAACAAAGAAAAAAAACATGAGAGGGAACAAAAGATTAGTGCACCTCTTTGGCCTTTTCTCTTCTGAAAGCCATTTCCAGATAGAAACATTGAACAGAAAAGCAGTGTGACAAAGTCAGACAATGGACAGGCAGCTTATTAGATGAAGAGTCTGTATGTTGTGCCAAATGTGGCCTAGCTATTTTTTAAACTTAAATTGGACCCATTATCTCAGTGTTTGGTTGGCTGTAAATCCTTATGGTGTAACCAGGTTACAATTGGACGTGTCGCCTATGATGAGTCAGCATTGTTGCACTGATGTTTTTTGAATTTAATCATATAAATTTGCATCACCATCAAACCCCTTTTAAAATAATTTTGAGCAGAACACATGGTGAATGAATCACTAAAGAAAAGACTAATGCTAATATACATATATGAGAAATAAATGGCTGTTTGTTAAATAGGTAGCAGCTGTCGCCTCATAGTAAGAAGATCAAAAAATTCAGCTCCCAGATGGACCTTTCTGTGTGGAGTTTGTACGTGCACCTCCAAGCGTAGGTTTTCTCTGGGGACTCTGGTTTTCTCCAACAGTTCAAAAACATGCGTGTTATATCACCTAAATGTTATAGAAAAATGTATGCCTGAGTGTTGTGGATGTTTTTTTTTTTCTATTCTGAGACAATATAAGGGCCTCCTCTGGTGTAATTTTTGTAGTAATTTCAATCACCTTGTTTTTAAAGAAGGTGACAAAAATTTCTGCTGTCATAAGTAATACCATTTTGCAAGCTGTTTTATTTTTCAAAGGCCATAGGCATCCTTCCACTTTTTTCTATTTATAAGTTTTAGATGCAACTTTATGTGTGAACAACGGTGGGTGGTATATACCACCCTGAACACCCAAGATCTTGTCTGGTCTTGGAAGCTAGCTAGGGGTAGGCCTGGTTAGATAGGAGACAACTGGGAAATGCAGGTACTGTAAAACCAATGTAGGAGTTGCACCCACACTAGCAATACAACAACCATTAACTGTAAAAAGTCATAGGTTGCTTTCTACAAAAAAATGTGTAAATTATAAAATAAATAAAAATAAAAAAACATGTGTAATGTTCCCAGTAACAGTTCACTCCTGCTCCAATTGAAAAACAAAATTTATAGAAAATTATTCAATCAGAAAACCAAGTTGAATATTTATTTATGATTATGTGCTAGAATGTACTGTATTTATTCATGTATAATACGATCATCATTTTTTGAGCGTTAAAATCATTAAAAAATGTTATGAGCCAACACTCATTTCTGACTAACTTCAGCAATATTTTTAGCCTTTGCAGTGCGCCCTCTGGTGGTAAAACATTATTTGAGGAGACACTTGTGTGGGCACGTTTTGCTGCAGAGGACGTGAAGTGGAAGTTTCCAGTTCCGTGTGTCACTGAAAAAAAACAATCTGCTCCCAGACCAGAGCAGAAATTAATTTGTAAACTGAGATGAATTTATCAGAACATGCAACTAAAGTCCAAATTATTATTATTTTTACATTGCCACAGTTACCAAGAAAAATAAAACATTTTTTATTTTCACTATGTGTGACTTACAACCAGAGGTAAGGGTAATATTTCAGTTGTATACAAGGAAATATTGAAACTCAATGTGGTTGTACAATAAAAAAGTCAGTCAAAATTTACTCCCGTGGGGGGGGGGGGGGG
>JAUBOC010000043.1:14967067-14978237 GCA_032275365.1 Anablepsoides cearensis
TATATATATGCTGACTTCACTTGACGTTTCTCTCTCTTCACAATGCCTACAGCACCAGTGACTGTTTTGGTATCAAGGGCAGCCAGAGTGAGCTGGATTCAGCATATTTATTACCGACATGCAGGAATTAATACTTTGCACTTTGTCTATAATAGTCTGTGATTTATTGTAGCCCAGGCAGTATTTTGGGAAATTAATATTGCAAACAGTGATGTTGCCTTGACAATATTTTATTGCTATAATGTGCAGCACTTTTTTTTTTGTCTTTTATTCAAAATTTTCCCCTACCAACAAACATCCTGACATTCTATGTAGAAATGTGTGGTTTGGACTGGGAAACTTTACCAGCTTCTGTTCCAATCTGTCCACATGACCTTTGGTGAACAGAAAACAGTTTGTTCTTTCTGGAGAGCTTTCTCCTTAAAATACATCGTGCACACTGCTGATGTGCAGTGCTCTCTTCAGGGCATGCTCAGGAGCAACTGTGAGAAAGGTGTTTGGTTGCTTAAAATTACACCCAGTCCAATATTGACCTTGAAAACTAGTAGACGCCTAGCCTTTTGAAATATGGGTTAGTTGTTGACCATGATGACATCATTAATCTTAAAGTTCTGTTATAATATCATCGGTCTGGCTGTGGATTGGGAAGTTTAAGTTGTTTTGTGAATATCTTAGTGCACTTTCACAAGCATGTAAAAATATTGTTTTTCTCTCTTTTTTAATTTTTAAGTAAATAATATTCTCGACAAATAATAATAATAATCTAAGGGGTTCATAAACTTTCAGGAATTTCTGTAACAAGATAGAATATATTAAGACACACTTTATTCCTGCATTTTGGCTATGTTCATGCTTCTTATTGGTGAACTCATGTATTGTCATATAACTACAACATGACTAGAAATGCTTGAATTGAAGGTTGTGATAGACAATGCCCTAAATGGTTAAAGACATATATGATGCCATGCACTGCTAATAAATCTTCCTGACTTGATACGATTTTTATTAATTTGCTTTTTATAGTAGCTTATGTGGTTTATAATGAAGCTGTTCTGCATAAGCAGACTTTTCTGTCTAAAAAATGCAGCTCCAGGATGAGTTCTCAAAAGTAGAAGATAGCCAGGAGGGTCCACGTAAAGCATACACTGCCCCAAGGCTCTCTCATTGCTTTTTTTTTTAAGAAAGTTAATTTAATGGATTCTGTCTTTCTCCCTGTGCTTCACAACTTCTCCAAGTTTCACAAGGTTTGGCTCAGCAGGTTTTGCATAACCGTCATGATGAACAGGCAATCAGACAAATACAGAGTGTGCAAAACACGTTTCATTTTTTTTGTGTGTGTGTTTGTCTATGTGTGTGTGTGTGTGTGTGTGTGTGACTTGCTTTTAAACCAGAATCTAAAACCCGCTTTTTGAAAACTAACAACTTTGAAATGTCAGTTTTACTTTCCCAAATCTGAAGTTATTATTTGAGGATCTGGAGGTTGAGGAAGCAATAGCTCTAAATGGGTGTCAGCTATCTAAAAGAAAAAAATTGATTTGATAAGACTTTTAAGGAAACATTGTTTTTCATGGCTTTCCAAAGCTAACAAACAAACAAACAAACAAACAAAAAAACTGTTTAAAACAGGTCATTTTAAATTTGAAGAATATGCGAGTTCAGATAAAAATATATATTTCAAACCTCACCATGTTGTCTCTAACAGTTTCCTATTCTTCTGGCCTTGGAAATTGGAAAACAAACATCATATGTGTTCAAAATAGCATGAACGGTGTGAAAGCCTCATAAAGTTTATATACTGAGCTCTGACTGTACTATACTGTACTCAGGTCAAGACATATTATGAGGTCACCTGTGAAAGATACACTTAATAGAAAGCCAGTGCCACAACAGCACTCCTACAATAAGAAGAATGACCAAGTCATCATGAAGGGATGGGGTGGAAATAAAAGAGAGGAAATGGAAGACTGTGCCACATTCATAAGCCCAGAAAAAAAGGGAGAGGTTGACAGTAAACCCTGTAAATCCATTTGGTTTTTCAGACATGGATGGAGAACAGAACTGACAATAGCTTGAGGGGCCAAGTGCTCCATGGAGTGAATACTAGAGCAGAGGAGAGGGGGGGAAATAAGAATGTGTCACCTAGTGGGAGGGGGCACCAAGGCGGGAACTGTCAGAACTTTGCTGCTGTCTGCAGATTAGATCCAGGGCTATTTAAAGAGGGCAAGCTTGACAAAATTCTCAGCACCAGTGTCCACTCTTCATCTGCTGCTGCAACATTATTGGCAGCCATCACCGTGTGACCAAAACAATTCACAGCACATAAATCACAGCTGCGAGAAAAAGAACACAAGAGAGCATCTTTTTTTTTTTTTTACAATGACTGACCTCACCATCCACATTCTCTGCCTTTTAGATTTATTACATAAAATTCAAGGTCACGCAGGGGAAACTGTGCTATGATGTCATGGATTTAGACAGAGCTTCCACATGAAGGTTAGTGTTGCCATATAAATAAGACTTTTTTGTGTTGGTTATTGTTGGTTTTAAATAATCACTATTTCACATCAGGATAAAAGTAACATGAGCCAGCCTGGCAGTCAGTTTAATTTTGGGGTGTTCTGTTAATGTATCTGTTGTGTCTGCATTGCATTTTGTTTTTGTTTTTTTGTTTAAGGAGGAGAAAAACTAGTGATTGATGCATGTGTTTGTGTGGGTGTTTGAGTATCTGCCAGACAATATGAGTTTGGCAGCGCGTGGACGAGGGTGTGTGCATGTACTGTGTTTTTCCATGATCTTGCTGTGGGTGTGCATCTTTGCGTGAGCCTGTGTTGTGTTGTGTTTTCCTCTGTCCTCCTAGAGAAGATTGATTAGACAAAACGCTGCCGGTGAGGCCCTGCCCCGCTGTATATGGGCGCATGGCTTTGACTCAGCGATGTTTCTCTTTTCAAAAGAAACAACATTAGCACAGTCATGTTGGCCTCCAGACGTGATCCAAGGATGATGAAGCTATGTGCGCTACCAAACTGCAAGGCCTCATTTATCCCATGATATCCTCTCTCTTTCCTGCTCCCTTTTGCTTTCCTCCTTCAGGCTGCAGAAGACTGACTCTCCGCTACAGACTGAGTCATTCTCAGCCAGTCAGTTATCTCTACATCCAGCCCCCAGATTTCACCACTCTTTTTGATGTCATCAATCAAAGCTCGGCTGCCAGAGCGAGCGAGGGAGAAAGGGAAACTCTGAAAGGTGTCAAAAGAATGGCCAACTAAGGAGTTGCACTTGTACGTTGGCACTGCGTTTACGCATGGACTCAGAATCCATGGATTATTAATGTGGCCTCTTTTCAAATGTGTAGAACAGTGTGTGAAAAGTGCAGACCATACATCAGAACGCGCTTTGAAAAGCACTGATTGTTATGTCAACGGACTTGCAAACAGGCACTACATTAGGTTTGGAGGATTTACTGGCAGCCTGAGCATATGGAGGAGGGTGTCACGCAGAAATGCAGGTGAAGAAAAAGAAGTGACGAACGCTTAGTCAGAGATACTCACTTCCCACTGGTACGAGGAAGCTACCGTACCATAGCACTGCCGACCAATTACATGCTGTGTCTGACTTCACATTTGCTCTTCTTTGCCAAAACCAACTTTTATAAACTGATGAATATGCTTTACATAGAGCTTTATGTCTCTCTTCCTCCCTATTTCCAACATGTCAACAGCACAGTAAACCCAGTGTTTTTAGAAAATATTGACACACTGGAATATTGCCATTTGTTTTCCCAATACTGTATCGATTCTCTAAAGCGCTGCATGAATTTTATGAGGTTTAAAATGTAAACTTTCATGCTTGGTGACAGCAGCACAGACTGTAGCAGCTTCATTTGATCCGTTAATTGAACTTTAGCACAATATACAGGCTGTTGTTAGTGCCATGTGTGGCCGTATTTTTATAATAAAAAAATGTTGTGAATCTAAGATCTGCCACAATTATAATATCAAACCATTGGCCTAACAATTTAAAACACAAATGAAATAAGAAATATGAAATCTACAAATAAAACATACAGAGTTTTTAAACTTTGAATTTTTGGAAAATAAATTACAATATATTACAATATATTTGATTACAGTACTGCAATATATTAGGATATATCGTATTGTGACTCTTGTGTACCAAGGATATGTATCATATCACCAAATTCTTGCCAATGCACTGGCATAGTTCATAGACTGGTAATATAAAGTTGTAAAGCAAAGAAATGAGGAGGCAAGAGAAAAAAGGTAAACAGTTAGATTCCTATTCCTTCACTTTCACCTTACATAGCATGTGTTTGTGGTTATAGTTATTTTTAATGTTTGCTGGAGAATGCAGGTAAAGAAACCCACCATGATTTTTCACAAGATAACAAACTGAATGCATAATGATAAAGAGTCCTTTACCAATGCTTCACTACTCATTTACATCCTTTAAACCAGTGTTTTTCAAAGTGCTCTAAGCTCTGCCAGCTTGACAGTTCAGAATGAATCATTCTGTAATTGCACTTTTTTTTCTGTCATCAGGCAGGCCTTTGTTTTTATTTTTTTGTTTATGTGTATTTTCTTTGTGAGCATGTTGACTATACGGTGAAAAATCATTACTTTCATATTTTTTTTTAGAACAATATCACCTAAAATTTCCCCTTAAGGTATAAAAACAACTTCAATGGTCCTCTAAAATATTGTCAGTGATAAAATATGTTGTTGTATTTTTTTACTTTGTTTATTGGGCTCTTCTTGCCATAAATGTTTGTGTATGACTCAGGTGGGGCTTCTCTACACACCAACACCTTTCTTTGCAAACTCTGCTTAAACTTGTCAAGGGGCACAAATCAGGATAATTGTTTGAAGGAAAATATGCTGTAATATTTTGCTTCTAAGGTGAACCCAATATGTACAATTAACATATTTCAATCAAGTAATCTGTATGTTTCTGAACTTACCTATGAGAGATGCTTCTGTTTGTAGGTAAAGTAGTTGTTCCACAAACATTAGGGTTGTTCTCCTTATAAACTTACGAGAGAAAGAGAGAGATGTAACTTTTTAGTGGAAACCCTGCCAAAATATCTGGGTTTTGAATAACAGCCACGATCAAAGTTTTTTTTACACTGGATTTTTTTTAACATTCAAGCTTGATAATAGTACTTTGGTTTGAGCCAGGGGTGTCCAGCCCTGGTCCTTGAGGGCCGCTATCCTGCATGTTTTACTCGTTTCTCTGCTCCACTACTCCTGATTCAGTGACTGAATTACCTCTTGAAAATCTGCAGAAGCCTGTTAATCACCCATTCATTCAAATCAGCTGTGTTGAGCAGACAAACCTTGGAAACATGCAGGATAGTGGCCCTTGAGGACCAGGATTGGACACCCTTGGTTTGAGTGTTACCAGAAACAAGGTAACAACAGTTTATTTAACAATAGGTTAAAATCCTTGTTCACACGAATTTTATTTTTGGCAAAAAAAATGAGACGTGCATTCCTATAAGAGTGTGGAATTCTGTCAAATGACATCAAAATGCAGCAAGAAGCTTGCAAGTGCAAACTTGTGTTCCTTCAGACTATGCACTGGGGGAATGAATGTTCAATAACATAATATCAATTGTGGGATTTCAGCCTTCCTTCCTCCGAGATGAAACACTAATTGTTTTATTGATAAATCTGACAGCTCGATGATAGCTGACTGCTGACTTCCATGATCATTACCGTTTCTGCTGTTGTCTTCCTTCCCTTAGTGAAAACGACTGCTGCAACATTCTCAGAAAGTTAAGACGCTTCAGCCACTTCCAAAGCTAATCTCTCTTCTTGGTCTAACGCAGCCAAGCTAAAAATATGAGAAGAGTTCAGATAATGACAAAGAAGGTCATTGCTGGGTTTACCAACTCTGCGAGGTCTGCCGAGGAGCTGGAGGGTTGTTCGTTTCTACAGTAATACAGGCAAGACTGTTAGGAAGATGTTATCCGCACATTACGAGAGAGATGTGTTGGCATCTGTCACCCTGATGATTGACTGCCTGAAGGAAGTTCTTCAGTTTGCTAGATTTTGGTTGCTGTTTTACAAGATGCAGTGTGTGTGGGCGGGCGGACCGGAGAACAGCTATAAATAGAAGAGCCGGTGATGTGGCGAAGGAGCATCGGAGGCAGGTATATGTGGCTGCCAGATGGTGCCTTGTGGGGAATGTCTCCCAGTGATTCTGTTTGCAAATAGGTCTCTGTAAAGTCACCGGCTCCTCTCCTCAGACTTGCCTGCTGTTATAGGCAGAGCTTTAGGAACTGCCATATCTGATAAAGGTGCTGCCGACTCAAAGATGTCCTGCCGCTTGCCGGAGAGAGAGTGAAAGTGACGCACTGTGACAGGTTTTGTCACTCTCCGAGGCGACCGCCATACAGATTGTCACAGATAGAAATGGCAGAACCCTGGAAGCAATGACAAATTGTTTTGAGAAAAAAGAAGTAAGGGAGGCAGCGGTTCCAATATCTGTGGCCTACTTTAGAACAGCGGTGGTGAAGAAGGGGAGCTAGCCATCACTCAGGATCTTTGTTTTCACTTCCCATCACGATATGTGTAGGTGTTATGACCCCTTTGTACATGTGGTTCTCTCTGCAGGCAGAAATACCTGAAGGTTGGTGCAGAACCAGGAGCAAAAAATAAATAAAGTAACCAGAGGTGCAGTCAAAGTCATATTACTGTAAAACAAACTGATGGAAAACCTTCATCCATGTAAAATACACCACAGGTTGTTAGAGCCTTTTTTTTCTGCATCACGTGAGTGGATTCTGCATTAATAAAACATTGGAGCAGAATAGGAATAGGCCTTTTTCCTAAGTTCTGTGAGAAGTAAGGAGACATTGAAATACATACAATCCTGGGAGTGTATGACTGTTATGTCTTTGTGACATCTTGGAACACAAATAAGGAGACAGTAGACAGAGGATAGATTTGTAAATAAAGGTATACCAGTGTAGACATCTGCAGGTACATAATGATGGTCAGTTTACCAGTGAGTACAGGATACAGTGGTGTGTGAGAGCGTTTAAATTTTGTCATAAATTGGTGTGCTCCATGATAAGCAACATCCAATATATGCAGAAAGAGCTGGCCGGAGCATAAACAACATCACCATAATTCAGTAGCGGTGGGAAGGTTGCAGACACAAGATGCTTGGGAGCAAGAGGGGAACATGGAGTATTACTAAAGAAAAAGCCTAGTTTTAACTTGTTTTTTTTTAATGTAACATTTGAAGGAGAACTTAAGAACATAAATGACGAGAAGATATGTATGCATTTCTACAAAATCTTTAGCTAAGTCATTAAAAAAAATCTATATACAATTTTTTTTCATTCCTTTCATTTCGCCATCCAGTAGAATTCTGCTCAGTTCTAATCACCCTTCTCTGTTCCATCTGGGCTTTCTCCCATTGACACAAATTTCTGGTAGAATTTCAGTCGGGCCAATCAGCGACCAGAAGGAGGAGTTGTGAACGATGACATTGATTTTATGCGCCGTTTTAGTCCGCCTGTAATTTAGCAATGGACCGCAGGAAGTGAATGAAGTCATTCAGTCCGTGTTGACAAGGCTTCCAAATTAAATTAAAATTGTCTCACAAGGCGTCCAGAACTCATTTACAGCCATCTTATTCGGCTCGGAACTTCTGTCTTCCTAGTAGGAGATGGTTGTTTTTACAGCGCACACAACTTTCAGTTAGCTTCTTTGTACTGGTGCACAACATACGTCAAGGCCAAGCGTTAGCGAGTGGATAAATCAGAGTTTATCCCTCCAGCAGGCAATCATCTCTCAATACCTGATGGTCCAGACCCTCTGTATGAAGCAAAGCATAGAACAAGAGGCTGTTTTTTTTATCAGGCTATTAAAAGACATAATAGGTGGTGTAGTTTGTGGAACTTTTTGTGTTTGCAAATAACACATTGCTTTTTATAGCTTCTTGCTTTCTTTTACAGCATGACAACCATAATATGTCCACATGAACAAGCAAAAAGTAAACAAGTCGACACCCTTCTTTTTGTCATTAAGACAGCAAACCATGATCTGCTCCAATGAGTGAAAGAGAGTACATTGTGGGCCCAGCCACAGATTTCACAGAGATATGGGCAGCACATTTTCTGGTTCATAAGCACAAGCACCAAACCAAATAAAAGTCATTCGGGCGTAGGAACTCAAACAAACATTTTACCAGCGTACAAATTTAATCTGCAATTATTTTTTGATAGCGCAGCTGCAGGTTTTTATGTCTTGAGGTCTTTACTATTTAGACTTTCTTCCATCTTCCTCCGTTTGTGACATAAAAAAACAAGCTCATTAAAAAAAATTATTTTAGGAAGATCACAAATTTAGACTTTTCTGAGAGAAAAGTGTTTTTATGAGGAAAAAAATAATTTTGTGTAAAACGGAGTGCAACTTAAAAAGGCTGTAACGCCTCGAGATGCTTTGTTCTTGTACGTGGGACCCTATAAAAACAGTTTGGTTAGTGTGAAAAAAGAAAACTCCCTCTGACTCCCCCAGATAGTGACGCTCATTTGAAGGCTTAAGAGTAAAAACACTGTTTATGAGAAGTCAGAAAAGGCTTTGAGCATGACTTAGTGTTCATGAAAGGTGTCTTGTGCAGCAACTACATTTAAATTTAAATACATAACAGCAGGTAATGACACATGTGGACTGTTTCTAAAGTAAACAGGTTCCAGTTCTTGTCAAAAGGTGGGACAGAATAATGACTGAGATTCAGGGTCTGTGACATGCAGAAAGTAGGTCACTGCTGTAAAGAATTGATATTCTTGCATGAAATGTATCAATTACAATTACTTGCAACAAAAAAAGTATTATTTTCATTTAATTGTAACTATGTACACCTGGAAAAGTAACTGGATGCATTCAACATGGTTACAGGTTTTTCAACAGAAGACTGGCTAAAGTGTATTTGTTGAACATTCTTATTTGGTAGACATGGGGACAGAGCTGCTTCTTGTGAGTTTGTCAGTCTCTGTTGCACCGCTGGTGAAAACAAATGTTCGTGAAAACATTGGCAGGTTGATTATGAACAAGGAGTCACAGAGTAAAGCAGGGCTAAGAAAATGAAACAAGGGAAACAGTAAATTATAATTCCTTCCCAAGACTCTTGTAAAGCTGCACAACAAAGGTTTAAATAAAAATAAATTATCTTTTTTTATTTTAGTTATTTATTTTTAGCCTGACCCTCAGTGTTTTCACTCCACTGTGGCACATTGGGCTATATTTGTTGGGTAATGATATATGAGTTCACTCTATAAAAGAAAATGGAGCACACTGCTATTAAGATAAGCATGGCAGGCAAGAAAACCTAGAAATGCCAGTGGCATATTGATTGCCTGCCCTGTATTAATAGTCGGGTTAGCTCGTACTCTCAGCTCTGGACAGCTGCTCTACAGTCATGCCCAGAATGCTGCAGAGTTTAATCAAGTAAAAACAAATGGAAAGAATTTATAGTGAACAGAAATTAGAACATTTAACACATTTTAACAAATTGCATTTTGGGTTTTGTTTTTGAAGTTGAAAACAAGTTGGTGACATTTTTTATTAGTTGTTGTTACTGTGTACTGTTTGTAATAAATTGGTCACAAGAATGAACATGCCATAAATCTATTTTTTTATCAGTAGGTAAGTAAATAGATCATATTAGTATTTAACTTCACTTTTGCAATTATATGCTATTAATTTTTGAAAAAAAGAAACTAACATGAAGAAATACATATATTTTAACGCTAATATAATTAAATTTATGCCATTTTTATATTTCAATGTAAGTTTTAATTTGAGTAAAAAAAAAATAATACACCACAATGATGCGGCTATATGCCATGATAATAATAGAACAACCAACACCGGTACTGTATGACCTGCTGAACAGTCCAAACTCTATGGTTTGCAGAACAGATTAGATCTGCAGGTCCAGGGCTGACACTGGTGTCAGGGTCAGTGCAAGTTATAAAAGATGTGTGCAAGGAGGTGAAAGTGCAGCAGGGGAGAGGTGACCCAATGCTAAATGTGTAGAACAAACATCAGCAAAGGAGCTCTCCCCACAAACCCTGTCCTTCAGGACATGCTGAAGCTTTGCAAAGATTTTAACTATCGCCGCAATTAAAGTTTTATAAATTGTAACCTCTGACACTGTTGCATAGCTAACATTTCTTAGAATCAAATTTATCAGTATGCAACCCTCACAGGAAAACATCCAGTCTAAAAAAAAGTCAAGGAAAGCAGTAATGATTAATTTATGCACTCACATTCCTCATGATCAATAATCACAGCATGTTTTACAATGTGTCAGTTAACCAGCATCATTAACTTTGAGCATGAAACAGAATGCAACACCAGCCTTGGAGTCCAGAGCATGTTAATTAGCTTTCCTTCCTGACGTTCACTTTAATAAAGCATTTTTTTTATATAGTTGGCCTTCTGTTGAGAAAATATGTCTTATGCCATCTTGTTGCTTGTGTTAAAGTTTGTACTGATGAGAATACAAGAACAGTCAAAAAGTTACAACCTGCTACAGAGAACAAAGTACGACATTTGAGGTAAAACAAATAAAAGCGTCAATATTTTCAATCTGTGATAAACATGTAGAGCAATGTTATGAACTTTTGCATTGCTATAGTGTATACTCTGTGCGTATATATACAGTACGCAGTATTTTAAATTTATGTTGCGTGTTCTTGGGTGCCAAGTGCAAAATGGAATGTTAAAAAATTTCCCACATTTTTTTATTATTTAGCTAACTGTTCTTACACTTAGTTATTTTTTACTAAATATTAAATTCAAATGTAAAAAAATATATACTTAAATAATAAAACCTAAATCTAAATGTTTATATCTAAATGTAAAAAGAAATCTTAAATATAGAAGTTAAATGTTGAAGTTCACATTTAGATATTTTGTAATGGACCGCAGCCTTTGCTGTTGGTGCTCAGTTAATGTTTTGACGTCATCATCCTGAGACAATAGCAACCGCTAGTGCTCTAACCCCGGGGGGGCAACTCTATATTAACTACATAGCGCCATCCTCGTACATGACCTTCTGAACCCCACCCCTAAGCACTGACCAAGGACTTTGTGAAAACTATACCCTTTTCACTGACCTAGCCTTGAAAACA
>JAUBOC010000043.1:14978337-14989247 GCA_032275365.1 Anablepsoides cearensis
CTCTTTTTCTGGTCCATCCATCTCTTTCTCCTTTCTTTTCTTTTCGACATGTTTACCCGCTCTCCTCTCGTCTTATTTTTTTCAACTTCAAGTTGTGACGGGCTGCTCGCGTTGTGTTTAACTGTCCCACCGGCTGCGCCCGCGGGGGCGGAGCCACGCGGGAGCTGAGCGGCAGCAGTGTTTTATGGAGAGGGAGAAGGGTCCAGCTGCATTTGGATTGAACTGACCGGCGGTACGGGAATGCTCCCAAACATCCTTATTGCCACCACGTCCCCGGTTAAAACTAACGGGAAGGAGGGGGGATTTACTTAAAATATCAGTGAAGTCCGGCCCAGAAAGAAGCGCAAATGTAAAAAGATACCCCTTTTCCACGGATAAGGTGGAAATACCCCCCCTAAACACTGACCCGCGCGGGTCCGTGTCTGAACATAAAATACCCCCCCTTTCCCGTGTTTTTTTGTACGCGGTTGGTACCACTTTTTGCCTGAGTTGCCCCCCACCCCCGGGGCTCTAACACAGCTAAAGCTTCCCTACAAGACATCAAACTCGCAGATGCAGTCAGAGTTCGAGCTGCACTTCAGACTGCAGGACGACAGGTACCATCCATATTGTTTTTTTTTATGAAAACGTTTTGAATTTAGTATTTAAATATTATCTTTAGCAGAAGTTAGCATCAGATAACCATGATGATGTCATCATCCTGCGACAAACATCAACAATGGCTGCTGCTAGTCACCGCTAACCACTGCTAATGCTGCTAAAGATAATATTCAAAATCTAAATTCAAAATGCGTTTATAAAAAAAATAAAAAAAAACAATATGTGTGGTACCTGTGGTCCAGCAGTTTGAAGTGCAGCTCAGACACCAGCCATAATATGGGGAGAATCTTGTGCCAGTAGCAACTGAACTTGAATTGCTCAGATTGAATCTTAATGTGCATAATTTGAAATTGAATACATTGTTTTGAAAATGAATTTATCTAAATTGAAACGGAATTTAATGGTTTGAAACTGAATTTAATGTGTAGAATTTGAATTAATTTGCTTTGAAAACGTATTTCGTTCAATTAAAAATGCAGTTTGACTACTTTCACTTTCGGTTCAAAAATTCAATTTCAGTTCTAAAATTCAGATTTTTCTGTCACACATCCGGGTCCTTGAGAAACTCAGCCAGTGTAATCAAACACAGATCCACAGATTTATGTTTCACATCAGTGAAGCTTCCTTCTGTATGTAACAGAGTTCATGCAATCGAGTTATTTTATTGCAGTGATTATTTTACCTATAGACAATGTTACATTTACATCACATCATGGAGCAGTCAGCAGCAGGTGATCTGCAGCTGAGAGCGATGTTATGTGAGGATTGATCTGTCTGTCAGTGCTTGGGACAAGGAAGGAGCAGAACCCGCTGGACCATTGTCAAATATCACTCTGTTCGGTTCTGCTCACAGGTGTAGGTGAAGGTGTGTCTCCGTCGTGACCAGACTTTTTTTTTTTCTAACTGAGCTGGTAGAGTGCGGAACACAGTGGTGTCCATTTAGCAAATTAATCGCTATATTTAGCAAGTTTGTTAGCAAGCTGTTTTTAAAGAAAACTGAGCAGCAAAAATATATAGTGACCTTTTTCTGCTGTTAGTGAGACTTCCTGGAGAGAGGTGGCTGCTGGAGACGCGCTCCAGTCTGGAGGGAGCAGGACGGAGTCAAGGCCGCTCTCAAGCCTCTCTGTGATGAGCAGATATCCCGGGAGGTTTTGGACCAACTGACCGCCTGTTAGTTACACGCAGTCAGTGTCGAGACAACTTTAAAAAAAATGTCCGGTCACGATGGTGCTGATCTGCCCAACCTGTGGAGAAATACACCTTTTTTTAACATTTAAATTTAACATTCAGTAAAAAATAGCTAAATGTAAGAAGAGTGAGCTAAGTAACAATAAAATGTTAGTGGAGAACTTTTAACACTCAAATAGTAAGTTAAATAATGAAAAATATGTTAGTGACACTTGACACTTGGTGCCACATATCATGTGTCCAACAAGAAGAAGAAAAACTGATGTTCAATAGAGTTTACAAAGGCAGGCCTTTAAAAACTTTATAAAAGGATTGGATTGAATGTAAATGCAGTGTGCCTTTCCCACCTGCACAAAACTTTGGCTAAATTTAACTGTAAGGATACAAATGACTTCCCACAATGACATTTTTAACAAATGCCAGAATGACGCTCCTGCCAAACTAGACACAATCATTATGTGGTGCAGCTGGCTTAACTTACCAAGAAGAAGAAGTGTGTGTCCTTGTGTGTGTGTGTGTGTGTGTCACAGCAATTGTGACTTGCTGACATATGAGGGCAGTTATGTCAACAGTTGAAAATAGTGTGGTCGCTGCCGTGGATGACACCTGCATGGTAAACAGTAAACTGCGGGGCAGAGCTGTCCACTTTAACACAAACACACGTGACAGACAGGAAGGCAGTGCTCGCATCTTTTGTCCACCTCGCCACCAACATCTGACAGAGCTGACTACAAATTCTAGCAAAAAGGAAATACATCATTTTCATTTTACCTTGAAAATATTAATAATTTTTAAAAAAGCATTTGGTCTCAAGGTAGTTTTGGAAACTTATTCCAAAATATATATTTTTGTAGGTGTATTCAAATCCATTTGCACCCCTGGAATTGAGAAATAACACCCTGTACTGCCACAGTGCTGAAATGGTCATTAGGCAATAACATCTGTCTCCAGCTCAGGGAGACGGCCTGTGATGGGAGTCATAACATGTACCTGGAAATGAGTTTTAATTATGAAAAAAAGAACAGGTGATAGCTTTTAACTCCTGATATGAGTTTTTTTTCTTACACCGCAATAAATAAAACGTGTCTTGTTGGTTTAAGAGACCAACAAAACCAGAATGCTTTGCTGAGAGCTTTTCTTGCGTCGTTATTTACAATAAAGATGACTGCGTGTGACTGCTTGTGAGTGGAAATGTGTAAGAAAGATGCTAATCAACTCTGATGTTAGAAAGAGAGTCTATTTTAGGATATTTCTTTTCTTTTTTTCCAAAGACATAAGTGTGTTCTTTAGAGATATTTTACATGAGTGAAAAAAGCTGGAAATGAGACTTTGAAAAGCTCCAGATGTTACAAGCAAAACTGAGTTATGGCGTTAACAATAAATTTCCTGTCTTATTATTCTTCCCCCATTTTTTTAAAAGGTTGTCTCATCAGACACAGTTAAGCGGAAGCATGTTTGCAAGAAACAACCAATTTTCTGAAGTACACTTTATTTTTCTCAATGTTGCTTTTAGATATTTTACGAAGTAGGATCGTTTCAGCTGATGTGCACCTTGAGCTGCTAATGCTGCTGTTTCCGTTGCTTCATGCCTCTTTGCTGCAAACTACGCAAGGCCAAAAAAAAAAAAAGGAAAACAACTCAAACCCCAAGATGCGAGTAAATCAATTATTTCAACATAATTACTTTGTAATGAGATGTGTATATAAATATTTTTTTCTCAGTCAGCAATAACTGCTTGTTTGACTCTGTGCAGCATGTGATTCAAACAAGCTTTGACAGCCTGGAAAAAACTGTTTAAATTATGCCGTTATATTTTTGTATAATAATACATTTACAGCAATTTACTGCTCTAGTAAGAAATATTTGAAGCTTTGGTGTTGCAATAAAGTGAATTAATTATAGATTAAATAAATGTGAATATAGCTTTAATTTTTGGATAATCACTTAACTACAAAACTGCTCTTTTTAATTTATTATTATTATTATTATTATTATTATTTATTTTTTATTTTTTTGCTTATGCTGCATGTCTGCTTACTGGTCTGGTCTGCAGACGTGCTGGCAGTTTGGGGTATTAGGATGAGGGATTTACCGCTGGACTGGACTGAGCCAGCTCCCACAGTGTTCCTTTCTTCCCTTCTACCCAAGAGAGTCTCCAATTTTTTCTAGTACAGGTCAACTACATTTACGATTTAAGCCACCAACAAACACATATAAAGACTTTTTTTTAGCTTTTATTTCTGCTCTGCAATCTGTTTTTTACTATCACTGGCCGCCTGTTGAAAAACACTAAATAGTTAACGAAAACTCTATTGAGTCATTAAATAGGCGAGTGCGACCTGGTTGCACTCACATACACAGTTTTTTTTTTATTCCTCACATGTGAGCAGCATGACCCGACAGTACACAGGCCTAATCCGCCTGCTATCTCAGGGAAACAGACAGACTGAGGAGCCCTGTAGCGTGGCCCTGCCATCTTTTTCTGGTCATTACCGGCACTAGGCCTCTCAGCACGGATAGAAGCAATGAAGGAGAACCTCAATAAATGATCAGTGTGCTCTGCCAGCAACAACACATGCTGCATTTGCTGCCTCCCTGTTGCTGTTTCCATCTTGCTTCCTCCCTGATTGTACAACCCATAACCTCTCCAGGCTGATAGTATAAACCTCCCAAATATGCCCTACAGCTGTTAAATGAGTCTGTCTAATCTAATGATCTAAATTTGGGAAAGGAAGTTGGTCGGTTTCCATGTCCGCAAGGAGTGCTGAAGCCCACCTCTTCTAAAGCCCCTGAGGGATAAATGAGGCCCATTATATGGTGAAGTTTGCAATGATGTTTTTGATTAGTGAGTTGTCAGGTACTGGCCGCTCATCATGAAGTTGTTTAGCACTTTAAGGCCTCCATAAAGATAAGTGTTTTTTTCTCTCTTTTTTTTTTTGAGAAAAGATGAAAAAGCAAGAAGCTTGTGGCTAATGAAGTCTCAGGCTTATAGCGGCTCTCATGACAGGATAATTACACCAAATGCTTCCCGCAAACACTTCAAAGGACACTTCATCCCTGTGCCAACACCACACAACGCATCTCACCAATCAAGATAGCCTGACCTAAATTAGGACCCGCCCCCCCATGGCTTTGCTATACTGCCGTCCACTCACTCACTTATTGCATCTCTGCACAGTCAACACGTTGGAATCTCTACCACATTAAACACACTTAACTTGAAGAGTGAGCAAAGAAGATTAGCCTTGCTGACATCTTACAGACACGTACAGGAAAGTTGATCTTGGAGTGTAACGAGATATGACTTCATGAAAAGGGATGGTATGTGTAGCAGCTTTACACAACTCACAATTACATACATATAAAAAACACATTCAAACCAGGTTTTGTTCAGGTATTGTCTCATTTGTTTAACACTGAATGGCCAACGATCAGCAGCATATTGGTCCAGTTTAAGCAGCATTATTAAAATAATTTCAAAAATGTTAATTGTTCGATAATAAAAGCTTTTTTAACCCAAGTAATATTATTTCCAGAGATGTACAAGGAATATTGTTTACTTTGTTACAGTACCTAAATAATGGAGGATCTGTAATTTAACTAAGTCATTTTTCAAATCCTAACTTTTACTTTTATTCCCTACTTCATCCCTGTCTGTTTTATAATCACTTCTCAAAACACATCTTTTTTCTGGCCTTTGAACACAATTTGTATTGTTGTTTTTATGTTTGTTTGTTTTTTTAGTTTTTTTTTTATATTTTTATATATTTTTTTATTTTATGAATGTATGCAAGTTTTATTATGTGAACAGCACTTTGGTTCCATGGGTGTTTATATTATATGTATATGTGTTTATATTATATATATGTATATATATATATTTTTTTACATTTGAAAGTGCTTTATAAATAAAGATGTTATGGTATATGGTACTTAAAAATGATACTTCTTTACTTTAAAATTCAACTCAGAGTTCCACATTACAAATTTAAATATGACCAGAACTCATCATGAAATGAGTTGTTTATGCACTCTAAAAAATAAAGAGTTGAATTTACTTAACCAAGTTATGTTAAATGAGTAAATGTAAAGCACCTTGTGTACTTTATTTATAAGAGAAAGTGTAAGTTGATTAAAATGCCAACTTAGTTTAGTGGAACCTGTTTGGTTAAGTAAATTCAACACTTTATTTCTTAGTGTCTAAAGTACTTTTACTTTTCCAATTATTGTGAGCAGTACTTCTTTTCTCAGTGAAATTCACTTTTACCAGAGTCATCTGTTACAGTATTATTTCCTTTTACATAGTTATTTTTTTAGACTTTACACGCCTCTGCGTATTTGCAGATTTGTAGATTTACAGATGTGCACAGTATCAGATAGGCATAATCACCTGACATCTTATTCACACCTTGCAGTCTGTGCCACCACTTCCTTCTGCTTCCCCAATCTGCCTCGAAACCCTGTTGTAAGGGGGTCACAACTTTCAAGCCAAGCTGTTTCTGAGCATATTTGTTTTGCATTTTGCTCACTTCTCTGGTGTAAAGCACTTAACTAAATTCAAAAAATACTCCCCAAACGCTGTTTCATCCAATGCAGAATAAGATGTCTGGAAAAGATTGCACATGAGTCACTGGAAAGATTTTCCTGAGAATGCAGTAAATATGTTCTTTCAGAGTTAGTCGGGGATGATGAATTAGCTTCTGGAGGAAAAGATAAACCATATCACAACAATGTAAGTGGCCAGGATGCATCCCCTATTCTTGTCTTGAGGAGAGTTAAATTGAGGGGAAATGAGGATAGGAAAAAAAACTGAAAAGCTGCAGGAGCTAACTGCATTAAAACAATATTTGCGACTGATTTACTCATGAAGCCAGCATGCAAGGCCATTTTGATAATTGCTGAGACCTTCAAACTGGCAATAAACGCTTCCAGTACTAGAACAGCAGAGCAGGGATAAGATGGAAATCTATTGCGGCATGTTGAGAAAGAAATAATGCTTGTTTTGATTTATTTGAAGGGCTCAAATGAACATTTCAGATTTTTTTTCTATAAAAAAAATAAGCAAAGCCATGCAGGATGTTGTATAATAACCCAACCAGCACTGCAAATACCTCAGAGCCTGCTCTGAAAAATGACTCCTGGAAGAATGGGTGGCACGGTAACAGATGGAGAGAAACCACTTGAATGTAGCGTAATGAAGCGATCCATAGAAAATTCACTCACACTGTGTGCATTTCAAATGAGCCCGCTGAGGGTGCTATGTCTGATTTATTTTGGTAAATCACACCTGATTCATTTTTTACATATGTACAAACCCCATCTTTACAGATGTTCTATTTCAAAGCTGTTTTTATTTGCTGGTAAATACTAGAATATGAATGCAGAAACATGATACTCTTTCCTTTGGCATCATTAGAGACACGTTAAAGATGCACTTTTATGTATGACTTGGAAAAGATGGCAATTTCCATCTGTTTACTCGGCAGCAAACAAAGAAATCGTCTCATACAGAATTCCATTAATGCACATCAAAACAAGCTCTTCCCCTTAAACATATGTTTAAAAATGAGAGTGATTAGAAGACGTGTTTAATATTCGTCTTCATCAGAGGCAATTTAACTCCTGAATTCTCACATTCAGTTTGCTTCGACCTCTGTCTGTAAGTTTCAACAACCTTTACTTATAGCATTGTTCCGGTGTGTTTTCAATTATATAGACGTGCAGGGGATGAGACAAGTGTTCATTTCAAATGATCCAATCAAGCTTCTTAGCAGCGATGAATGTTAAGGAAAATGATTTTTATTCATAGCGTGAAAGAAGGGTGACAGTTTTAGAAAGTGGGAGTCACAATACACGGCAGTTTGTTTCCTAATGTCAGCTCCTAACACTCCCATCTCACTTATGTGCATAGATGTTTCTTGCAATTCTGTCTTACTGAGGTATTTAGCTGTAAGAACATAATGTCACAACATCACATCTTTACATTTCTGATACGCTTACATGCTGTATGTTGTTTAATATGAAGCAGCATACATTAAACATTTATTAAGCATATCTAAAAATGCTGTGAGATGAACGAAGTATTATTTAATAAGCAATAGATTTACACTCGAGTAAGAAAAACAAATTGTTAAACAATCTTGAGCTACACTGTGTAACTGTTATGTCTGCACTGGCATGATGACAAAACATGTTTTCAACATAGAATATCTCATCCAGAGGACCTAATCAACGGTTTTGTTTTTTGTTTTGTTTTTGTGTTTTAGATTTTTCTACCTATATTTTTGAGACAAACAAAGATGTGTGTCTTCAATTCATTTCTTTTAATAAACTCAGGAAATCATCTCTGTGACTAAATGATGTCCCAGCAGGGAAATTGTCTAATAGATGTTGTTTTTCTTCTGACATTTCACAATGGTTTTGAGTGTGAAGTTTCATTTTTCTTGACAAAATCTTGTTCAGTTTTTGTTTAAAATGCATATTAAAGGAATCACGAGTCAGAAGTATCTGGTCTGTAGTTAAGAAGTGTAAACGCTTGTTTACATTGCTGTGTGACACGTGACAGACTGCCTAATAAGGCAATGCTAACAGTCCAGCTTTATCAAGAATGTCACTGCTGCATGTGAAAGGCAATTGCACTGAAATTATCAAGGATGCAGTGACACATATTGCAAAATATTTAGTGATAATAAAATAAACAATATTAATTTAGCATGAGTTAGGTCTGTTACTAGTTAAAGTTAATGAAAATGCCATAATGCGGATGAGCAGAACTGTGCCCGCCACTGTTGAAAAAGAAACCATATATTAAAAGGTCAATGTATTGTGCCAAGGCCCAAATACCAGTCAATGGCAGTGGTTCTATTTCCTAAATCACACCTCTGCCAAAGAGGAAGCTCTTTAAACGCTTTTACATTAGTGACTACGGTCCTGTGTAAGATTGTGGCCTGTCATTGCCATCACTCTAACTTTCTGTCACAGACAAGGCTCAAAGAGCTCTCTTTTGCTCTGACCCTCAATTACCCAGCCCAATCATCTCAGACAGGTGTTGAGGTACAGTAATAAACCCTCGCCTGATGCTGCCGAGGCAACTTCTCTTTTAAAGCACCTCTGAGAGCTGTGAAATGACTGAGCTCTGACTTGATCAGGTGCTGTGAACACAGTTGACTCATGGCTGCTGGCTGATAGTGTGCAGTGAAAAAAATAATAATAAAAAATATCCCAATAACCTAAAAAATTACAATCCCCCTTATTGCTTTGCTTGAACATTTTAGAAAAGACCGTATGTGAGAAGTGTTGGCTGTAAATGTTCATCTATTGCTGTTAAGTGCTGTAAAATAATAATATAAAAAATACCTACCTTTTATTTTTTTCTATAACTTAGGGTATCACCATTCAGTCATTGAAAATGATTGACATAGTTGCAATTATACTTTTATTGTACCACTTGACACCATTTACGGTAAAATAGATGAAGCTGTCAGCTGAGGCTTTAGGAGGAAAAATTAAAGATGAAAGTTACAGTTAAATCCCTGGCACTTACAGTATATCCACACTTTTACTTTCCATTACTGCCTAACTGTGTCGCGAATGTGGCCTTTTTATCATAAACTGTGCAGTGATAGAGTGCCATAAAAACCAATAAGGGTGCTCAGCCTGTGACTTACCACAAACTCCACGCTGCTTTTCTACATCCTATTTGGATAAGACATGCTATAGTATCACCTCAATAAGACATGCAGCGTGCATGACAGATTACTTTAGTTAAGCGTGCATGACAGATTACTTTAGTTAATTGTTCAATAGAAGAAAGAAATCATCTATCCGGTCATGTATATATTTAGCTGCTGGAGATTTTTTTTATACAATACAATACAATTCTAAATTTAAACAAATGGTGACATTTGTTTAACATTTTCTGACATGTCCATTCATTCTTTCTGCCAAAGCAGCCTGAGCATTAAATGTACTCCACTGCTTCTTCATCACACATGTTCTGATAGAAAAAAAGCCTACTGCATATTATTGCAGCACAAAATATGGTTTAGTATGTAAGTTATTAATAAAACTACACTTCTACCACTGATTGTTGTACAGAAATCCATTTGGTAAGACAAGTCAAAACTGAAAAAAAAAAAATACAAAGCATATTTGAAAGAATGCATATAGCTGTCCCAAACTTTTAAACAAGGATGTTGCACAATCTTGTCGCAATTTTAAGTATGTATTAGGGACAACTGTCAGCTACTATCAAACCAAATTTTAACTTAATACATTTAAAAATAACTGAAAAATAGTCTTTTTTGTGTGTTTGCCAAGTTCAATTAGTTGTAACAACCATCTTAAATTGGATAGACTTCAAAAGTCGATTGTAGATGTACATCCAATAATTACTTTTTGACAGTTTTAATAAAATCGGTTTAACGGTCCATGTTAACTGTCAGACAAGCAAACGGACTCACACACAGAAAGCTAATTACATGATCACCCACACTTAACGGTGGTGCGGGACAAAGATATTGCTACTAGTAAAAGTCAAAATTCAAGGTCTGAACAACATATTATTAAAACTTGAATAAAACTGTGATTGGTAAAAATAATTGTAACCATACTTCCAGGTCCTAAATAACAAAAATAAGGGATTTTGGTTAATAGTATTCAAGGCATCTGAAATGTTCATTTTGTTTAGGAATTAAGTCTCTTTCACAAAACATTTTCCAGCTGGCCTGAATTACCAACTTCTTGTTTTAGTATCATTTTTGTAAGGACAAAGGCGGCATAGGGGAGTAAAAAGCCACTCTTACATGGCTATACCACCAAGGGAGGTGCTAACAGATCCAAAACAGTTTGACATATGCAACGGTAAGCCAACATCGTAGCTTGAGGATATGATGCAGTGATGACAGACAGTCTGTGCATCCAGATGGCTCCTGGATTTACTGTAGAATGGGAGACGTCCAACACATATTTTATGCATAGTATGCCACATCAACACCACTGGGTTCCACTCAACCTCTCCTGTGGTTCTTCAAGTATGAAAACTGTACGTGTATGTGTGTGTGTGTGTGTGTGTGTGTGTGTGTGTGTGTGTGTGTGTGTGTGTGTGTGTGTGTGTGTGTGTG
>JAUBOC010000043.1:15009052-15020435 GCA_032275365.1 Anablepsoides cearensis
GTGTGTGTGTGTGTGTGTGTGTGTGTGTGTGTGTGTGTGTGTGTGTGTGTGTGTGTGTGTGTGTGTGTGTGTTTTGTGTTATACAGAGTATGAAATTATTTTAGGCAACTTTTTCATGAGTTTTATGCAAAAGCAAAAACTTGTTAGAGTGTATATTACAGTGTAGACACAACTCGAAGCCCCCTTCACTCCTGCACCGAGAGCAGCCGAACCGCCGCTTAAAATTAATCCCTGCTTTCAGTGCACCAACGTCGGGGCAACATGATCCAAACCACACAAGTAGCCCATAAATTTAAAGTCCAAACTCTGCTCTTTCCAACAATATAAATGTCACAGCTCTACATGAAAAATCTACAGAACAAACAGCCAAGGAATAGTGAAAAAGGCTTACTTCTGGACATCTCACATTTGTTTTTTGTTTTTTTATGGGTTTTTAGAATTATTTTTTCCTCTTGACTGAACTCTTGACAACTTGTATGTCTCCTGTGTTAATACTGGTACATGTAATATGCAAATCCTGTACTGTGGACAGCAGCCACCGAGTGAAAAAAGCCTACTCTAACACAATGTCTCCTGCGAACCGGAAGTGCTTCTCTGTGGCCTAAAAATACAGAAGTGCTAGAATGGACATCTGTGGCATATAGACTACTTTATGAAAAATAGCAGTTTTTACAAGTCTGTTGACCAAGAAAGCGTGCCCTCACTCAGCACATACAAGTTGAGGTCAAAAACAATCATTTCAACGTGACGATATAATAGTTTATTTCCCACCTGGCAAAAGTCTATTGCAAGGAATTTACAGCGGATTCAACAAGCACAGCAAGAACCATGTAAATATGTTTCTTAATATTGATTTGTCACAAATCATCATTAAAAGAACATGTTCCTTTAGATCGTTCACGTGTAAACAGGGTTTAAATCTGAACCTGATATATCCTCATTGGGTTTGTGTGGAACCGCAAAGAGGGAGGAGCTCAAAGAAAATCAATCACTGATAAAAAACCAGCGGACTGGGATTAGTTTGCTGCTCCTTTATGTAAACAACCTTCATCGCTATGGTTACTCTTCATAATAGATGTTAAAAAGTGCAACACGCAGGAAATTCTGATGCAGCCCACTGTTGAAAGCAGAAGAAAACCTTTTCTCTCAAATGTTAGTGTTTTTAACAGAAAAAGGCCAAGCATTTGATAATGAAGTAATTATAGTCTGACCTCAGTGAGCAGTCATTTTGTTTTTCTCTTTATATGAAAAGCTTTTTCAATGGACAGATAAAATCCCATATTTAATACACATG
Organism: Anablepsoides cearensis; assembly: GCA_032275365.1. Classification (NCBI taxonomy): domain Eukaryota; kingdom Metazoa; phylum Chordata; class Actinopteri; order Cyprinodontiformes; family Rivulidae; genus Anablepsoides; species Anablepsoides cearensis. The sequence goes on from JAUBOC010000043.1 coordinate 15,010,347, forward strand.
CTGGCATCTTTTATTATTTTTATTGTCTTCTTTTTAGAACAATAGAAATTACAAATAATGAAACATCCACACAAACAGAGGCCAAAGACATAAATATTGAATATAAATTTGCACAGTCCAAAACCAAGTTGAGTATAAAAAAAATAATAAGTATTTGAACCCATCCAAAACTGCAGTAACATATTTTCAATGTGTGTCCAAAGATTCAGCAGTCCTCCACAAGAAAATGTTATAATTAACCGCAGGCTGGTAACATATCACAATATGGTCAAAATTATTAGAGAAGTTTATTTTAATCAAAAAATAAATGTAAGAACCTAAACTAGATTATTTATTGTTTTTGAGAAATATTTGTTTTGCATTGTTGCAAAAACTGCAATAGCATCCATTTGTGTTAATCAAAGCCTCTGCAGAAAGAGGTCATTTTTGTTTCTATAATTTTTCTGACGCCTTTATTGCTCATCCAATATTTTTAACACGTATCATTACAAAATAAAATGTAGAGGTTTCAGGGATTTTACTGAATCCTTCTAAAGATGCATAAAAGAGACTGAACAATGAAGCCATGGCTGTCATGCGTTCATCGTTATGCAGTTTGTAGTGTGTCTTTAGAAAGCTGAATAACTTAGTTGTTCTGCTTTGATGCACAGACGCCCAAGTACAGCCGTGTTTGTGTATGATTTATTTATTTTTTGTTTTTACCACAAATCAAAAGCTCAAACAATGACTGATGAGTTGCTTGAAGAGACAAGCTGTCCACATTCTGCTGCGGCAGCAAACATTTGTTTGTTTCGATGGTCTGCTAACTGTTGTGTTTCTTTTAACATGTCAATAATCCAAACTACACCCAGAAAGCTTCCTGCTGCTGAATGCAGGAACAGTTGCTACTGGCCCCTAAAGCTCAGATAGTGATTTAGGGAGGGCTCAATTTGCCAAGCAAGCATTTTCAGTATCAGCTGATCATTAAGGCCAAAATAATGACTGAGATTAAAATTTGATTAATTGTGAGGCCGCAGCTGGCAGGGGGTCATCAAACGTAACTAACATAGTTATATTTTCATTAGCCTTTTACTGTCAATACATGTAGATTCAGGCAGGCCATTTCATTATGCTAAGTAATGCAAAATCAATATTTATATATCACAGAGGTTTGATCAAGACAGACCTTTAACCTAAATTTGGAGGTAATAACCCTTCAACTGCTAAGGTCATCTGAGTGCCTGATCATCCGAAGCGCTTCATAAATCAAGAATATCAAACTTCCTCAAGCACATCTAGCGAGTGGTAAAGTCACACTCCAGCCCGTCAAACTGCATGACCACGCCAGCCGCACCAGAATTGTTCACTTAACACAGCCCTATTTTACACCCATCCTTTTCAGCAGCTAGCATTTCAATTTGTCCACAGCTCTCCTTGACATTTGTCTACAAATCAGGGGCCGTGCTGTGTGCTGCAGAAAAAAAAAAGCCACAGGTGGTGTGTCCACAAAAGCATCTGTGCCTCTACTTGTCATTAACCTTTTAACACCACATATAGACCTTTTTTTCCCATGGCAGACATTTTTGACCTGCGGGGGAAAAATAGGTGTAACTAAGATTGTTAATGATGGCTCTCTCACATTAAGGTGAATGTGAGAAAGCCATGTCAACAAGTCAGCGCCCACTGATACCCTGTCAGGTAAATGACCAGAGGTGTCAAAAATTACTGTTAGACCAGTCAATTACAACACGAGTGTCAGGAAAACCTAAAAATTACACGATTTGCCGTACATCTAGCTGTAGGTTACTGAATCAGGTGCCTCACAGGTACAGCAAACTCAGATTTGTTATGAGTATGTTACTGATACACAATGGCAGACCATTACAGAGTTTGTGCTGTGACATCAAGACAAACGTCTAATTGTTTTTCAAAGTATAATCGAGCCGTAGAAATTTATACACCACAATGTTTCAGAAAATGGGAGAATCCAAACAGGAACATTACTTGAGCGGCAGACAGCAGCTCAGGCAGGGAACCGCAGCTGCAGGTTGGAGCAAAGAGCTGATTAGTAGCCTCTCTAATGAGATGTAATCATTTTCTTACTTAATGAACATAATTTATTTTTAAACAAGTCCACAACTGTACATGATCAGGGGTTGCAGTTCCATCTGTCACAGCTGAGCAAAGATTAATGCTGATTGAAATAAAGCTAAAAGTCTAAAAGTAATCATCTCTCTCCAATTGTTGCCTTTTTTGTTTAATTGTACTTTCAGGAGCAAACATTTGCGATTACACAAATCTGACCTGCATAGAAAGCAAAGCACCAGCCCTATTTATGTTTCTAAGTAAACTAACACAGAAAGAAGTGTTAAGTGAATGCAAAGAAGTTTTTTTGTATTGTTTATCTGTAGGCGCTGCTTCTAAGAGGTTCAAATGTTTGCTTTTCCCAACAGTGTTTTTTTTACAATTATAAAATATTCATTGTTCCTTTTAGGCTTTCTATGGAAATAAGTGCAGCATCTTCAGTAAGTATGGTGCATTACAGCTAAGTACCAAAGTACTCAGACCTACTATAAACCTAAATGTTACAGAATTAGGTACCGATCTGCCAGATACTGAATATTAATACCTCCAAACTTTGCATATGCTAAAATTCAAACTCAAAGTTTCCCTTATGTCACATTTAAATGTAAAGTGGTTACTTTTTCTTGATTTTTTTTTCCTTCTTGTTCCAGACAGTTTGATCACAGCAGGGACCAAATTATTTATTATTGATGCTTTTGGACAAAAATCAGAGCCCCGGTCTGTTTATTATTTTACAAGGCTCCTATTTTGTTCTTAATCCCTTTGCCTTTATTTAACATAACAAAATTATTAATGTATCCTTTTTTATCTTTATTATCATGTCCTAAATCCTTTCAACACTAAGAAGCATGCCTAATCGCAAGGAAATGGGTTATGATATGCGTTTTCCCAGCTTATTGTCTGACTTGCAGCTGCAGCAGAACAAACTTTATTGAGGATCATATACACTCACTGGCTATTTTATTAGGTAACTAATAATTCAGTTATGTCTATTGATTGTTACCACAAAACCTCTCATAAGATGTCCTCTACCTACAATGTACAGTTTGCCCCATGCATTGTACAGTCCATGCATATATATATATATTTTTTTTTTTTTATTTTTTTTTTTACTTAAGTCTAGTATAGTAAAAAATAAATGTGCAGAACAAAATGACATATTTTGCCAGTTTGTAAAGCAGATTGTTGTTATTTTTTTACAGTTCAAGCGTTCGAGTTGAGAATGGTTCCACAACTAAGCACCAAATCAAACAGATTTTCTTGTCTCTAGTTCACTAATTAGTGTGTCAAAAATGCATTTGTTGAAATTGGGCTTTTTTCTCTTTTGTCTAACTTTCATTTACATGGAAATAGCTGCAGTGCAAACAATGTTTTATACACAAATGATACCCCCTGCCAACACTGCCAGAAGAAAATCTGTTTCATCAAAAAATAAAGCTTACATAAAACAGTGCAAACTATACAAGATCATGGTTAAAAAAAACTTACTGTCTAGGTTGAGAATCCATCTATTTTCCAAACCCGCTTTGTTTCGTTCAGGTTTGTGGAGCAGAAGCCAATCCGAGCTGTCACCAGGTGAGCGGCGAGGTACACCCTGAACAGATTGCCAGTCCATCACAAAGACACAACTATTCACTCACAATTTAGAATCTCCATTAACCTTACAAGGTTACACGTCACATGTAAATGACAGAAAGACCCGCACAGCTAAGATTCAAAGGAGTAATCTTGTTTTACTGTGATACAACAGTGTTAACCCCATATTCACCATGTCTACCACCTGCTGTGTTTTGACCATTAACTCCAATGATCAATGAAAACCAAATACAAGCTTTAATGTGTTTGTGTGTGGATACATTTTTGCTACATCGTGGGGACCATTTTCCAGAAAAACACAGCCTTGTGGGGACCAAAGCCTACTTATTATGCAAAATCAATTTTTTGAGCTTTATATCATGTTATAATGTCATTCCCTCATAAAAAAACATACCCAGGGTGTTGCTTTGACTCATTCATGCATGTTTGAGAAATCTCCTGTAACCATGTGGAGCTTGTGATTTTACTTTTTTTTCTTTAGATTTGTTGTCTAGTTATCTGATCCTCCTCTACAGTTAGGTGCTTTTATTCCTACTTTTATCTGAGTCTGTCATCATTCAATAGACTCAAATGGACCGGCAATACAACTAGTGCTGAAAAGGCAATAAAGTGATGTTAGAAATGTAAGAGGATTCAGAAGGACAATAACACAGAGTTGATAAGGCTGGTGAAACAGTGGTTACTACACTTTACAGATATAAACATTATAACAGCTTTCAGGTTGGAATAGAAGTGTAAGTGTTTGTGTGGACATGTATTTGCTACTTCATGGGGACCATTTTCCAGAAAGCCTTGTGGGATTAATTTAACTGCATCAGTTTCTCCAATACTCCTCATGGGGACCAAACCTTGGTCCCCACCGGTACGGATGCTGATTTTGGGTGGGAGGTTAGGTTTAGGACCAATGTGTGAATTGTGTTTAGGCTAGATTTTGGCTCTGGTATGCAATGGGGTGGTTAGGTTTAAGGTAAAAGGTCAGGGTTAAGCTATAGAAATGACTGAAAAATGAATAGAAGTCAATGCAAAATCCCTACGAGTATAGAAAAAACATGTGTGTGTACAGGTGTGTGATTGAAGTAGAAAAAAGAACAGACGGAGAGACGTGAGCCTGTTACGTGGAGCATACCTCCCGCTGTCAGGATAATCTTTTTTATCCTGTAATCTGCCATGTGTTTCTATTTTCACATTTGCAGCATGAGTGTGTTCACTATTTCTGAAAGAAAAAAAAAAGATAATGAGTGATTATCTTTTTGTTGTCAGTGTGTGCATGATAAAGGAGAAAAAAATTAACAATTATCAAAAATTCAGCAATAACCTCCCACTAAAAAAAACATAACCAGAGTGAAAAGCGGTGCCTGAACTTTGCAGGAAACCTTTTCATTTTTTTTTTGTTATTTCTGAGACAATTAAAAGAGAAGTGGTGAGCACCATTTGTCTTTTCATGCATGTCATTTACCAAAAAAGGAGTAAATAAATGTCACTTTTTAGTTGTCTTAAGACTAAATTTGACAGTTTAACTGAGCTGTATTCACAGATAATTTCAGTCATTTGTGTAACAAAAGTTTTCATCTTACCTGCACTTATAACTGCAGAAATATTGTGTTTAACAGGGTGTTTGAAAGTAAAAATTCTCAGCTCATCAGCATAAGAACTAGAAAAATGTAAAAAAAATAAAAAACATGATGACTTGAAGCAAGTTGGGTTACTGAGACTGTAAAGATTTGTTTTTTGTTAGGTATAAATTAGAAAATGAATTGGGATCTTAACAATCAGAGGGGAATTTACAAAATTCAGAAATCCTAAAAAAGAAATGTTATGTTGCTGCTAGAGGTCAGTTTTCTTTTTCCTAATTCAACACCAAAACTACCAAGTGTGTGTTTGTTATAGGGCCTCTGGACAGTAAAGTTTTGCCTCTCCTGGAGAAATCCTACTTTATGCATAAGCAGCCTTCATGCAGCTTTGTTACCTGCATATATCATAGGATTACAACCTAACTATAACTTCTCACTGGGCCTATTCATCAGGTGCTCTGATGCATAGTGTGATTTTCAGTGTCAGCACATTGTGTACAAAGCAGTAAATCAGACAGGCTTTATGTTCATCTCTGTGTGTATTTGTGTGGCTGAAGAGTGTGTTTGTACTTTTCACTGATATGAGCCAATACTGGTATCAAGGCGAAACACATAAAAAATATATAAATAGATTTTGAGCTTCTTATTTTTTGCTTAAGTTGCTAAGCAGTAAGGTGTACTGCATAAAATATTTATAAGAAATCATAAAATAAACTTCTCAAAAATGTCACATTATGAGTTTTTAATGATTGCAAGCACACTCTGGGATACATTTTATTGTGGTGAAATCATCTAAAATGAAGTGAAGTTGATTCTATTTCATTTTTTTTATCATAATTATACCTGTTTGCAGAAACTTTGAGCAAATGTAATTAACTTCAAAATACTTTTAATGGCTTTTCAACAGCGGATAATACAGTAGGTTAACTGCATTTTAAAGAAAACACGTGATCAAAATCACCCACGTTTTCCACATTTTACTTTTCACTAATTACTTGGCTAAGGTTTTCTTCTTATTTTTCTAAAAGAGGAACCTGTTTTGGGGCAGTTCTGTGGGACCATGGTTAGATCTGCCATATCCCACCAAGAAAGTAACAGAATCACCTTTCAGCCTGAATGGGGCCTTTCTGGGTGGAGTTTGCATGTTCTCCCTGTGCGCACGTAAGTGCTCTGGTTTCTTATATACTCCAAAAACATGCATGTTAGGTAATTCATAAGTTAACGTATATTATCAGGTGCCTCTTGCACAGTGACTGCTGGAGATAGGAACCAACAGCGACCTGAAAAATATAGCAGGTTAGAAAAAAATATAATAAAATGGATGGAAATTGTTCTTCACGCCGCTGAAGCTTTTTGCTTTCAACATAAGATTTGTTTAAATTATTATTTCTCATATAAAAGCAAAAATGATGCTTTTCATATCCCATTAAATAAGCATTATTGTATCATAAACCCTAAACAGACTAAATTAGTTTGGATTTTGCAATATAAAAATAATAAACTGCATTGGTGAGACACCCCAAATCACCACAGGAGCAAATTTAATCACTGCCATCCCTAATATGGATTTTTACTAACAGTATTGCACCAGCTCTTTAAATGTGAACAATTCCAGTACCAACTGCAGTGGCATGAATAACAATATTAACAAATACATTTATTTGCATAAAAAAAACAGAATTATGTCAAGTAATTTACACCTTTGAGACTGTTGGTATCATAATGACAAACATCATGTTGTGGAGCAATGATAAAACCTTCATCCAGCCCAAAGCAGAAAAATAGTATATCTAACAGAATTTTGGATAATTTTACTTTTTCTGCTGAACTTCCTGTGGGTCTCTGAAGCACTCAATTTTAGTACACTGCCAACTCTAAGCATCCCAAAAGACAGATAGTTCTGCACACATAAACAAAGGACATGTAAGTTAACATATGGAGACATACAGAGGGTAGCAATATCCTCGTACTGCTGGGTTCACTAGCTTCATGTAATATTTACTCTTGTACCACTGAGTGAAATCAACCTACTTTAAAGCCATAGCAACACAGTCAATTCTATATGAGAGCACCTTCCCAAGAAGTCGATAGCAACTATAGTAATACATGCTGGCAATGATGAGGAGAACAACCAGGCTGGGTGGGTGGGGGGGAGTGGTGCTGAAATGCTGCATACCTCAGGGTTGCACTGGAATTTGCGGTATAATATGGACAAGGAGAATAATAGCAGCCCCAACTCTGTCTGAGTTAAACCAGAGGATTCAGAGATCAAATAGATAAGCCACTTCAGAACCTTTCCAATTCAGTGCATTATGGAGCTCACATCCTTAAATTCTTCCTTGGAACATCATCCCTCCCCTGTTTGATCTCTGCTACTGATGCTTAAAGTAGAAAGCTCAACTTTGTTCGGAGATTGTGATCCAAACCGAAGCTTAATTAAATTCTTAATTATTCAATTGACCTAGCAGCTGGTGATCAGTCTAAATGAAGCATGAAGAGGGTGTTTTAATAAAACCTGTAATCTTAAATTATATAGGCAATGTCAGCTCAGATGTGCAGTGTTTGGCTTCGCTTGATGCTAATTAGAACATGGGCTGCATGCACATCTTATTAAAAATCACAGTTAGAGCCAGCGTTTTGCACATGCACACGGAGCAGACTCCAATTCTGATGTCACTAAATAAACAGATGCACCGAAGACCGGTAAAGAAACTTACAGACAGGACTATTTCTGTCTGAGAACCAAAGTAAACCGAGAGAAATAAATCCATCTGCCTTTCATGGCAGCTCCCCGCACGTACTTCACCCTTTGTTTAGTGCATCGCTAAATGCAAACAGCACCTGAGCTACACCACCACAGAGATTACACAACACCAGGAGGAACCACTTCAGTAGATATTTACTCCTCTTTTAGGTCTTCATCATGTATCTTACTTCCTCCAAGTTTCCCAGTGTGGTTGCCCCACGTCTGACTGCCGACACTTATTTTATAGAAGCCTGCAAGCTGTACAAAGAATAACCCGATTACAAAATCCCAAATCACACCTTCAGAGTAAAGACACCAGTTTTGTTTTGCTGTATTACTTTAGAGTATAGCTGATGTGCAGAATGGCATTTTAGGCCAAACCTGTTTTTCTGCTGTCAAATAAAAATGTCTAATTATTTGAGGACCAAAACCCCTCGTGTGGTCCTAAATGTTTCCCCAGTTCAAACTTTATGGTGGCTCCAATAAAACAAAAAAAAAACATTTCTCACTCTTATACTAAGGTTTAGACATTAAAGTACTCATTTTTGTCAAATAAAAGTTAGAAACATTGCGTCCCCATCATTTTTTTTAATAGAACATGTTTACAGCTACCTCTGGACTTCTTGCAAAACTCTTTTGCTTTATTGAAATGATGCTATTACAAAGTGACAGTCCTACAGGCATCCGATCTTTGATGATGGCCAGATGTTTCCTTCAAACTTACATCAGAAAAACACAATGTGGATCCCTCTGGAAATAATAACCAGTCTTATTGGACACCAGTCTCTCACAAACTCCCATAAATAGTACATGTTTTACGGTGGCATCAGCAGGAATTACATTCTCGTGAAACTAGTGAGATGAGTCCAACTCATTGCTAGTGATACAAAGTAAATTGGTGGCAAGATTTCTTCAAGCATTCTGAGTTTAAGCGTCAAATGATTGGCAATGACTTTGAAGTATTAGCAGAGAAGTACTAGAAGTCATCTTGTTTGCAAAATATTTCTGGTTTTTATCTTAAAAGAGTCATTTGATCATGTTAAGTCTTTGATAAAGTTCTATGCCAGGAAGAATAGGTGATGACAGATGCAACATAATCTGGTGTACTGTCTTTGAAACTGCACTATACAGCCTCAAATAAGTTTTTTTATATATCTTCTTTAAAAGACTGCGGATATCTAAGCTTGTTTTATTTATAAATGGCTAATCTTTTCATATGAAGCTTTATTCTTTGAATTTCTACATTTACATACTCTTATTTTGATGAAACATATCTTGCTTTACATCTTTGGATGTTCAAAAACATCCTGAGTCCTGAGTTGGCACAGATAAAACTAAAATGAAGCTGTGCAATGAGGTAAGTGCATGTAAGATGTATAGGCTGACAAGACCAAGACTGAGCCTCAGAGGTCCTGATCAACATAATATGCTCCTTTTTAAGTGTGATCTATATGAGTGCCTTTGTGTTGGTCCACAAATACTCAATGTTTTATGGTGTGTTTTTTTGACAGATGATCGAAGAACAGCCTAAACTAATTCCTGAATCAAAGATATGTGAATCCCTAAAAATATTCACAAAGAACTTTATAACATGTCGTTGCTTTTCCTGTTTTTTACACATTTTAAGCTGCATGACAAATATCAGGCTGCAAACAAGTTCCATCCAATCAAACCACAGTTGATTTGTGATCAGCCAAACATTACGCCTAATGACTGCTGTTTACAAACTACTTTGTATTCTAGGAAAAGGAGAAATGTCATGTCAGGTGAATGCAATCAATTATGTCTGTTCTGACCTAATTTTGCAAAGATTTAAACAAACCCAGTTTGTTAAAATAAATTTGTAGTTTACATAAATTTGAATGAGTCATCTAATAGATAAAAAAACTTCTTCCTAAGTTCTTTTTTATGACAGATGAAAACATTCCTCATTCTTTGATTTAATTTCCTCAAAGACATTTAGTTGTATTTATATTTCAGCATTCTAATTAGTAAATGGTAAAAATTACTTTTTTCTATTAAAGAGAAAGTTTTTAATGTCTATCTATCTATCTATCTATCTATCTATCTATCTATCTATCTATCTATCTATCTATCTATCTATCTATCTAT
>JAUBOC010000043.1:15080612-15099501 GCA_032275365.1 Anablepsoides cearensis
TCAAAACAAGTTCAAAAAGACTTTTTGGCTGGATATAAGGTTTTAAAACTTGGTTAGAAAGACAGTTTTTGCAGTGTATGTCATGGCCAACTGATCCAATCATTTTAAACTTCAGCAGAGGCCACGCCTCCAGCGAGAATCGCTTCACTACAGCAGAGAGTCCAGACCCTCGTACAAAGCAAAGTGAAGGACAAGGGTCAGGTTTTTACCAGGCTAGAATTTTAGTAATGTACTGTAAATATATTACATTTTATCTGTGGACCCTCATGAAATCATACTTTTAGTCATGTCACCTGGTAAATACTGTAAATGTTTCACCAATCATCACCTGTTTTCTCTGAATAGTTTGTTGTTCAATAAAAAAAAAAAAAATGAAACAAAATGAAAACACTAAATCGAGCAACAGAGACGAAATGTTAAAATATAGTCTACTGTTTGTTGTTGTCGTTGTTGTTGTTTTGATTACTAAAAGAAAATGTAACTTTTGCTTTATTTAAAGTATCAACATGATAAAAAATAAATGAAGGATATCATGTGGCACTGCCTTCCATGGTTTGTGGGAGTGTTTAGGGGGCACCCCAAGGCAAAGTCAATGGATGACAAATTCTTTAAATATTCGACTGTTATGCAGCTGAAAACATTTCTTTTGTTCTGAGATGTATCAAATTTTAATCAGAAAGAGTACAAACTTGTCCAGAAGTGTTCTGCTGCTCAAAGTTTGGGGTAATTGCCTAAAATAGCCATCTCGAGATGGAAAATAAAGGTAAGTTTATATACTGTTGTGCAATCATTTAACTATAAATATAATGATTTAATAGCCAAAGGGTCTCACACTATCAAATATATATATAGCCAGAGAAGTTATACTGTATTATGACCAGTGAGCTTGGGTGATAAACATATAATCTACATGTTATTTTGAGGCAAGCAGACCTATGATTTATTAAATGGTGAGTATAAAATGTCTTCCTTGGCATAACTTTTGAGCGTTTTTGATTTAATGCTGCTAATTGCCTTTTTGTTGTGGTCTGTAACCTCCTGCATGGTGCATGTTATTGGTAATAAATAAACCGTATACAATCATATAGAAGTGTTCAAGGTTTAAGATAGACCATTGCTATATTTTTTGTAATATTAAATGGTCAAATTCAAAATGAGTGAATATTTGCAAAAAAAAAAAAAAACTATAAAGTTTATCAGTTTGAATATTAAATATCTTGTCTTTGTAGTGTATTCAATTACATATAAGTTGAAAAGGATTTGTAAATCATTGCATCCTGTTTTTGTTTGTTTTACTCAACATCCCAACTTCATTGGAATTGGGGTTGTAATTTTGCATAATTTATAATTCCTCTCTATAATTTATTTATTTATGTTTGTACTTTTCCTCCACAGATTTGATTATATGATGAGAATCATTTTCTCACTGAGAACTCCACGTCTGGTTAAACTTTCATTTTTCAGACACGGGGGCCTCACATTTTCCTCAAGCATTCTTAGCCAAGACGCAGCATTTATGGTTGGATCAGTGATTTCAATCTGCCTCATCCTCGAGGCAGCTAAAAAAAAAGAATAGAAAAAAAAAGGTCCAAACAATATTTCAAGCATCCTGTCTAGTGTGCAAGGTTCTGTTCTTAAATGGGTCTTTGTTTTGCAAAAAAAAAAAAAAAAAAGATTATTGATACACAAATACGTCTTCGATTTTGCCAGCTGCATGTTGTACCATTAGACCTGATCTGTGCCTGGATGATCTTTGGCAAACTACAGTTGTTTTTTTTAATGTTCTACTCAGAGCAAAATCTTTTTACTCAAATCCTCCAACGCAGCTCTTACGTGTGTGTGATCTCTTTCGGCAGCAGCTGCCGATGCTGGGAGAAAAAATGTGAGAATCTTGCTGATTTCATTTTGCTTCAAAAACTCAGCTCTTGGACTGAACCCAAGATGGGCCCTGAGTTCTTTGAAAACATACAAGCTGCTAACGATTTCTGTGGAGCGGATTATGGAATAAAGTTAAAATCATTGCCACACTCACAAGACACAAGATACCTTAACATCCTACTAATCAAGGTCTAATATGTCTACTGGTGAATTCAGATCTAACCAATATTTCTTAAAGGTTTGTGTATTTGCTTGTTCAAATACGTTGAAAAATAGTCAACAATTTCCTTTGGGACATACTTTCTTTTTGCACAGCTTTAGTTAAAGTACAAGCGAAGGAACGCAGCCCATATTTCAGTATCACAGTGAGACACTGTGCATCATGGGCCCTCCACCCCATCCTCCCTGTCAAGGGTTTATGTGGTGGTGGAAAACCTCCCGCTGCTTTTGCTGCTGAGTGAAAACAGTCATTTGCATCAACGATTCATTTACTTACACACTGGCGGAGAATCAGAGCCACACTTTCAAACAGCGTCTCGCAACACATCCATGACGTTTTCGAAAGTAATACCTCATTGCGTTTCATCAGATGACAAAACTCTTTTGATTTATTACGCTACGAGCGTGTGTTATGTTGCTCCGCAAATCCTCCTCCCGTTGGATTCCCTGCAAAATGCACCAACAAAGCTGAACCACCTCCAAAATAATAATAAAAAAAGGCAGTAACCCGAGTTTATGTTTTCTTGTGTTCTAGTTCTAGTGAGAATTGTTGATTTAATTTTAATGGCGTGACAAGAAAATGCTTTTATTTGACTGGAATCCAGACCGAGGGAAGAGAAGAAAGGTGTTTAATTGAGCCAACAAACTTGTTTCTACCTTAAACATAAATGAGAGGGTTGATGTACCAGGAAAACAAACAGCTGGGTCTTTATTGATTAAAGCCTCTTGTTTGGACAGAAAAACTTGATCCCGATGATGCCACACATTCTGTTCATTAACTTATAACCTGAGCTGTATTATGGCTGTCATTTAAAATAATAGAACCAAACATTCTGTTTGTTTGGGTGTGATAAAAAGGGGCCTGCTGTCTTCAAAGAAACAGAAAAATGGGCATCATAGAAGTTTTAAATCTGCTTTTTAGACACAAAGAAGGCTTTTAAAGCGGAACATATGACCTACTGTAATGTGAATGTCAGAGCTCGCCGCCAAATATATTCATGCTTGTATTTATACGTCGAACTGCATGCCGATGTTTTTTATATTACCTAATAAAGTCTCAGCTTCTGCTGCTCCTTCATGACTTCACGGTCCTTGAATGTTTACTGGTATTATCGAGGATTCTGCAGTCTGAAAGTTGTTCAGATATTACACCACTTCAAGGGCCCGTTCCCTCCGCGCTCACTGGGGACAGCTCTGCTACTTGTTGTATCAACCACACCTGCCCGCCTTTGATGTTGCAACTCAAAAATAGGCTGCAGCCAGCTGACCTTTCCTTTCCAGCGTCTTCAGAGAGCCAGCTGCTCTTCTGGAGGCATGGCGCAATTTCACTCATCAGCAGACGCAACAGCGAGGTGAAGCCGCTCGTTGGTATTGAGGGCACGTCGCTGTGACTCATTTATTTGGGGAATCATAGAATTTTTGATGACCCGACCCACTTCGTTCAAATAGAAAAGAGTTTTTTTTTTTTTTTTTGTGGAATATTTTATTTTAAGGTTAAAGGTTAGAGCATTGCTATCTCTGGCAGTCTTGGTTTCTACAGAATAAACAGTGTTGCTGTGAACTGGTGAACTATAATGAACTGGTTCAATTACATAAATAAAATTGTTTCAGTTCAGCATAAAGTAACACAGGTGCAACTTTTTCTCAAGATCCTTGGACTGTTTTGTAGGGCCTTACCTGGACACACCATCCAAAATATATCAAGAGCCTTTTCCCTCCGGCATTTCATTCACCATGATTGTCTGGTAGAAGAATTATTATAGCTGTTTCAATCCTTTGGCCTAATCTTTTTTAGTGTCAGTAAATATTTGCCATGAAGCTCAGCACGTTTGCCCCACAGACTGAAACCTTAATTTTCCTCCTCTGGTAAATCCTCCCAGGAACTCCTCATGCCCATCAAGGCTGCTTGTCATTCAGAAAATATAAGTCAGGTTTGTATTAAGGTATTTGGTTTATTACCACTGATTAATTTTGGCAATAAAATCCATTTTTAAGTCTACTTGTGAAATACTAGCCTGAAGAAAGACCATGCTTGACAGTTGTATGGGTTATCTTTCTTTAACACTTCACAACATTCAGCCATTTTTCCAAATTTATCAGGTCTTTTTAGACATCTCCCAATTATTTTTGGTGGTGAGGATGCTGGAAAGTTTTTTTTTTTCACTGACAGGTCTTTAATTATTATTTGTGCTGGTCTTATCAACAAACAAACAAACCAAAAAGTCAGAGACTGATCAGCTTTTTTCTGGCGGTTTTTGGCAGCCAAGGACTAGCATCAACTAGTCTTTTAAGCCAATACTTGATTTTTTTTTTACCTAAACTTGACCACCGTTGCTAATAATCTGTCATTTACTAATTCCAGAATCTGTAACATTATACCAGGAGATAAGTTAAGTGTCTTTGCAGAGGCTTCAAAAAACTAGTTTTGTTTTATGTATGTAGAGGAAAGTAAAAAAGTATCTTCCGAGTAATACAAAATAAACAATTTATTAAAACTGCACTGTATATAACACAGTAGGTTTTAGTGTCTCATGATAACACAGTGATGGAGGCTGATGTGACAGTATTTTGCTCCTAAATAAAATGAAAATAAATCATAAATCATTATTAGCCGACAGTACAGAGGTGATAGTCTTAAATTACAAAGTGCTCACTGCAGTTTTTTGTTTTTACTTCTTTCCAGCCAGAGTATGACAAACCAAATGTTGAACTTCTCTGAGAAAAGAAAAATAGCAAAACACTGTAAGAGGCTGTCAGGGTTTTTGCTAAAGTGCTGCACAAATCCAGCCGATTGTAGGAATGATGCAATGAAGCTCCCACTGAGCTGAATTCCTAATGCGTGTTTACATGCTACGCCTACTTTTCTGTGGTGCTGACCAGCAGCCAGAGCCGGAGCTATTTACATACATCTTGATAACTTGTGATAGAGTATCCCACGTTTCCATGAATAAACCAATTACACAGTGGTCTTCAATCCTGGTCCTGGAGCTGATTTCCTTTACTACCATCTGCTTAATTGCATTCGCACGTCGTCTCTGGTGTGAATCAGTTCTTTATTAAAGTAAAACCAGCCAAGCTCTGGGTTCAGAGTACTCTGACAGAAAGCCGCTGACCTCAGGTGGAATGTTGCAAACAGAATGTGAGCCAGGTGTAAATAGAGAAAGAGAACCTAACATTTATCTTCTGATTACTTTGAAGAGAGGTAACTGGTTGTGTGTGTTTAATGCAAGATTTATAAAACTAAAAAAAATCTTTCTTCAAGTGCATTCATCACTCACTAATATTTAAGGGGGTTTGGGGTGGGGTGGGGGTATCATGCAAAATTGGCTTTTTTTTTAGCTTTATATCATGTTATAATCATTCTCTCATTAACATACCCAGAGTGTGGCTTTGACTCATTCATGAAAGTTGTAGAGCTGCCGAAACGCTTGTTGGTACAAAGCTCCTCCCCGGGAGTTCTGTCTGCAGCCAAGCTCCTGCCCCACAGAGCACCCCTCCCTGAAGAATTGTTTCACAATATGCTGAAGTGGGAGTGTCAGAAATGGTAGAATGTTCTTGAAAAGACAGAGATCAATTTCAAGGCGTTTAGTGGCTACGATGCAAAATCTAATTTATTTTTTGATGTTTACAGCTTTTTTTTTAAACAACTGAAGGTAACAGTTACTTGTTTTAGTGTAGATTTGTCTAAAAAATACGCAATACACCCCCCCCCCCCCAAAAAAAAAAAGAGTTGTTTTCTGTTTATGTTTGAATCAAATTGCTGCATCAATGATGTGACAATATAAATGTCCTCCATCTTTATATCGCAGATGTTGTTGAGTTCTGAGAAGAAAAATTAAAAGATATATTTTAATTCCATCTTCTATGCTGGCAACATGCTTTTGTTCTTTTAATGTACATCCATCCATCTATTATCTTTCACCCACTTCTTCTTTTAATGGTCACTGGAGTCACTGGTGCACATATCCAGCAGTCCCACAAATGCATGTTCCTTACAAATGTGGCACCATTTAAAAGGAAAATTAACAGACTTTCCAATGCTATAAGATTTGTTGCCAATAAGCATTGTTACAACAAAGAAATAATCTACAAATATCCTTACTTTTTCTGCTAAGTTTGTATTGATCCACCTGTTTGTTTATGCTCTGTACAGTGCCCCAAGCATACAAAGCAAATCAACAAACTAAGTTATTTATTTAGTGCCTCTGTAATAAAGTTGTATAACCCTACTGAAGTCACCATTTTTGAGTTGAGCTAATAATGGATTGAAGTAAAAAGAAAAAAAAGGAAAATTTTATTGTATTTAAAAATGTACATACCACTGCCAGGTCTGTATTACTAAATCAGAGCAGATAAAGTCATATTTATGATTTCACAATATAACACTGGTCAATTAATCTTTCCATTGTGTTTTAATTAGTTACCAAATGCAATCTAAGCTCACAGGCCCCTGCAGGTTTGTTTTAAAAGTAAATAAGAGTACCTTTTTCCAAAGATCATCACACTGTTCTAATTTTATTACATCAGATTTTTTGTTGGGTGTCTTAATGTTTATCAAATGAAACTGAAACCCTGACTTGTGGTTTATTTCCTCCCACCCCCTTTAGCTTTACTTTGGCAACGATAACCACGGGATTTGTGTGTCAAAGCCGTACATTTTGACTGCCAGCTGATGGTCACTTTGACCATCAGTGAGGTCTGAAGTGATGGCTTTGAGAATTAAGGATTGTGAAAAGGCTTAACAGATTTCCAAATTAAAGGGAGCTTGGCATTTGCTCCCTGCTTTTGTCTCACAAGAATGACTTTAATTTGAAGGCTTCTCATCAAGGGGCTAAAAACAGATTGATGTTGCTTCAGACTTTCTTCACTCTGATCTTTTTTTTCCTTCCCTTGTAGAGAACTATTTTTATACATACATAATATTTTTGCTTGCAAGTACCCAGTTTTCGAAACTCACAAACCTATTTCAAATGGGCCATGTCCTCTCTCCCTACAGGATTTAGAAGTCTTTGCAGAGATTTCAGCATTTGGACAGCACTGGATGCATCTCTCACTACTAGAATACAGAAATATCTTTGAGACTGGCACTTTCTTCTTTAATTCCCACTACATTTTTTCCCCCTCAACTCCTAAATGAGAAAATGAGCTCTTCTCAGTGAAGAGCCAACCAAATAAACCCCTTTTTTTGGGCCCGGAGCCACTAATCTGTAATTTAATTTCATGCGGGTGTCTTGTGCTCGAGGACACACAGCAAGCTCAAGGGCGACTGTACAGAGAGATCTGTATGTTTGGGCACAACCTGGAGTTTGATCAACAGTCTCAGACAGCTTAAATTGAGGATAGTGTGTGTGTGTATGTGTGTGTGTTTCTCTGAATAGTGAGGCTGGGGAGGTGTTTTTGCAATAGTTACACAAGTCACACTTGATGCAAGGTTGCTATTTCGCATATGACAGCAACAAACAATCACAGAGGAAAATCCATTATTCAAAACGAGTAAAATGTTTGCTATGACTGAGCATCTGCAAACAGAGAGAGATTAGCCCTAAAACAGGGCTGCGTCTAACTGGGAACAATTCACCATGTCGGAGTTGATGTGCATGTAAATGAAATATTTGTACTACTTTGACTGTAATTCATGCTTCACTCATTATGTAGTGTAGTTGGCAGATAAATCACCTAATGGAATGTGGAAGGATGAATTCTGAACAGCACGGCTAATCCTGGGGGTGGCGAGGGAAGCATCTGTAACAAACTTGACCTTTTCCTGGCTGAACGAAAAACAAAGTGGATGCTGTGACGGGACCAAAAATGACCAACGGCCTGGCAGGTTCACCATGTCTCTTTAATGTAAATAGGCACTGGATTATCTGGCACAAATTGGCTTTGGTATTCATACATGGATGTAAACAGGGACTTGGTACGTAATTAAAAGATTGCAATAAAACACGTACAGCCTCGAACAGAGAAGAGATAAAACATTCCACGTCAGCTGCAGAAACTGGACGAAACAGTCTTGTGTTCATTAAAAGCAATTTCTTTCATGTAAAGCTGTCGGGTCAGTGAGGATAATCAGGATGTATGGCGTGCACCAATTGCAGTTTGTTGGATCTTAGTTGGCATTCAGTTTCAATTGCCTGCAACTTACTGAATATAGGAGAGCAGCACACACTGACAGGTACAAGTTACTCTAGCGACAGACGCTAATTAGTAAGTGCTGGAGTAATACAAGAGCCAAACTCTCTCTCTGGCAACTGAGCCAGGGTCATCTCTTTAAGTGTCTCACTTCCTATTAGACAGGAGATCTCCGGCACATGCCCCATCACAACGCATACAGACTGATGTCGGTGACAGACAAAGGATCCTGTCACATCCTGTAGTTTTCAAACACTGCTGCTGCTCTGCATAGAACACAACTCTCTCAGCTACATTTACTCACTGCTGCGGCCCTCCATTGACAGCAGTGAAGGGAGGGCAATAGAAAATAATGGCACATGATGTGTTTATGTGTTTTGATGGAAACTCAGGGGAAAGTCTTAGAAAGAAGATGATCGACTCATCTTCTGCTCAGCGAGGCTTTGACATTCTGCAGGGGATGCTGGAAATAGTCTCCGGGTTGATGGATAGGTGGTGTGGGATTACCCGCCAGACTCATCTCCTCCTTTCCCCTCATTGTCTGGCCTCAACTCCTGGAGAAAAAAAAAAGAAACACATAAAAAACACACAAAAAAAAAACAATAACATGTTTTTCCCCCTTTTTTGAGAACAAGATGAAACACCCCACACAAATTAAATTATCTTAACCTTAAACCCACAAACAAAAGAAAACTGCAAAGAGCTGACTTAAAATCCAAATTACCAATAATTACCATTATTTTTGTTATTATTATTAGAAGGGCAGTAATAAAGAGAGCAGTGCATATTAAACAAGAGAGAACAGACATTTGACATGATTAAAGAAACACCAATGAGATGACTATGGGCTCCCAATGCAGCAAAAACAAGTCTATGAAGAAAGCAAGCCATCCTCCTCTGTGTGTCTGTGAACTTCCCCTCACTCACAGCCTCTGCGGACCACCCCACTGCGAGCACAGCTAAAGAAAATGTTCTCCCTGCATCATTAAACAGTTTGAATTAACTTGGCTGGAATTTAATTATGTCACACATGACGTTCTCCTACTTGAAGCTTTTAAAAGCTATACAGTTGAGTATACGCTTAGAGGTTGGGCTTTTAGATACATTATTCAACTCAGTCAGTTATATCTGCATGCAGCTGCACTTTTAAATGATTACAGTGGACTTGCCCATCAGGGATGGGCTTAATTTCTTTTTCCCGGTCAGATAACCAACATATGTACCCTGAGAGGAGCTAATAGCCTCCGAGTCATGACAGTGGAAACTCTGCTTGTGCTTTTGTGTTCCACTAAGACTTTACTTGTCTACACCTGTCAGAAACCTTCTCATACCTTAGAGAAACTGCAACAAGAATAGCTTTAAATAGCCTTGAACTGCAAGCACATTTGTTTGTGTTTGAAGCAACTTGCTTTTTTTGATATATATTCGGAAGTGCAAGAATAGTTGTGTTAGGAAGCAGCTTGTGTCTCATAATTGATGCTAATTATCATCCCTTCATTGTGTTTTACACATGACAGCCACTGAAATGTGGTTAAGTTTTAAATGAAAACCCTTAAGGCATTGCTAACTGCTTGAAAATGTCAAAACAAAAACTGATACAGTTAAGGAGTCTGTCATTCTAAATGGCATGTATCTTGGAAGATTACACTAAAAAATGTCTGCTTTATGGAGTTTTATGAAACGTCCAGCTTTTATTTGTTCGCCGTCGAGAAGAAATCCAACTTGCCATCAAACCCATCACCCAAAGGAATACAACACTACTTACATAATACATTTTTCCTCACATTCAGATCTTTCCCCATGTCCCTGTAGAGACTAGAAATAGCAATTTCAAATCGGACCTGTTGAGTCAAAAGGTCAGAGGTACGACAATAAAAGCACATCTTCAGCACAGCTATTCAAAATGAACCAAAAATAACAGAGCTGGTCAGAGCCCATCGAAAAGTAAAATCCAAGTTAAGGTCTCAACAGCCAGCGTCTCTCAGTCATGGCAGGAGCAACAATAACTTCACCTCAACACCTGAGATACAAGCTGATGGACAGATTCATTTACTGCAGGTAAAACGGATAGAAGACTTATTTACTCAGGCTACAGCAGATTGTTAAAGTGAATGATACAAAGGTGCAGAGTGTTTAATCCAATGATGCCCAGTGAATCCACAATCTGTTCTGCTCTGCCTTCAAAATGTCAGTGAAATATATCACTCTAACCACTGGTTATATTGTAAAAAAAGGTATATCTGTTGAACATCATGTTAGTTACTACTTTAGTTTTTGACTTTGACAGAAGCAACAACAATCAGAGTGACTTTCAAAGACTAACACCAGACATCACACACAGAAAGAAGATGACTGTGAATAACCTTGAAGACAAAGTCAGAATAACACGGAAGCAGCTAAACGCTGGTGATACTTAAAGAGAATTATTGAGCAATTAAAACTAACATCACAACAGTTTTTCGACACACATTGTATAATTTCAATATATAACGTATACTACTCACAGAGGATATACAGCTCCACCTTTAATGATACAGTTACATTTAAGCAGATACCTCACAAAGGCTACAGTGGAAATAAGATCCCAGAGGTCTTGCAGGAGACAAATAGTGGCATATAAAATATATTTAAATAGTGGTTAATCTCATTGGTGTGGGAGGGAATATAATAGGCTATTGTTATTAGGCTTAACTACGCATGGTCTTTGAGTAAACTGTACTGTATACAGCATTGAATAAAGCAAGGTGTAATTGTCTCTACATTTCCACAGCACCTTTGTTTTACCAGATTATGTATTTAAATATCTATATATAGATTTACAGTAAATTGGTGTTCGTGTTCGTCTATAAAAATATACTAGTATTATTTAAAAAAATGTTGAGCAAATAATAAAATGAAACAAAGGAAACATTCAGATTTAGTTTCATTTCTCTACAAAACATTTTCTTAAGTTTAGAAAACACAGTTAGGTCCAGATCTATTTGGTCAGAGCCAGCATTTTCTTAATTTTGATTCTGTACATTACCACAATGAATTTTAAACAAAACATACATATTTGTATTATGAAACACAGACCAATCAGTTTGGCTGCATTTGTCTGGATTTGAGCACATAGTTTGTGTCTGAATACTTCAGAATTCATCCGGCTGCTTCTGTCTGGTGTCACATCATCAATAAACACTAGTGACCCAGTGCAGGCATGTCCATTATATAACTGTAACTTATTTATGTTTTAGTAAACAAAGTTTGTGTCAAGTGTCCAAACAGATATGCACCTAGCTGCATGTTACAAAGGTTACTGATAAAATATGCGGTGGATGAGAAAACTGGCTCCACACTCTTTTCAAAACAAATTAGTGTCAGGTGTGACTTTCTACCTGTCCAATACAGCCTTTTGACTAACTCTGGAACATTTTTAAAGATGTGTATAAATGTGCACATTTTCAACATAAAGGCATTAAACAAATCCAAACAACAAATGAGGAAACATGAAATCTGGTAAAACGATGTGCCTTAAGTGGTGTAGACTAAAAACAGAAGTAAAGGCAATTTACATAAATGCACTGAAAGGACAATAGTGCATATACAACTACCCAGACCACATTTAGATGCTTAAAAGTAATACTTTGCAACAGACATCTAAAATTGACAGTCTCCTCTCTGAAGTTAAAAGCACAACATGCACAGAGGAGCAAAGCGAGCTCTAAACCCCAGAGGCCACTGCAGCGGAAGTACAAGCTGATACCAGATGTAAAGGGACAAACTTGGAGCTACTCACTTGTGTTTGCTTTGTTCAACAAGCACATTAATGGAGGGTGTGAGATTAACTGAAATCTGCTTAAATGCACTCCAATATCTCATAAATTACCAGATATTATAAAAAGCAAATCAAAGTGAACAAAAAAAAACTGTAAAAGTAACATATCCCAGTTTAACATAAGTCCTGTGGCCGAAGGATAGCCTTTTAGCTCCTAGAAATGTGTGTAACAATGTGTGTGTGTGTTTATCATTCATTAAGACCACCGGACAGAGGCTATAAAAGCTTCCCTTGTTTGGAAATCTGAGATTATTCTCATCTAGCTCTCAACAAGGAAACAACAAAGTGATAAAGGGTTCCCCGTGACTCATGTTTGCTGAAGAATGGCACAGACAGCTAATAGGAACAGTATTGAAATATGTAGCAGGCCTGTGCCTGATGGGAGGGAGAGGGAAAAAAAAGAGCAGACCTGTGCAGTGATAATTCACACAGGTCACAACACATAACAATAATCATGGTGAATGATGGAGTAATGCAGCAGCTCCTGCGACAGAGCTTTCCACTTTATCCCAATAACACTAAGCTAGAGTGAGGTGTCTGACAGATCATTCTGTTGCCACACTGTTATTCCAAAGCAACAACACACACCATGCTCCCAAAATCTTCCTCCTTTATCAGCTCTTTTTCCTGCATGGTGCAGCTGGTGCTACCCATCCCCAAATAGAAAAAAAACACACACTTTCCAGGCCCCATGGTGTTAATTATATATCTAAAAAATATATATTCCCCCTCAGAGCCTGCATGGGACATAGAAATGCATTAAACTCGATTCTCCACTTCAAACTAAAGGACCATTTAAAGAGGCACCAGTGGTAAACCCCAAAGGCGAGGTGACTTGGTACCTAGAGGACAATAGAAGGCCAAAAGAAGAAAGTGTTCCTGTTTGTTCTGCACTCACACTGAGATGCCGGCGGACTCAACGGGCAAGTCAATCATTTACCTTTTTTTACCACTTATTTTGTCAGCATGTTAATCTGAATGAATATTTAGATTCACGAAAAATGGCATGACAGGCACCCTCCACCTGTGTTGTGATTGATTTGTTCTCTGATGCGGCATGAAGGTGACCGTCACCTTATGAGATGGACTGAGCAGAGCAGAGGGACAGGTTAAGAGTTAACAATCAGATGGAGTTCAATGCACAGTTTAGCCCATCATAGGAGGACACGCTCCATTTTTAGTGAAATTTCCAGAGTTTTTTCACTTTTATAAAAAAATCGAAAGTGTTAAAAAAAATAATTTAACAATGTGTAAAAGTGGTTTGATTATTATTTTATTGGAGTTGTTTATCCTCCACTGCCGCTTCACTGGCGAAAAAACCAAGATATGCATGAATGGGAATGACAGACAATCAGACAGCTGCATTAAAAACAAATCCTGCATGTTAAACTACATAGACACATTTGAGCAAATGAGAGTAAAATGATCTCTGATTGAATGTTTGCTAATGCGACACAATTAACTTGCTTGTGGTGATAAAACAATCATACTTTTAGTTCAAATTCAAATTCTCACATCAGCGTTATCAAGAGTGTTTCAACAGACTTCAGAGCACTTAAATTTTTAATGAATTGCTCACTGTCTTTGATCATGGTCTTTCTCACATTATTAGTCATTTTCTTCAGACCCCAACCCCACCCCACCAAAAAAACAGCTCAGAGACATTTAGCCTGATGTGGGTGTTTAAATAGTCGGAGAATGTATTCTGTTTTAATCTTTTACAGTTTCTCGATAATGAGATAATGTGTGCACATCTCAGAAAGCTACACATGAAAGTTATGAGCAATATGTCTTGCATATTCTCATCACATCGGGGGGTCTGTTCAGTGGTTACGTTTATACCATCTGTAAATTCTCCTGTGCTCTCTTTGATGAACCCAAGCTTTGTAAACAATGTGCTGGGATCCGCACAGAAACACTGACTTTTACTAATGAATGCCAGTCTCCACTGATTGCTGTGAACAACATTTCTAAAGTAAAAAGCTCTCAGCGATTTGGGAGAAAACTAACTTTAATGTTGACAAAATCAGCAACGATTTTATGGATCTGAGAAATGCCCAGAAACCATCCTTTTTATCAGTGCAGGCAAAAAAAAAGGGTGAACAGTGTTTGGAATATTATGAACGGCTAATACACTACAGAGACTGTCATAGGTGACCACTCAAAATGCATTATTTTTGTACAATTTTTAAGCTAAGAACATTGGCAAAAAATAAATAAATAATGTATGCATCTTTTTAAAACTCTGTTGCAAGCTCATACACATGTGATGCTTTGGTTTTTAACCACATGAGGCCAATTTTAAGAGTGCAGTCATGGAAGAAACAAATCAACGCAAGTCTTTGTTTCCTATATTTCCAGATGTGTAGACCTTTAGTGCAGAAAACCTATTAAAAATGAAGAATATAGTTGTGCCAGAAGTCATTTTAGTAATTTTTTCCACCCCCCTTATTAGCTGCCATTCCTTATCCTCCAATCTTGTGTTCACTTGTCTCATCCATGCACTCCCTGCACTCACCGAATATGTTTTCTAACATCAACACGCTACTGATTTTGTATGTCACTACATCTGAAATATGAGCATTCTATAGTTGCTAATTGAGCCTAGAGGCAGTTGGTCTAATTGAAGACTTGTGTACATATTTTTTTTTTCCAAAAACCAGCAGAGGAGTAGCTCTCTCAAGATGTCGACTCTCTGCTGAGAGGTAAACAGAGCAGAGCTCTTGCTGTGGTTATTAGCTGTCATTGATCAGTGGTTTAGTCCCTGCAAGTCCCACCACAGCACCAGTATTACCAGGCTCATTTTTAAAAATTAATACAAAAGTAAAAAGAAAAAGTGGATTTAGCAAAGCACTCTACTATTTGTATATTTTCACTACAACATTTCAATGCCGATGGACAAAGTCCTCACCAGTAACCAGAGACTGCTTTATCTAGAAAATAAATATTTTAAAATAACTTCAGATTTGTTTTCTCCATATTCTACCTGTTTCTATTTTGTTCCTCATCCCTTGAGATAGAAGTACACACAAAACTGAATGTACCAAGCAACACTTGACAAGCAGAGCAATAAGATGTATTCTTACTATTACAAGCTGGAGTTTAAGTGAATACATAGGATCAAATTTAATCAATAGTTCCCATATTTGCCAAAAAGGAGCTGCAGAAGGGCCATTATGTAGTACTAATTGTACCTATAGGAGTGATCTTTTAGATAATGCAATTTGCACTCTCATTGGAATTCACTGAAAGTCCTCAGGTAGATGACCCAAATTGCCCATTCTTCTCCTCATTTCACTGAGTTTTCTTTATTCCCTTTATGTCTGCCTTTGGATATTTATTGTCCTCTCATTAGAAGCCATCTCTGACTCAACCAAGGTCCTGTACTATTTCTTATTCTCCTAATTTTATGATCACAAAGCTATCATTTTAGTACAGAGAAGAAGATTTCTTTGCACCATCTTACTTGTGAGATATGTTTGTCTGATATTTCATGTGCAAGTTGTGTGATATATGTTCACACTAATGATTAAATACACCATAAACTGGTCTGCAGTTACTGAGATTAATGGTGAATATCCATTAATGACAAATCAATATTACAAATCAAATATGTTATTCAGAAATCAGTAACTTACTGCTCACTCACATAAAGTGGGTTAGAGAGCAGTGACTCATTTCTTGACCAAGTCAGCAACTATCTGTGCGCTACTCACTGCTCAGTTAGCAAAATATTGAAGACTGCTTAACACCAGGTTAACCAAAGAAGGAAAGCTGTGCTTTAGAATAAACATCAAAAATACCACCAGAGGCTATTTATGCAGTATTTGTATTTAGTTTAATGCTTTAAATACAGACTAATAAATCTGACTCATTTTCTTGTTTTTAATGTTTATTAAACAGGGACGACAGTCAAAAGCTGTGTCTTTTATTAAAAACTATATTAACAATAGCTACTAAAAACTAAACTAAAATAAACAATATTTGATGGTAATCATGGCATGAATATGACTGAAATAAAATAAACACTTTATTGATATAACTGATAACTCAGTGCTTGTATTTGTGGTATGGATAAGTTAATATGTAAATACATGGTCCCTGTGAATTTTTATCAATATCATAGATTTGTGCCACCATCGTCAAGCTGCAGACTATCAAAATGTAAGTATTTAAATAGGAAAAGGTGTTCTTACAAAAAAGTGTATCTAGCATGTGTTCATGTTTGGCTTGCTGAATGCGTTATGATTGATTTCACCAAGCTGCCATAATGATCAGCGTGGAAAATTTATAATACCACACAGAATGGTTAAGCCACGAATATAGAATATGTATGGAATATTTACCTAATATTGAGTGAGCTGCTTGTGCACTTCCTGTGAGTAATAAACCAAAAGTCCGGGTTCATAAACATAAGTCACTTGTGAACACATGTTTCAATAAGGCAAAGGTTTATGAAACCAAAGTGCCTTCTGACTCTAAAAGGACTTAATTAAATGCAAAGTCTTCATTTATGAAATAAGACATGCTGCACTCTGCATAAATGCATAAATCAATAGCAAAACTGCCACAAAAATATTAGAATAATTGATCCAGGATGATTCAGCAGCAGGAAGGTTTTTAGGTTTGCAGGATATTAGCTCCTCATAACAGTCTTGGTGAAGGTCAGTGGAGACTACAGTAATGACAAATGTCCTCCTTTTGACTCCTCCAGTGAGACTTTATTTTGGCTAGTTACAGGAAATTACTTTCTGCTGCTCCTCTCATCTTCCTCTCACTCTGCAAGCAGCAGCTAAACGACAACGACCAATCAGGGTCTAATAAAAACCAGCTGTAAGTGTCCAAGCTGCAATATAAAATATTCACTCAACTGATGTCAAACTGCTGGTTATTAAAATACGAGTTAAAGGGACAGTGGAAACTAAGTATTGGTTTGCAGTTGTGATGCAACATGTCTTGCAAAACATCATTGAGACTTAGAAGTATCCCTGCAGAGATGCAGTGTTTTCACTGTATTTGGGAAAATGAACTTGTATCCCTGCAAATCTAGAACTACTTGTTTGGTGTCTGCACAAAGTGGCTTCGACTTGGTGTGTTTGGATCATTGCTTGTACTGTATGTGAAGTATTTATCTGCTGTCCATGGTGCTGAATTTTTTGGGGGAATTTAAAGTTCTGATAAGAAATTCAGCACAATTTAGCGTCATCATGTTACATCACTACAGTTTGTTGGGGAAACCTGCATTCTTACATCTCTCCATCTCCATCTTCTTCCGCTTATCAGTAGTTGGGTTGTGGAGGCAACAGGTCCAGGAGAGAAACTCAGACATCCCTCTCCCCAGCGACACTTTCCAGCTCGTCCTGGGGGACCAGAGGCGTTCCCAGGCCACAGAGGATACATAATCCCTGCAGAGAGTCCTGGGTCTTCCTACCAGTGGGATGTGCCCGGAACACCTCTAAAGGGAGGTGTCCAGGAGGCATTTTAATCAGATGCCCGAACCACCTCAACTGACTCCTTTTTGTGGAGGAGCAGCGACCCTACTCCGAGCTCTCCCCTGATGACGGAGATCCTCACCCTACCTCTAAGGCTGAGCACAGCCACTCTACGAAGGAAGCTCATTTTGGCCGCTTGTATCCGGGGTCTCATTCTTTCGGTCATGATCCACGCATCATGACCAGAGGTGAGGGTTGGAATGAAGACAGACCAGTAAATTAAGAGCTTTGCCTTTCGACTCAGCTCTTTCTTCACCACGACTGACTGAAGCAACAACCTCATTACTGAGGACAAGGCCCCTTACATTCTTACACTTATGTGAAAGGTATTTAATATCTGACAAACCAATTATATTTAAACCTTTTTGCAAGTAAACTGCACCCCACATCCTCAGTGGGACCATTTTAAACCCTACAAAAACTGTTTTAAGAAGAACTAAAAGAAAATAAAAAACTTGAGGTGTTTGTAGCACCTAAACTTTGGTCATGATAATCTGCTAGAGTCTCTAAACATTAATCATGTTCTTTTGACGAAGAAACAACTATTTGAGCAACTTTTGGTACTCCATGCAAAATAAAGTTACTTGCTGAGAATCTGGCCTGATCCCACAAGTGTGGTGTGTGGTTAGGTTGTTACAGAAACATTTGAGCACAATTTTCTTCGTGGAGACCCAGTATTGATTAAATGTATGCCTTTTGCCTTCACATTATGTAAAAATATCAAAACTGAAAGTTTATGCCAAGTTATACCATGGGAGCGTGCTCCAGGGACAGAGTGCAGATCTCAACTGTAGATATTCTACCACCTCTGATGCTCTCTCTGACTGATCGTATTATGTATACATTTGGCTAAACTTACAGCAGACACTAAATGTTTACACTAAATGAATAAGGGTTTTGTCAGATGACATTGTTTCTAAAAGAAAATCCTTATTAAAGCTAAGGAACAATGTTGCAGTGCTTCAAAAAAAGACTACAACTGAAAACCACAGCCTGAATAAACTGCTTTTCCATCACACTTTCAGGCTCATTTTGTCTTCTGACAACAAAAACAGTGAAAATATGATGGACAGCTGAGTTATTGACCACTTGGCCATAATAAAATACAATATTTTAACAGCAACATTTTAACAATAAGAAAGATTGTGCAAAATGGAAAGAATATGCTAACAACTAAATGATGTTGTAATGGTCTCAAAATAATTCTAGTTTTGTTAGCTGGGTTTGTTTATGCAGGTTTTGTTTTCTGCTTTTAGTCACAGCAGATCTACAAGACCTGGCTGAACAACAACTACCTGCAGTTAAATGCAAACAAGACAGAGACTCTTATTATTGCCCCTGATGATAAAAT
>JAUBOC010000043.1:15137713-15151258 GCA_032275365.1 Anablepsoides cearensis
CTCAAGTGTAACAGTGACTTCAGTATGCATTCTCTTGAACCATTGGTCCTCAGGGCCAATTGTCTTCCATGTTTTAAATGTTTCTCTGCTCCAACACAGCTGACTTAAATTAATGTGACATTAACAAGCTTTCTGTAGAACTTGGCACACTTGGTTTGTTGAACCAGGAAAATATCTAAGACCTAAGAAAAGGCTGTGTCTGAATTCAAGGGCTGCATCCTTTGAAGGCCAATTACATCATAGCGATTCGTCAAGAGTTGTCCAAATTCAAAGGCTCCTACAACTGCGGCCCACAAATGCGTCCTCCTTTCCCCCCCAAATTGGAGGGAGACGGGTTCGTTGGAGCCTTCACACCCCAATTTTTTGCTTGTAATGCCAGACAAAGTGAGAGACAGGAAATCAATCAAAAGTTTAAAGCGGTTGTGTTGTTTGGCTTTTGTTATTTGCATAGACATGTGTAAACAAGCTCATATGGTGGGTCCCTTAGTTCTACATGTTTTGCCTCTAAACTAATTTTGTTAATTTAGAATAATAATATTAATATGTCAATATTTTGCTAATTTCGATCCATTTCTGATCTTCGTTGCTTCTGTTCAGCAAAGTCACGGTTAATAGGTGGCAGGACATAAGCCAGGGTAAGGGCGAGAATAAAGCTGAAGGCTAGCCCGTCCAAATTCACAGCTTCTTCCTGTCTTCACTGTCAACAAAGCACCAGGCCCACTTTGGGTCCGTCGAAGGATGCAGCTCCTGAATTTGGACACAGCTAAGTAAAGAACTCTATGATATTCCATTTCAAGTCAAATCTATAGTTTCCTGTACCTGTTAAGGTTTTGAAAGGCCACAGCAAATAAAGACAAGAACCAGCTCTAAACTTCCTACACTGTGGCCTCCCAATCTCATCCATAAGTGTTGGGCACTGTCCATACAGAATCAAATATACATATTTGTCTGAACTCTGAAAGCACAAAACCCTGCGTTAAATCGAATGTTTGTTTTACATGTGCCATGAATGTCGCGTGCTGACTCACCTGCCACCTGCAGCACCAGAGAAGCACTGCCATAATCCTGCACTCTGACAAAGCAGGTATAGCTGCCTTCATCAGCCACGAGCACCCTGCTTAGCCAAAGCGAGGCATTGCCCATGCCCAGCTGGGGAGGGAACAGGCTGGTACGGTTGGCAAAGGCCTCTGCCTGGTCCACCAGCTGGTCTTGTTCCTTCCAGTAACCGTGCACATTGCGTTTGGTGTCTGTTAGCTGCCAGAAAACACTAACATCCGATAAGTTGAAGAGACTCGTCTGGTTGAAGGAGCAGTTGAGTGTGACATCACTGCCGTATAGCGCCACCACTGGTTGCTCCGGGACGTGCAGCTTCAGTTCAGCTGTAAGACAGGATGTAGGAATAAAATAAAATGAGATGAAAAAATGTAATACATTAGCTTTTACTGCATGCTGGATAACCACAGATAAGCTTCAACCATATGGAAATATAATCAAATGGGCTTTTATATTTAGTTTCCAGTAATCAATCTTCACTATGCCTGTCTGACATGATACATAGTCTCCTTTGACACTAAAGTAGTTTGAAAAAATAAAATGTAATAAATATTATTAATAAATATTACTTGGCCCAGGCTGAGTATAAACATATAGTATTCATTGAATCACAGCCTTAATTTGGTGTGCTGTGTTCAAATATGACAGACTGACACCTACTCATATCTGAATGTCTTTGAAACTAAAATCAGAGCGGCATTCGGAAATGTGCGCTGCGACTGCTTCAGAAATATCCTGTTTGTTTGTGCAGCGTGGCAGCATGGAGCGGGCGAGATGAGAAGAATGTTAGAGGGGAAAAGCAGAGGGGATCTGGAGGTAAGCATTAGGACTTTATTTGTGTTCCTAAAGGCTTTGCCTCCTGGTGATGGCTCAGCGCAGTAAAACTCAAGTTACGGAGGCAACATCTGTATAGCTTTAGTTTAATCTTTAGTTAAATCTAAAAAAGAACCTGGTGGCAATAGCGGTGGGGAATAACTGCAGAAAAAACTCCTAAAATGGGAGGTTGTTTTTGTGAAAATGAAAAAAAAAAAGTATTTTCTTGTAGTAGTTCCTGCTTTCTGCTCAAAGTCTGATGATTTTTTTTTTCTTTCTATGCGTCTGTGTGTATGTGTGTGTAAATGCTCTCGTGTGTGCTGTTTGTCTAGACTAGGCCAAGAGCAAAGCGTACACTGCATAATCGTTCTGGATTAGTAGCCATCTGAGGCAGTCTACAGTACATCCATAGTGTTCTTAAGAGTCAGCATCCGCCATTGATCCTCGTCTGCCGTTATACAACTCAGACACTCATCAGCATCATGGGGGAGGAAAAAAGAATAAAAATCAGTCGGCCCTCAGAGCCGTAACATTCTCCTTTATTCTCAGCCCCTCTAATTGTTGTAATCACAGTGGCATTTTAGCCTCCTCACCCCTTTTTGAGCTACGTCTATCACATCGCCAATGTCAGCGCTGAATCACTTTGCTGTGAAGGAGCTTTGACTGCTGCAGAGGTGAAATAATTACTTCCCCTATAAACAACAAACAAGTCTTTCATCTGAGAAGGTTCATACGGATGGGTATTGCTAAGTCAAGGCAGGCCTATTTTCAATCACACGCAGCCAATCCCTACAAGGTGGCCTCTTCAAACCCTCCCCACCACCCCCCTACAAAAAAAAAAAAAAAAACCTCATTCATCTGCACAAACAGTGCCACCTTATGTCTTGCCTCACAAGTGCAGAGGAAGGGAAAATGGACAGATGCCTGTACAGGAAAGTGTGTGTGTGGAGCTGTCAGCAGGAGTACTTGAGTCTTAATGCCTGATGAGAAGCATTTCAGAAAGAAAAAAGGTAAAGTGTAAAGCACTTAAAATAGAGTCGGGAAAAATAATAAATCCGTGCCACAAGTTAATAGGTTAGCATTACTTCACTTCAACTCACAGTGTTGCAGCACAAT
Source organism: Anablepsoides cearensis (assembly GCA_032275365.1). Taxonomy (NCBI): domain Eukaryota; kingdom Metazoa; phylum Chordata; class Actinopteri; order Cyprinodontiformes; family Rivulidae; genus Anablepsoides; species Anablepsoides cearensis. The sequence goes on from JAUBOC010000043.1 coordinate 15,140,696, forward strand.
TTTCCCCTGGAACAAATCAAAGTGTCCATACCAACCAAGTGCCCCTCACAAACAATTCCTCTGACCCCCACGGTGAAAATGATAGGTTTTTTTCTTCTTCTTCTTTGGAAAACTACAATTACAAAACGCTCTTCTGCTGCTTTCTTCCATTTTGAGCCCACGTTCACTCGGCAGGACTACACAATACATAAACGGTATCACAGTAAAGCGCAGTATTGTTTTGCCATCAGTGGGGAGAACAGATTTTTAAAGTGTGTTCTCTGCATCTTTGGAGGTGGACAAAACTTTTCAGCACTGGTGTTATTTAATTTTATTTCTTTTTTTTTTTTTGTTTTGTTTTTTTTGGTAGAGGGTCAGTGACAGCCCGCTCTGAGACATGCATGTTGAAGGAGGTGGGGAGAGAGCAATTAAATCACTCCCCAAGCAGCCTGAGATGACTCACACCACTGACTTTATACACAAAGGGGGAAGGGAAGAGGAAAAAAAAGAAAAGAGAGCGGGGCGCCGAGCTCACATTTAAACATAGTATCTAAAAACAAGCCAACAAACAGACTAAGGTGAAAGATTACACATAAACCCCAGACCAAGTCAGAAAAAGAGCAACAGAAACTCCTTTTATGTCACGCATCCCCCCCACCCCACCCAGGTCCCCTTTTACAGCTTCTTAAGCCAGTGACCTACCACTCGTACCGTGGCCCTGAGAAGATGCCGCTCTAAGCAGGGACTTTCTGAGGCACTGACCTGCACTTGGAAAGAGCACACAAGGGGAGCATTTTGCATTTAATTGAGGGAAGGAGATTAAACAGGAGAGAAGGACGAGCTAGGATAGCTGACGTCATGGAAAATTCATGTTTTTCTATTCGTCAGAAGTCGGACACCGCAATCCGGAGTGATTCACTGCCCACTTGGCTGTTTTTTGATCTGCCGGCGTTTACAACAGGCATGTTGGGTACAGACGCCGAATGATCCTTTTTCCTCAAGTATTCTGAGAAAAATAATTAAAAATAAATAAATAAATAAATAAATAAATAAATAAATAAATAAATAAATAAATAAATAAAACCCCACTTTTTCCAGGGAGACAAGTGTAAGTCGGAGAGATTAAAGATTACAGCTTGTGTGGTCTTCGGTGAGGAGATGTATCACACGTTGTGGGGAGGCCCGCCACGTCTTTTCCTGGGAGCAAGTGAGGATATCGCATCTCCCCTTCCTTTTCTCAATAAAGAGATGCTCAGAAGCCATAGAGGGCAGGCTGGGAGACGTCAGGCCGTGGGGATTTACACGCTGCACTTTGTGTTTATGGGCCTCAACTCTGTCTGAGTGCCTGTGAGACAGAGACGAGCACTTTCACAGCCGACATGAAATAAACTCATTACAGCCTTTGCAAGTGTTGGCAACGGGCCCCGCTTACCAGTCAGACGCGGGGCTGGCTAGAAAAAGGCTGCAAGTGATCTTCACACTGCACTCCATTCTGCTTTCAAGACTATCCACCACCTTGTCAATATCAGCCCCTCATTCCTGCCTGCTTTTCTTAGATATGCAAGACATGGCCGCTGTTGGATTTGCTTCTAGCTAGACTTATATAGATGTGTGTGTTAATATATACAGTGTATGGTATTTTGTAAGGTACATGAGATGAGTGTGAAGGTTGACTGAGAGTCTGACAGACGAGAGCTGAATGCAAGAAGAGAGAACAATGAAGTATCGTAGCTTTAACAGAGAAGGTGCCTGGTGATGCAGAAGGTTGTTTATATGTAAAGACACACATGTGCAGTGGTGTGTGCACGCCTTTCCAGTGTACTTATACATCAAATACTTGGACAGGATTATGAATATTCCAGTCAATGTAGTTGTTGGATTGTTTGTAACTAAAGTCAGTAACAACCAAACCAGTTGGGTTAACTTTAATCTGATGATTTTAAACTCAAGGTGTTTACTGTATATAAACTAATGGCTTAATATCCCAAAGATTAAAATGTCTGAATAAACAGCTGTGGCCACCACATGAAGAAAAACACTATTCAAAGATGGGAGTTAAAGCTTTTCAACTCACTTAACAGGTGCCTTTAATACCATAAATAACTGCTGTATTTTTCTTTCAATTAGTTAGTTCCAGGGCAGTGGTGGAGCCATAAGCCATCCTGGGATTTTAACAAAGTCTGTAAATATATCACTACTTAATAAAGTAGGTTTTATTTACAGTAACATAATTGTATTTATTATCATGAGGGTTCCATGGGAAGCATTGCAAATGAAAGCATATAAGCTACAGTACTAGCAAAAGACTTTGCACAAAATAATTCATTGATAGCAAAGTTAGCAGTATTTACCATTTAAAAAAACTATGGAAGTGCTGTGAAAAAAGCCTCAAAAAGGAGACATGAGAAAGTTAAGTGCAAAAATGAAGAGTTTATCCACTTTTTAAACTGCACCAAACTCTTTCTACCTTTGTTCTTTTTCCTCAGGTACCTTTGCACGGTGACTTCCTAAGCTGAGGTCACACACAGTCCTTATGTCTACCCGGGCTCTTCCTGGCCATGAGTAAGCTAAAAAGAAGAATACAGGTTTGTCCACTCTTTCTAAAGTGGCCGGAAGGCTTTTCTAAAAAATAAAATAAAAATCACAACCAAAATTTCAGGCCATAGAAGGTTTCCCAAAATGTTCGGGACTTCAGGGATGGAAAGTGTAATAATGGATGGGTGACCAAGTCCATTACGCGTTTTGTATCATCTTCTCTTTCTCATAGGTAAATTATGATCCTGATCAGAGGGAAACAGCTCAAAATGTAAAAGCTTGTTAGCCACAGATTTAAACATTTAATGACACAAAGGGGAAAGTAGTGTGGAAGTTAATAATCTCCAATACTATAGTTTTTGAATATCAACCTCAAAAAGTTTGGTTCAAATAACATCAAGTGTAGAAAACGAGGGTTCACCTTTATGCTTCTTGTGCATTATGCTTGTCAAATTAAAAGAACCAATGTGGACCTGTGTTATTATTATGAGGTTTGCTTGTTTGCAACCCCATGCTAATTAGGCCCACTCCTTATTCACTGCAGTGGTCATTACTGGGGGGTGGGGGGGAATGATTTCAACTGTGTCCACAAATCTGTATGTTATTAGTAGATCACCACAGGAGTGGCTACTCCTATCTATATTTTACCTCAATTTGTGGCTTTACGCCAATTTGTTCTGCTTTAGAAAAGAAAAAAAGATTTTAACTTGCATAAACAAGTCTAGCCAAAAGTCACAATTCCAGAAATACAGAAGTATCACTTCTTGGGGATAGAATGCTCCAACAAAGCTGCTCAGTTTCATATAGAATAACTCAAAAAAGATGTTTAAAGATATGAAAGTTGTTCTTTACATTTTGTCATTTATTTATTTGATATCAAAGGCAACAGGACATTTTAAAATTGTAATCTTCTGAAACACAATTGGACATTTTTAGTTAAGGAATCAATACTTTAGTCTCATACTGCAAGAAGAAAAATGAAAAATGATTAAAATTGTAGGCAATGATACTGATAAAACATCAACCACCTGAGCATGAAGGATATGCAAACGAAATTTAGCTTTAAACGCCCACACACACACACACACACACACACACACCATCACATACACACAAATTCATGCAGAAACAGACTCCCAAAGGCCAGAGAACACATTGATATTCCACACTTGTATGACTGCTGACAGCTCCACAGCATCACACTGTCTGAGGGATTGGACATGAGGTACCCTGACACTACAATGGAGAGGCTGTTACAAAGCGGCTCGGGAGCAGGGAGGTTCCCATAATCACAACCAGCAACAGCCGCATGCACAGGTGCCCGGGTCCTCGCACTGTTCTTGACACACAAAGCACACAGATCACAGGCAACAACAGAACAGTGTTCAAATTAGCATTATCCACAGATTACTTTCACAGCTCACTGATTTATTCAGCTGGTATGTTCCATATCAGCTAAAATACATACATATTTTATTGTGCAATTCAATACCAAGATCTTCCACGTCAAACATAAATACAGCTTCAACTTCAATAACATTCAAGCGCACAAAGATTACCCTGCAGTCTCCCTTCGTAGGGGGATAAATTGAACAGTTTAATGACAAATATCGAGTGGAGTCATTTGCACAGCTATTAAAGCTATTTGGTCATTAAAGTCAGGGCATACATCAAAAACGTGTAGCTCTATTAAAAACACACAACACATGAAGAAGAAATGATCACGGTTTCATTCAGAAAGAAAGTCAAACATTTGCATTGCGGCGCAAATTATAATGGAAATATTGACAAAGCAAAGTACACGAATATGCGATGTGAACTGGTAACACACTGGGATAAAAGACGGCTGGAGTCAAGAAGACGAGGAGAGCAATCTCTTTACAACACTGCCCCCATCTGTTCAACAGGTGAACTGCAGCTCTACACATTGTCATTCTGCACATTCTTCAGCAGCTAAACATCAAAAGAGCTAACTCAAAAGATCTGCACACCCTTTCATACTGATAATTCTTATGTCCAATGCCTTTATGAGCCTATAGGGAAAGCTAGTTTTTGATTTCATGTTGTCCAGACCAGATGTTTCATAGTGCCAACATTTAAAAAGAGGGGAAGAAAAGCACCTGGAGAACATTAGGAGAGTGTGCTTAGTTTGATTTGAATTAAAATAAGAAATATGAAATATGTATGCGTCTACAATAGTGTTTTTCTTTTTGAGAAAGAAGGTCAGTATTGGTGGAATAACTGAGCTTTGTGCAGCATAGAAGAGCAATGTTCAGCAATTAGCCTCGAGAATAATCTCTTCCATTTTTGCTCTGGAAAAACCATCAGAGCGTGAGATGCAGGTGGTGGCGTGTGAATCACAAAAAATATGCAGCATATTTCTTTTCTGCAGCCACTTCTTTTGCTTTCTATTATTTGTGGAAATAAACCATTCTGTCAATAACCTCGCAATGGACTCCAAAATCCAAATATTAGTCCTCTGCTGAAGGAAAGTGGATGGATGAAGGCGAGCCCCTGGAATACAATCTTCGGGACAGTCTTTTAGGAGCTGGAGGCTGAAAAGGAAGCTGATGGACACTAGAGCACCCAAGCATAGCAACACAGTTATAGAATCAGTCCTCAGTTGAGTGCAACTAATGTCTAATAATGACAGCCCATTTATAATTAAAATGATTGTGCTTGTTTTTACTCTGTGAAGTACTTTAAAGTTTTGTTTAGATTTGCTTGGAAAAGTCAAGGAACTGTCAGCTGATGATAATCTTCAGACTTTGTAACACCAGTAGTTCTTCTGAGCAATAAATAATGAGCAATGACAACTGCAAACTGTACAGCAAGAGAACTCTGTACAAATTTATTCCAGCATGTCCACTTTTTATTTGTGTTATTTAAAAGGGAATTAGGGAATTGCTGATATGGGGGAAGAGTGGAAACCAAGAAACGAGTCAAAGGTCCAGAAACGTGTTCTTCCTAAACCCACTTTCTGAAATTACAGGGACATCTTAAAAACAGATGGAAATGTTGCTTTCAAATCCAGAGGACTTTAAAGCCATGGACAGAGGAAACACTGGAATTTCAGTGTTGGCTGACCTAAAAAAACAGTTTATGGATAAATCTCAAATATGCTGTGTGCAAGACAGTATCCAAATATGTCAGGACACTAAATAACCTCCAGCATTTGTGAGTGACCAAAAGTCAATCAAAGACTAATAAAACCCATAAAAAGTGCGTGTGAATTTGTAGTGTGCAAGTATTTACAGAAAGATGTCTTAATAAGAAAGTTTCAGTAATTGAACATCTTTTTTTAACTTCCTTTTTAATTTCCTGAAATAATTATAACAAAGGACAGAATGTTCTGTTTGTTTAATTGTTTGTTCCAAAACTTAGATTAACTTTTTCAGAGTTGAAAGAATAATCACAAATTACTCTGGAACCTCTCCCTTCTGCTTTTATAAGGGAAAATAACAATAAAAACCTAAAAATAAAAATAAATAAAATAAAAAAACTCCCAGTGCTGCTGTATAGATTTAAAACAAGTCAGTGTAATAAAATATGAGACACGACCAACACAGCTAGTGGTAAAAAAAAATGTCTGTTTGGAGAAGCTTGTAAAATAAAAAAAAATACTGCAATATGTTTTTTAAAGTACCTGCACTGAAACTCTGTTGCTGCACCAGAAACAAACGCATGCAGTGAAAATGACAGAAATATGTGGGGGACAACATCATCACATCAGCATAAAGCTGACGTTTGTTGAAAAGGGGGAGTCTGCAAACCACCACTTGTCTGCACATATAGCATGACCAAGGAAAAAAGAAATTAAAAAATAGACTGTGAGTTACACAGTGGTATTGTGGATAGCAACATTGTCCTCTTAGAAAAAGGTGCTGGGGCCTTTCTGTGTGGAGTTTGCATCTTCTTTATGTGCATGTGTGGGTTTTCACCAGGTATACTGGCTTCCTCCAACAGTCCAAAAACAGGCATGTAATTGAAGTTTCTACTATCTGTCTTCCAACTAAATAAGTACACTTACTGCTTTACACATTTTTTAACACTACATCCCTTCCTAATTTATATTTTCATGCATTATGAACAACGCAAGGTAGGCACAATTCAGGTTGTTGCCAGGTGTCCGTCTCAATGATAGAAGCCCTACGTCTGACAGCACCACCGCTGTGCTACTGTCACATCATACATTGTAGGGATTTACATGTGGCTGGTGGCTGCTGGAATGCTGCAGCAGCAAACCAGTGGCTCCGATGCTTTCCAAGCACAGATGAGCATCGGTTCAACACATTTATCACAGCCCACTAGACACAGAGAGATCAACATATGGCTGCAGGCCCCTCTTCCCCTCCAGGACGGCAATCACAGCATATCGCCCCTATCAATTTTTTAACGATCCCCAAAAGGCAGCAATTTTAAGACTTGTTGAAATAATCATGAGGTGCTTGTTAGGTAATGCAATTTGCTTCAATGAGTAAGTGGTGAGGAAAGCAATGCTGGGAACCAACGAGACAGAGGTAAGCCAACAGAGACTGCTCATTATGTATGCAGTACAACGAAACCAATCTTTGTTGAGCCTGTCCTCGATTGTTTTTAAAGGATACTTTACTGGACACAATCAAATTAGCAAGAACATCACTGATACGGGGTAATAACCCTAAATTGAATATCTGCACAGACTAAAGTGTCCCCTCTCTGCAGAATCAATTGCTGTGAAGAGAAAAGCGGGGCAGGGAGAGGGCATTCATAGTTAGCAGACCTTTAAAAAGTACACCAGAGATGAAGGCATGAGTGGGCTATTTTCACACTCCAGGGCCCTACAATAATGTGTCTACTGACTACTACACTAGATGCAATCTCTCCAATTATGCTAGTTAATTTCAATTACCTTACAGCTGCCATCATTGGGTCAGGTTTTTCTTTTTGCGTTTGCATGAATGCGATTGTCTTTCATTGTTTTGGTACTAAGAGCGGCACACAGAGCTCTCTGGCAGCTTTGTGGCTGTGCTAACTGAGCATGCACCATGACAACAACAAGCAATTAGCTAGACAGCCTCCTGTTAGCTCTGCCACTGGCTGACACTGCCGTGTGTTGTGCTGATGTGAGCCAAAATGTTACTTTACTCAGTTCACTGCTGTGGCTCACTCATTACTGTACACATAGTGGCAGTCTGTGCATTGTGCTGACACTCAAACTACAATGTATGTGTTTGATAGAAAAAAATAGGCTTGCGTGTTTGAAAGGGGCCAGGTCAAAGGTCAGACCAGCCCGAGACCCTGCCATGGGTCTGTAAGGCAAACTAATCAATACATTTTTAAACACTGTATTCAAACCAAATGAAAAAAAAAACAGTATTGTATTTGTGCATGTTTGTGCAGTACTGTGTTAATAATAGCAGGGAAAGATTTCATTCAGAATAATCTACAGCCTGATTTCTGAGTGTGTTCATGTGTTGCCTTGCAAATTACATTCCACAATGGAGTTACTAAGCAATGGAACAACTGAATTCAAAGATGAAGTCAGTAAATCCAGTAAAATACCTTCAAAACTTGGAGATTTAATCAATTGTAGGGCCTTATGATTTATGTGATGCTAAAGGGTGCACCAATAAATTGGCCAGTCGATTGATTGGCCCTAGTTTCCCTAATTTTGATCGTCCAATATTACATGAGAAACTGATCTTATCTACCTTCACAAAGCTCTGAAAATGAGTCACTGTTTGCTCTGCTGTGAGGGGGGCTGACTGACAGACCTGCCCACCAGGTCACGTCTGTACATGTGCTGTTATAATCACAGGTTAGTTAGTTTGAACAGCAATGCTCTAAACTTTTCATTTATACTTCAGAGCACTACCTCATGTCCAGTTAAAACTATTTTGTATTATTTTAAGAGTGTTGTTCAATGTTTTTCATAAAATAAGATAGGAACAGTGTATTGTGGTGTATTGTAACCTTTATAACATCTGACAGTGTCACTTATAAAAATAAAAATGGTATCGGACAAAAGTGGAATCGGCTGGTCAGGTTTTTTAAAGATCAGTTATCAACCAGAAACTGCAATCGGTGCACCCCTACTAAAAAACACAGACAGAACCACAGAATGTAAAAAAATAAACTAAACTAAACTAAAACTAACACTTCAAAAATAGAGATGAAACAAGCTAGAATTTGCCTGTATATCTAAGTAACCTATAATTGGTTATCTAGACAATTACTGTTGGGTTTACTATTTAAATGAATCAAAATAAGATAGAAATGGCACATTCCTAATGCTGTCAATCACAGACCATTGGATTCCAGATAGATGACTCAATATGTCTTATACTGAAATTCACCTGAAGTTCCTTTAAATTTTTGCTACATTAAGTTATATTTAATTAAAACACTCCCCAATGCAGATGTTTTTGTATCATTATGCTGTGTATCAGGGGAAGTCTATAGTATCAAACTAGACTCCCACTAATTCACTTAGTGCTCCAGTTAGCAGAGAGAAAGTGAATCATTGTGTGAGCTACAATAGCCCATTACCTGTGAGTTAAAGAGCTCCATCAGTCCACGCCGCCTCCTCCCCATCTTCCCCCGTGGTGAGGGGAGCGAGTTAGGCAGAGGATGCCAGACAGCAAGTAATGAGCAGGCCGCAAGCCCATTTGTGCTGCGAGAGAATAGGTCCCTAATGAACCACTGAAGACACTTAGGTCCACTGAGTCAGGACTGATATGTGCAACTGATGGCCAATAGGAAGATGAGCCAGCTCAACCAGAGAATAAAAACAGGTTTTTAAAAAAAATTACAGTATTTAGAAATGTAAAAAAATAAAGTTGTTTGGGGCTTTGTATGTTTGCAAAAGCATGCCAATGTTTTCATATCACGCTTTTAAACTTTAAGAGCTAATTTTCTTCTTCCACCCCAGGCCATACCACAACATTTTTATTAGCATTATGTGTCAGCTGCACACTAGGGAGAAAAAGAAAAAAAAAGCTGGTGTTAAAAAATATGCGTTTTTCGTCCCTGTGTTGACACGCTCAGTTTCCTTTTTTATTTACAGTGTCATGAGATGCTATCAAACCAGCCCACAGGCTATTTGTTTCCTTTTTATGATGACACCAGTTCTTTCCAGAGCCTGCTTCCTCCGAAGTAAAACTTTGGAGTGTGTGAGCTATGAATTCTCAGTTGCAACATCAACCAGCGCCACAACCACTTCTCCAAGTTATAAATATGAGAGGATGATTTCCTCACTGCGCTCCCTGAGTCACAGCAGAAAAAACTGCACTTCCAGCGATTTTCCATCGAGGGCCTCGTTCAGGCCTCCCTGCAGCACCTCTTTGGAAAAGGTCAAAGCTATTGTGTTTTGCGAGCTGAATTATAAAAAATAGAGTTAAAAAAAAGACATTTCTGTGTCATTCAACATTTTGAGAAGACAAAACTCAAAGGGATTCCTGTGAAAAATGTCTCATCGCTCTCACAGGCAGGACACATGTAAAAATAGAAGAAAAACAAACTCTCTATAGACTTATGTGGATAGAGCTTAAACAGTGAAGTGTATGACTCCTCAACTACAGGCACATTATATCTGGGAGTAGCCTAATTTGAACTGATGTTTAGCCCAATGAAGCCTTTGAAGTGAGCTGGCTGCAAGGCTCCGCGGGGTATAATGTCTAACAAGCAGCATTATTTCCCACTGCGGTGACTCAGATCTAATGGTAGACCACTTGCAGAGGCGACACCCACCCATTACTTGGATGGCCAGCATTGCAGGCAGCAGGAGGGCCAGCATGGCGCTTCAAGGTTGATTCAAGCAGCAGATCTTCACACACAGCACTGTGGGGCAAAAAAAAAAAAAAAAACATGACATCTGAGAGGAATGAACATTATAAGTATACAAGGATAAAATCATGACGAGATTTGGGTAATTAACTCGGTAGAGCATTTTATTTGTTACTTTGTGAAAAGTTTGAGGAACTGAGATGAGTCTACAGTTGTGGTCAAAAGTTTACATACACTTGTAAAGAAACATAATGTTATGGCTGTCTTGAGTTTTCAATAAGT
>JAUBOC010000043.1:15162616-15176359 GCA_032275365.1 Anablepsoides cearensis
GAAAGCATTTAAGCAGGTCTCGTTTTGATCCGGGGCTACTGACAAAACATCCGGGGCTAAAGCCCCGGAAGCCCAGGTCTAACGACGCGCCTGGTGCGGAGTCGTGCTAAGTAGGTACTAATGGAAACAAGCCAATAGATGTGCATAAAACTAGCTATTTAGATGTTGGAAACATAAAAAGTAGGTGAAATGTTTTGTTTGTTAAGGGAGAAAGTAAAAGTGATCTGTAGTTTGTCAAAAAATTGCTTAACTTTAGTTCAGTAGCTGATGAGGCTTTGTTTTATAGCCTGTTTGATTCAACTATTTTAATGGCTCAAAGTGAAATTAGAACGTTTTTCTTTTCCAAAACATAAACCTTCACTCATCTCAGATGCTTCTTTGAATTAAATTCATTTCATTTTATTTATATAGTGCCAATTCACAACAAATGTCATCTCAGTACGTAAAAAATACCCTAAAAAACCTAAATCTAAAGAAGCCAGCAGGTTGTGTTGAATTACTTTACCACAGCACATTGGTGACAGTAGAAAGGAAAAACTCTTAACAGGAAGAAACCTCCAGCAAAACCAGGCTCAGGTCGGGCGGACATCTGCCTCGACCGGCTGGGTTTGGCCACAGAGAAACACAGAAGGACTGGTCCAGGTATATTTTCTTCTGGAAGAAAGACAAAGCAAAAAACATGTAACTGATAGAAATAATTACAACAATGAACGAGTAGAAGAGAGTAAAGACCGCAGCAGAGCGAGGAAATGGGGTCAGTTTGTCCTCCAGCTGTCTGAGCCTATAGCAGCAGAACTAAGGAATAACTCAGGAAACCTAAGCCTAACTATAGGATTTATAAGTGCTGACAGTTTCATCTTGGTCAGTTACAGAGATGTAACTCCTGGTGGTCTCAGCTGATCAGTTATTTGTTGCTGTCACAGTGCACCCAGTTATGAATAACAACATAATTGCTCTGAGTACTCTTATTGAGCTAAAGTCAGGTGTGGTAGTTGCTGATAGTCTCATCCATAAGATATATCACATCTGTTCTTAAAACCTCACCATTGTCGGCCCCGTTTGATCGTTAGCAAAATGTAGCATGAATCGCCAAACGGATTCCAAGGAACTTCTCGAAATGTGATTACCGATCGTATGTCTACTACCGAAACCAAAAATCTCTCTTATCTATGAATTTTAGTCATTCACAACACACACTAGATCAGATCTGCAGATCATGAGAAATCATGCACTATTGCATGAAACTTCTTATTTTTATGTTTGGACTAAAATGATTGTAATTTCTCAACATAAGGCGGTCACAGGTGGTGGGTAATTTGCATTATTTCCAGAAATGCAAAACCTTGAATTAGAATCAACATTTCTCTTCACGTTTGTCTCTTTTCTTGGACATTGCAACAGCAGAAGATGAATAATTGTGAAAAGCCACCTCTGAGCTGAAGCAGGCGATTGAATAAACAAGGAGACCTCCCAAATGAATCCAATCCGGAGCTTTGAAACAGACACAATTCGGCCCAATTACTCCCGCGACACCAGGGATTTTTAGATAATGAGCGAGGTCCTGTTTTGTGCCATTACCTGCAATACAGCGGGGCAAAGGAAACCATCAGTGCCAGGCCTGTCGAGATTGCGGAGAAGCTTCTCTAATCAAGCCTTCACAGCCACGCGAAACAATACAAACGATCGTCTCCGCCGATGAAATCCTCGAACATCCCAAGGCAGGAGGGAAGGGGTTGGGTTAGTATAATGGCCTCCATGTGCTTTTGTCTTTCTGAAAGGAGTCACCTCACGTGTTATTAACATAAGGTCTGTTACCTGAGATTGCTTTCTGCCGGGCGTGACTGAGCGGAATATGAAATGAGCTTCTGTTGGATCCAAGGCCATTTTATACCCCTGTTGCCCATTCATCGCTTTCAAGCCGTGCTTTTTTTTTTCTCCCCTTTTTTTTTTTCTCAACACTCTTTTTTTTTTTTTTGTCCACAAAAGCTTCTTTGATGCATTTCATCCCAGGTGCTTTAAGCCTTGATGGAGCTTCTCTGGAAGAGAAGCAGAGCTGCAGCAGAGGGAGAGGTAAAAATCCTGCACTTTCAACTTTGGGAGTTTGAAGAACAGTGATTTTTTTTTTATAGATATGAACACATTTAGTGACACATTTGTCTTCTCTCATGATCAGATTATAAATATATTCAGCACATTGTTATTTGAGCTGCTCTGTACTTAATATAATAACCAGTCTTGGTGTTTGTGCATTTTCAGACTCTGCTTTCTTACAGGTAAAAAAAGCTGTAAAGGCTGATTTTTTCCCCTCTCATCAGCCACTAGGATCCTTCTAAAATATCCACTTGCTTCTTGGCCAAATTGGGCTGTGAGTAAACTGTGTGTACCGTCATATTTAAACAGTTCTGCTGGATTATGGGAACACGAGAAAAGGATAGCTTTTGATTAGCAATCCTAAATACAGCTCAAACTCTACAATGCTGGCTGAAGGTTTTATGATGACCCAGAGTCTGTCAACTTCAAAAAGCACTGAAAATCTGTTAGCAGGGGTTCTGCAAAACATGCATGCAAGAAATCCAAATAAATAAAAAAAATGTAGAGGACAAATGCATCAGAACCTTCAAAAATCAGTTGGTTATTTATTACACAAGGGAAAAAAACTAATTTAGACCAACAACCCTGCTTACGATTTACACTTCAATAAATCTTCAGCATGGATGGAAAGAAATCTGCGCATGTAAATTCAGATCAAGGTAGGAAATACTGTGATAAGCAAATTTATATGTGACCCATCATATCGAATCGTGGATTAAGTCAAATTTGGTCAAAATGACCTAATTATATTTTCAGATTCCTGGCTTTAAAAGCTACATTTTGATACCAGGATCATTCTGATATAAGTGGATCCAGATATATTCAATTTGTCTTGTTGGTTACAATATTACACTTGGTCTGAATCCTAATTTTATGTAATTTTAATGAGGAATTTTTGATGTCATAATAAAGAGGAAACTTCAAATAGTATTTGAATATTGAGATTTTCCAGCTGGAAAGAAACACAAAAATGTCAGGCGTTTTTGCTCAAAACCATGTTTTCTGTTGCTACTGCTCAAAAAAGTGCTTCAGAATTTTGTTTGATTGATATTCCAGACAGTTCATTCAAATTATGCATTGATAAGGCATTCATTTATTTGTTTTTGACAAAATGCTATTTTTGCAAACGTTTTAATCAAAATATAAAAATATTATATTTGCCTATTTTTCCATATACCACTTTTAGACTTAATCCTTGTTTTGATGTGATGGGTCACATATTCTAATTTATCTACCTACTTATCTACTTACTCATCCATCTAGCCATGTTTTATTTTTCTTACAGGACTGAATATAGGCCAGAGCTTTAAAGTGAATCAATAGAGAACAACGAGAGCTGAAGTATTGGCTTTATAATAGCTCCACTGTCCTTGACTCAAACAATGGTCCCTCTTCCCTACAGATTGAAGGGCTTCACCATGGTAACTGCTGATGGTGGAATACTGGAGGGGAACTACTCTACTTCTAAACAACCATGTGTTTGCTCTGTTGTGCTGAATTTGGGTAAATCAACAGGGGAAAAAGGAGGAGAAAAAAAAATCACACGTTGAACTCATAAAACCCAACTTTATTTATTTTGCACCATGATGCCTCTACGTCCCCGTACAATACATTCAGTATATACATTTGGCCATGAGGGACTTTACAGAGATGAGTTATAGTAGTGCATACATAAGTGGCACGAACAAAGGTACGCAAAGAAAACTCATACATGCCACTTTACCACAGTAAAGCAATAAACAGAATACACCCGGGGAGAGTCAATGGAGGAGGGAGTTTTACACCAGAGCTCACACACACACAAATGTGCAATCACTCACCCAGTCTGAACTGTGTGCTGACACACACACTCACACACACACTGGCTTTAAGACACTTCTCAGGGAGTAGAAGGGCTCTTTCAGATTTTCCTAATAGAAATACAAGGATGTCTAAAGTTTGTCTGCTGACTACAGTAAATTCCTCCTTCTTGTCAGAACACTCTTCCCTCTGTCTCCTCCTTTCTCCCGCCCTATAACATCCCTCCAGTTTCTCACAAAGCTATAAGGCCTCTCTCTGGGCAGCACTGCCATCATTACGCACGCTCTTTCTCTTTAGTCGAGTCATCGGCAGCAGGAACTAAAAAGCGAGCCTCGACTGTCGACATTTCATCTATTGAACATTCACTACAAGAAACATGTAGTTCATCTCAAAATGTAAATCCTGTCTAAGGATATCTGTTTGCAAGAAAACAGGTCCAATTTGCCAAGCGATGCCCTCATAACATTCTGATCTGATGACTGCACAGACTGCCTGCTCACTCCGCTAACCATCTGCTGATTACCTCTCCTCCTGCTGGAGGTGTTTTTTTTTTTCTTTGTACCATCTTATTTATCAGGTTTTCCAGAGGCACGAGCTGCCATCATTTAGCCTTTAATAACTGCAGTTTATAGTTGCACAGCACACCGCAGCGATGCAGCCAGTGTCAATATGTGGGTTTGGCTTTTTAAATGAAGCGGTCATGCTCACTAAAGTTGCCTTCAGATTGCCCCGGTGTCAATTTACTTGCTTATAAAAAAAAAAAAAAAAAAAGTTGAATTTCACAAATCAGAAGACATGCATGAGTTTATTTTAGCAAATCAGCTCCATCTTTCTGTTACTGGGTGTAAGAAATAGGACTAGTTTGGACAAAAATAAAATGTTAATAATTCAACGAACTTTAAATTTAGAGGGATAAAAAAATGGATTGAAAATTCCCCAAAAGGTTTGAGCTAAAGTTGTCAGCAGGTACCAGCAGGTTTAAAGAAAAAACTAACACTCGGGAACTTTAAGAGTCTGTGCGCACATAAGCATTCAAACAGCATGGAGTTAGACACGCTCACATTCACACACAAACGGCCACGAAGAGGCTTTAATGCAAAGGGGAAGCATGGCAGGTAGGTGTGGATCCAGTTTTGGACAGGCTGCTGCTGTGATCGATGTGCGGTAGGGTTGGCGGAGGCTCGTTGGTCAGAAGAGTTAAGACTCGCAACAGTCAAACCGCACAGGCGGGCGGGCGTGGAGCAGAAACAGAAAAACAACACAAAAAAAGCGAAGCCGCCAACATCAAATGAGGCTGAAGCAAAAGTCCCTAAAGAACGCAATCGACACAGAGCGGCGAGGGCGACGCGGGCTGATGGGCCAAACACAAAGGAGTAGCACGTCAGTAATAATTACCCCAGAATAAATAACAGTCACAGAACAATCATTAGAAGCAGAATTGGAAATTAGCTGATCTAGCGGACTGATTTGACCCATGCATTATAAGGCATTAAGCAAACATCTGTTACTGACATCACATAGTATTATAACAGTGACTATACATACAATTGCTGAACTGGGGGGAAAAAAGAAGCCATTGTTTTAACATTCTGATCATATATATATATATATATATATATATATATATTCCTAAAAGCAATGACACAAATTTAAAGGGATAGGGAATGTTGCAGGGCGAGCAGATCGATGTCTGCAATTCCATTGTACCTATTGATCTGCAGATGGGGGAATGAAATTGATTTTCTGAGGTAGACAATGCCGGCATATTTCATTCTCCCGATGCAAAGCCATTCCACACAGGGGTAGTGGGGATAATTTGGTCCATTTGGGCAGGCTCCGGACTCCCGCTTCTGCCAATTGTACTGCGTCAGACGGGTTTGACCAATCCATCATGCTTTTCCTGCTTGTCTCACCACTGTGGTACTTACACTGTCACCGGTGTGATGCGCTCCGCCCGATGATGGATAGCGGACAACATGCGCTGTGACAACATAGAGAGATCAGTCTGCCCGGCTCACAGGCCCGGCGTTCACACGCAGCTGGGGATGCTCCAGTCAAACCCGGTCAGTTTATTTAATACCCCGGCTGCTGTACGAGTCCCATGTGGACAATACAGCTCAACACGCATCATAAATGTTGCTTCCTTTACAATTTTCAAGTCCCCTTTGAAATATAATTACTGTAACAACGCTGCCAATCGAAATGAGACGCTCCAACTGTTTCGAAGTGGTTGACTTATTGGAAAAAGGTACAATAGTTTATGATATACGGCTGATTCCAGTGACCGATGATATGTTGTACCTCTCTTTTGATTTGAGTGATAAGTGCTATGGGTTCTCAGGTCAACAGTTACTGAAATGATGCTCATCACAAGGTCAGTCTCTGATGTAACAAATGGATGCTCATCATAAATAAAATAAAAATACAACAAACAAAAACTCAAAATATTTTGTTATTAAGTCTGTTTGTATGAGAGTATAAAGGTGGCCTTCAGAACAGGTGTAGAATCTTGCGGCCGACGAGGTGAGTCAGGATCAGCAGTTTTGGACGCCACTGTTAGTGTTCCTGTGGTGGGAGGGGGGCGGGTTCTGCCATGAGGAACATGAAGTGTAGAGCCGCCAGGGTGGCACCAGTGAGTTCTGAAGGAACTGTGCGCCTGCACATGACCTGGGGCACTATAGTGTCCTGATGGCTACGGGGTAGAGCAGGGACATGTGTTCGGCACCCTTGATGGGCAGCTTGCGGCTGGAGTAGAAGTGGATGATCTCTGGCACACTGTCAAAAGGGCAGCTGTTCTGGCCCAGGATGTACTTGTTCTCCTTCGTCCGCGACAGCTTCATGTGCATAAAGCCCTGGCTGCTCCTGCAGAGGAAGGGAGACAGAATATAAAGCTTTTAAAAAGCCCAGGCATGTAAAAAGCTACAGTATACAGGGATCCCCTGCAGATCACCTCTCATTAAAAACCCCTTCTTCTTTTATCCCCATATTAGCTGCCCTCTCCAGTATGTACCGATGCTCTGAAAGCTGGATTACCTCTGATAACTTTGGAGTCACCTGGGGGGCAGACTAAAAAGCTGGCTGCTTAAGGCGCAGGGTTTTTCCCTCGCAGTGCATAAGGATGAGACTAATGAACCCCCAGGATAAATCACTTAAGCTACGGCAATAACTGCACAGCAAATTAAAAGCTCCCTGTGTGCATGGAGCTTTCGATCGATACATTTTACAACTTGCCAGTAATCTCCTCCTTTCAAATACAAATGTACTATGTTTTTTTTTTAGCTGCTAAGTGACGCACCAGCTGTATGAAAGGAAATGGATCCCCAACAAATGTTCCTCATGTAAAAACACACTTAGGATCATTTGTCTTTAAGAAACACAATATCATAATAGCTCATTCCGTCATCAGTCATTGCTTCTAACAAGTTACGATTGCTTTAGGTTCAAACATACTGACAGACATTATGGGATGTCCGCATTTTATTGCACAATAATTTTTCTCAGCTCACTGAATTCCCACCTGTTTGGCATTATTTCATGCATTAGCTTGTCAGAAACGTAACTTCTGGATTAAAACTGAAGACGAAAAATACATATTTCAGTCTTGCAGACTTATAATAGCTTTTAAGTCTGCAATATAGCTTATAATAATAAATATTGTAAAATAAATATAAACATATAATAATAAATAAAAATAAATAAATATATAATAATAAATATATGTAATATAATATAATAAAGCTATAGCTTATAATATCTATATCTTATAGTTTTTAGGATTGAATCTTTGTGGTGCAAAGGCCTAAAGCATCTATTTATGGCAGCTTTATTGATGCTTTCATGCTGTGTATATATGTATGTGTAAACAGTACAAATCAGTTAATCTCTAAATTTGTAGTAAATACATGTGAGGTGCTGCTGTGTGTGTATTATTCATTATAAAGTAGCATATATACGATTTCTTTTTTTAATCTTTCTGCTTCCTTTCATTTTATAAATGCAAATATATTTTCTTTTTTTGTTTTAATGAGTGGATGAATGAATAAAAATATATATATATTTTTTCCAGCAAAATATAGCCCCCAACATTTTTTTTCTATTGCTGTCACATTTATTAGTTTGTATTTTGGATAATGACATACAAAATCCATAGGTTTCCCATTAGTCTGTATTGGCCTGTGGTAAAATCCTGCATAGCAGCATGGAGTCTGTTATCTGTGATAAACAGGAGCAAAGAGTTCGCTTTAGGCACCTTAAATGGAAGTCTAGTCCTTACTTATCAAGTAATTGCATAACTAAAGAAAGCAGTTGTGTTCTCCCTGGTGTACAAAAAGAAATTAGGGGGAAAAAAAGAGATTAAAAAAACAGTATGTAGTGGGTTCAATTCAGGGACATGTATCAAGAAGAATACATTAATACTGATTCACTGCTTTTAAGAATACTGGGATTGAAAATTTAGAGATAATGATGAATACATGAAGAATGTGGAGTCGTGCACTTTATATGGAAGGCTGTGTAAACCAGTTAAACTATTTCAAAGATAAAAAAAAGTTTTTTATATCACATATGTATATAGACTAGATGAGTTAGAGTGCTGCGGATTTACTGGGCTATAAAACTGGAGTAAACAAAACTATCAAACTGCTCCATTACGGCGCCTCCGGCTCCCATCTCTGAGTGTGTCATTAACAAGTTTATCACGATTTGACAAGGGCAGGACAGCTGCACCTCTTCTCCAGCTTGATGATTCTGCAAGTGGTGCCATCAAAGATTATTTCAACTACAAAAAAGAGAAAAAAATCTCCCTTACAGAGTGTGTTTGATGAAAGAATGCTGGGAGGAGGGCGTAAGGTTACACAAAACCCGAGTTAAAAAGGCAAACACATCAACAGCATTCATTTTTAGATTCCCAGCTGGATTTCAGAGCTCCTTATCGTGTTGCAGCTCTGCGGAGGCAGAAACCAGGACAACGCAGAGACACGGCGGGGTTGTTGATCAAATGAATATGGGGCTGTGTTGGAGTTGACAGGGCCTTTGTGGCGTTATCACATCCCTGTGTTTATGGACCGTCCTATTTGTGTAATCAGGATGAATCTCACCGGGGAGGTCTGCTGTCGTGCTTATTGAGGGTTTATGACTTTGATTTGAACCGAGTAGCTCTCGTAGCAGGAACAGCCTGACCGCTTATCTCCACCTTCAACATATTGGATTGCTTTGTGAGTGACGCTCACTGTGTTATGAATCCACGGCACCAGAAAGCAGAAACTGATAATGACCCTTAGGAGAAGCACTGACCTTTTTCAAGAACCGTCGAGCATCTGAAACTGTGTGTTTGTTCGTTTGTTCCTAACTGAACAAATTGAAATGTGTTGAGAAATCCACAGGAGTCTCTACTCCATCCTGGATGATTGATAGACTAACAAGTTCAAAAAATGTTTTTTACGGAACTGGTCTTAATTGATGTTTTGCTTTCTTTGTGACAGTGGTTTGGCACAACGCAGAGCGTGTTGGAAGAGTTTTATTAATTCATCGTCCTCTGACAGCGTCTCAGACTGTGGAAACGAGATGTGTGTTCGAGGTGAGAAATAAGACATCACGGAGGGGGCTTCAAATGTTTTGCAGGCGCTAAATGAAGGAAAAGAGGGAAAACAAGGTGTGGGACAGGTGGAGAAGAAAAAAAAGATGAGTCTAGCAAAACGGACAGGAAAGGTTTTCCATTGGGGCCAGGGGATTCAAGAGGCTGGAGGTCTTTGAAACGCCTGTCCTTATCAATAATGCAGCACACATTTGTGCCACCTCGTGGCCTCATACATTTTTCAGTGACCTCAGACATAGAGGCTCTTCACCTCGGGTTTCCACTCATTTTCGGTGGCAGCAGCAGAGGCGGCGGCGCGTTTGTGTCGGGGTGGGGGTGGGGGGGGCTGAACTCTGACCACCTCTGCCTGCAGGGGTGGCGGAACCCGTCATTCCCATGGAAGAGCTCCGTGAGCTTCTTGTTCAGCGACGACCAGAAGCTGACGATATAATGCGACGTAGACGATGAGCGTGCGCTGCTTTTCTGCCGTTTCTCTGTCAGCTGTTCGGTCGGCGCGCACAGGGAAACCGAGAACAGCTCGACTTTAAACAAAAGTGAGAAGCAAGTGAGCGCCCGAGGCTTGATGCCAAGATTTAACGGTTACTTCTAAGCTCTTCTGTTTCTCACATTTTCGGCATCTGCTTCCATTAAAGCCGGCCTTGTAAGTGTCAGCTCAGTGCACCTCTAAATCCTTTCCTGCTTATGGCTATGAAAAGTTTCAGGAATGGCTCCAGAGCTAGAAGTGCAGGGAGTAAAAGGAGTATTTCTATTGGCTGAGCATTGAGGTCTGTGTCAGTGAGATTAAATAACTTCACTGCACAGACAGAAACAATCCTCTCAGCGTGGCCTTACGTCTCTTCTATTTCAGTCTAATAAACCACTGCCACAGGCACAACACAAGTCCTACTATGACTCAGTTATGGCTGCAAAAACACCAGTAAACCCCTATTATTGGCTTTAATAATGCAGCTTATTAGTAATGGTGATGCTGGCATCATTGCAAAGGTTAAACATGCCCTCACCTGACACTGAATAAGTAGAACACTATTCTAACTGCCTGGTTGGGTTCAGTTTGAGTGAAAAAAAAAAGAAATCTGTCATGTGTTGCAAGTAAATCCTATAATCTAGCAATCAGATATTTCATTTGTGCTTGTAAAACCCTGAGCGTTTGCAAATCTCCTGTTAACACCTGCAGTACAAATGTGTGGATTAATTCTAAGTAACTTTGTACTTTAAAATAATGATAAAGATTTAAAAAAAAGAGATGCATCCACTAAGTTCAACATGACTTCCTCAGTCTAGCTCATTCTGTTTCATGTACATTGTTCAGTTTTAGATTCTTTGTTCCATTATTGCAACTCCTCTACTGATAACTCGGTTGCTCTTTCCCCTCTGCAGGATTTAAATGAATATTTCAACACTTATAACTCATGTAGTTCCAGGGTCAAATTCTTCACATCTAAAAATCTTAGCAGCTCCACATTCAAATATTTTGTGTAGAAAGAGTTTGTCTTTCTCTGTACAGCCTTCAAATAAAATAAAAATGTTGTAAAGTGACCATGCCTCTAGGATGACTGGCATGTCTGACCAAAGTAAAAAAACAAACTTCTTCAATGTCAAATTGAAATCAAATTTCTACAGAGTAAATACCAAGTGAATATCAAATATTAGGGGTGCGCCGATTTCCTCAATTTTAGGAGATCGGAGATCGGCTGATCTTTATATAAGATCGGTGGAGAAGATCGGAGGAAGAGATTGGCTTTTCTACTTCCACAAAAGTCTCAAAATCAGCCTCTATTCTCTTTTGTTTTGCTGTGAGCACTGCCTAATATCCAGTTAAAACAAGTTTGTACTGTTTCAAGGGTATTGTTCAACATATTTCAGTAAAATAGCATTTGAACATTGAATTTGTGTTGTGATTTTATAATATCTGACAGTGTCAGCTATTTAAAAAATCCGTATCGGCCAAAATCGGAATCAGCAGGTCAGACTTTTTTAAAGATCAGAGATCGGCAAGAAAACTGGAATCGGTGCACCCCTATCAAATATGTAAAATAAGTCACTTTAATAGTCTTGTACATCAGGACACTGAAAATTTGCTTCATTCTTTTTCTCAAAACTGCTCGAAACTCTATCAGGTAGTAGGAGATTGGGGATGAAAAGTCCTTTTCAAGTCAAGCCACAAATTTTGTAGTGGATTTAAGTCTGGTCTTTGACTCGTCCCCTCTAGAACGTTCACCTTGTTGTCTTTAAACCATTTGTGAATTGCTTGGACGGTTCTTCTGTCTTCATTGTGTAATGGTAGCCAAGTCATTAACTGTGAAAATACCTTCTGGACACATGTGTTTTAAACTGTCAGTTGAGACACATTCACCCCCCATAGGTAATTGTCTGTAACTGATGCAGAATGTGGTGTTGTCTCTCGTTTTTGCCAGTTCAAAAAGCTACCATAGCAGAGATTATTAGGATTATTAGGGGTGAAGGTTTGGTACTCTCTGGGAAAAACATGAAGAAAAAAAAAACAGTTGTAGAAGCTTTAACTAAGACATGCAAGTCATTCATAACCTTAAACTATGTCAAGATAACAAAAAAAGGTCTGATTCGATATAAAGATCTTAAGAAAGCCGGTTGCTTTTGAAAACATGAAACTCCGATCAGCTTGCACTGGAAAGTAAGAAAAGATTGTGCAACTAATGATTTGAAGCGAATAAAATCTTTTTTAAAAACACATGTCAAGGCTGTGTGACAGAAGGGGCAAACATAGATTCCAATAAAGCTGCATCATAAGTGTTTATTGATTATATGTCAGAAGAAAAAGGCAGAAAAAAAATGAATCCTGAAGTGAACGGGATGCACTGTCGGCTCACACTCAGGAAAAAAGCAGCACTCTTATTTGAACAAGACTGTTTGGATAGACGATGACCCAAAGCAGACTGAGAGGAGAGAACTCCCTGAGAGTTGTTGAAAGTAAAACAGTGAAATATTCTTTCATCTGCAAGTCAAGAGGTACTAATCTAACTGTCTTCTAACAGTTTTGTATTAAATTTTTAAAGGCTTGTGGATTTGTTTAATCATAATGGAGGACCTGAAATTACAATAAAACAATCGATTTCAATTTCTAAGAATTGTGGGAAAATTTGTACAATATATTTGTTCCTAAAAAGAAGGCACAACTCTGATGGTAAATGCTTTTAAGTTATTTAATTTGAAATCTATTACACTAACTTATAAAGCCAATAAACAGGTTTAAATGACTGTAACTGTAAATCTTTTACAGTACAGATGTTTGGAGTGTTTAGTACTTCATCAGACAGACAATCTGTTCTTTGGGTTTGTGTGGGAAAACTCTAAGGTGGGAGGTCTGTCAGAACATCTTTTCATCAGTAAGTGTAGCAGAAAAATAGGCAGCAGCTCTAACATAAGCAGATGATCATTCAGTGGAAAAAAAGAAACTAACACAAGCAGCAGTAGCAAAAATAGTTTTTTTCCTTTTTCAAGAACTAAAAGCCTCCAGGATGAGGAGCTGTGCTGCAACATTAAAGGCAGATCAATCCTCCTCTGCATATCATCATTTCATTTTATCTGAGGGTTGAAGGAGAGTTTCAGGGTTTTTTCTATTTTTTTTATTAGTTTTATTTTGCTTTGAGTTTTTTGTCTTATAAAATACACTAAAAATCTAAACTATAGCAAGATATTTTTAGAGATGAATCAACCTCAACTGCATTTGATTTTTAGGTTATGATTAGAGGACGTTGCCGTGGAAGCTGAAACAACACCTGGTAGAAAAATAAAAATAAATAAGCTACAGCTTCATGAAAGATATAGGATGTGACAGCACAGCGGGGTCTCGACACTAAAGTAACCTCTTCCAAATGCCACAGTGTAGACTAAACCAATCAGAGCGGCTCCTTTGAGCCCTCGACTGGATACGACGTGGAGTGGGGCCAAAGACGGGGCCACATATAACTACGTTTCAGGCACATCAGCACAACAAGAGGCCAGAGATGTCAGGGGGAAAGGTGGAGGAGTGACCAAGGAGGTGTGAAGGACGATGAGGTGTGAGAAGAGGTCTGAAGGGTAAATATATTACCATACAAAAGAGTCATCAGTCTAATTGGAGACAGGTGTTTAAAGGGCACCTATTATGCAAACTTCACTTTTTTCATGTTTTTAAACTTATTTTTGGGTCTCTACTGCTTCTATAAGCAGTCCAAACACCAAAAAAATGCACCCAGCCATTGTTTGGCAATAATTACATGTATTTTTAGGTATCTGGAAAC
>JAUBOC010000043.1:15200538-15211339 GCA_032275365.1 Anablepsoides cearensis
TAGAATAGAATAGAATAGAATAGAATAGAATAGAATAGAATAGAAATACTTTTGCATATTTAAGTATTAGAAAGGTGAAAATCAGCTAACTGTCAAAATAAAGATGCATGTTTTAGTGTCTTAAAATGAATAAATGACATTGAAAATTCACTTTTATTCACAAATATTTATTTCTAAAGTAATGAAAGGCATTTTCTGATTCTAAAATGCCTTTCCAAAAAAAGGTGAGAAATTAACTTTTGCAGGTTGACTTCACAACTTTCTCCTTGATAAAATTACTGAAACCGAGCAGAAAAAAATGAAGCAATTTCTCTGAATGTTTTTTTTTTGTTCCCCATTCTGTCAGATTGCTCAGGTCAGTGCAGAGCACAAGGAGTCCACGTCGTGAAGGTAGCGGGGCATTTTCAACTTTATCAGAGGCCATCTGCAGATACTGTGTCAGTCAGAGAGCTGATGGACAGAGAGAAGTGCTCGCTCCTTGACCCGTGGCGGCCTGCTGTTAAGTGTCATTCAGCTTGTGAGTAAGGCTGAGAGAGGTGCTCGCTTCAGGCTGTTTCCAATAGACCTGCTGTAGAAATGTCACCATCAGTAAAAACTAAACAACCCTGGCTTTTCTTATGCTCACACCCTGATCCAATTTTGGTTCTTAGTGACTCATTGTGTTGTAAAAAATTAAATTAGGAGCTTTTTAATTCAGCATACCTCGATTTATCTAAATTATTTGTGGCCTCAGATTTGAATGAACGCCATGCTCCAGTTTTTTGGTAAACATGTTCATCTCTAAGGAGGACGTGTGTCTGTGGGCTACTGTGTCTTCA
Source organism: Anablepsoides cearensis (assembly GCA_032275365.1). Taxonomy (NCBI): domain Eukaryota; kingdom Metazoa; phylum Chordata; class Actinopteri; order Cyprinodontiformes; family Rivulidae; genus Anablepsoides; species Anablepsoides cearensis. The sequence goes on from JAUBOC010000043.1 coordinate 15,201,357, forward strand.
TCAACTTCCTCCAAACCAAACAGAAAGAGAAATGCTGCTGGTTCTGTCTCTTCTTCACTCTGTGCCAGCCTTGTGGCAGCTACGCACTGAGACATGCATGTAAGGATGTATATTTATAGGAAGTCTGTAAGCCAAGAGTCAGACCACGTTTCTTCATGCTTGGCCCAGAGAGACGGGTATTTTGGGTCTTGTGCTATTTTTAGTTTAAGCTTTCTTAGAAATTACTCTCTGTTGGAAGCTGATTCTGACACAAAGATAAAAGAGTTTGCTGCACTTGCAGCTCACTCATCGTTACGTAACCACTGGTAATCAGAAGATTCATTTAAATGGCTTTAAAAACAAGTCATAAACATATGGTAGAAACAAAATATCAAAGCCAAAAACTGTGAAACCAGATCCTTTAAAAGGCACAACTGTGTTGGTGCGTGTGGACTTCTGTATCAGTAAATTTGCTGTTTTAACCGATGGCCATAGGGAATAGAAACCAACAAAGGTCTTCCACAAACACACTGACATGCATAAGAATTCATTCCTGCACTGGGCCTGAGAGGAACCCTAAAGAGAAAACATAAACAAAGCAGGAAACAAGACGGAGGTGGGTGATGACAGAAGCCAGTCAGACAAACTAACACAGACAGAGAGACAACAGGCACAGAAGAAGAAAAAAAATACAAAAAAAAAAAAAACAGTGACAGAGGAGATCGAAAAGAGGGAGGAGAAAATGAGAGAATTGGAAACTGGCAGGTGATGCAAGTTTGTCACAGAGGGGAGAAATGAACAAAGAGACGGTGACAGGAAGTCAAGGAGAGTGATGGATATGGAAAGTGGAGAACACAAACACCAAGAGCTCTAATCAACACGGATCCCTCCACAGACATAAAATAACTTTCACTTATGTATGAGATTCAGTAATAACCGACCAAAGTTTGAGAAATGTAAACTTTTTTTTGTCTCTCAAAAGGTGCAAAGGTTCAGAATAATTTTCATCAGGCCAGAAATAACCATTGCCGCTGCTCAATAATGGCTTCAAATCCAACCAAAAGAAGAACCACAGAACACTCATTAACACATCACTTTGTACACATTAAAGTCATCAACAGACTAAACAATATAATCCAGAACAGGAATCCCTGTCAGCTTTTAATAAAATATTTCAGTTTGTGTAAATTATTGGCCAGCTGCCAGCTGAAAGACACTGTTAGAGAATCACAGCACTAGCAACAAGTCCAGGAAAACAGTGAATAGTGACACAAAGAGGTCAGGAACAGAACAAAGAAACCGAAAACATCCCAGAGTTTCCTGCTAATATTTAAAGGGTCACTAATTGACAGAGTCTGGCAGTAATGAGCGATTAACTGGATTTGTTGTTTCGAATGGGAGGGGTGAAACACTGCAAAGAGACTCTCTGTGATTTGATCCTGCTTCATTAAGTGACACGAGCAATTCCTCAAAAATGCAAATGCGTGTTCACTGCAGGGCTACTGCATGGACGGTGCCATTGATTCTCTGCAAAGCACAACTGCAATTACAGCTCTTTAGGACGGAGGTGAAAGCTCATTAATGGAAGATGAATTAGGACAGCGGACTGGAAAGATGCCCATCTACCTACATGATTCACAGAATAAGCCCTCGCAGCTAACTACCGCAGCTTTCGGTGACAACAAACAAAAGATGAGCCGTGCACCGGCATCCCCAGCGCGGCGAACAGCAAGCACAGATATGATTAGTCACTGCCGTCGCCTTCAGTTGAACTGCAGCAGCAGAAACTCCACTTGGACGACAGTCGAACACAAAAAGACGCTGGCATCTTTTCTGGGCGCACACAGAGAATGACTTAATGTGAGGCAGTGACAGGCTGCTTGGATGATGCTGTTGGATGTCGAGAGCCTCGGAGCCTTGTGGGGAGCGGGAGAGATTTTCCTGCAGCCTGCAGCTCAGAGCTGTGCTCGCTCTGTAGCTATTGTTCCAGCAGCTCAGATAAGACTGGCGCTGGATTAGAGGAGAGTGCACCCAGAGTTCAGGTCGCGTATAGCTGGTGAAAAGAGGAGACTGAGATGGGATTGGTTTTGGAAAGCAAATGGTAAGAAGAGACGAGATAAAAAAAGGAGTACAGGGGAAGGAAAAGGGAAGAGAAAGGCAAGACGGTTGAGTCAGTGGGCGCCTGTTGTCCTGGTGTCTAAGCTGCCTGGGTGGTCGCAGAGGAGGCTGATGACACGTGGACATGCCTATGATGAATAGCCACTTCATGCTTCCACACCAATGGGGGTCAATAGCCCATTAATGGTGATAGGCCTCCAGCAACAGTCAGCAAAGAGCCACCCGCACCTCTTCCTGCCTCAACCTTCAACCAGCTCACATCCCCCTCAGGGGGGGATGTCAAGTCTGTTCATTCCACTATTCTCTGCTGGAATGAGAAAAGCAGGGGAAAAAAAGAATACATCACAAAGCAACATTCCAATAAAGACACAGGTAAAACAGAGGTCATGAATAAGAACTCATTTATCTGGTGTTATATAACTGGATATCGTCAGGGGCTGCTGGAGAGAATAAAACTTGTAATCTTTAAGCAAAGAAGCACAACACTGTCTTGTGCTTTTGATTTACAACACAAAAGGCAAAGTATAAAAGCGCAGGGAGGAAAAAATACAGGCGTGAAATTCAAGACGTTTGCTCTTAGAAGAAAATCTGTGACCTTAATAACTGAGGGAAATGAAGTATCACTTCGGAGCTGAACAAAGCTGACACTTTGTCACTTTAGCCTTCTTAGGTTGTCTCTCATTAGGACAGATAAATGCGTGCTGAGATGAGACACTTAGATATTTGTCTCATAAACAACTGACAGCAACTTATTTTGTATGTTAACACCATACAACACAGAGTGACCTCAGTTCAAATCTACACTCAAAGCCCTTTAAAAATACTAATATTCTACCTCAACATTGAATTTCTGACTCGTTATGAGTCAAGCAAAGCTTATATAAAAATGGTGAAACAGGAAGAAAAGGGAAAACAAATTAGTAAAACAAAAAAATAATAAAAATATGCTGAACATTCAGGATTAAAGTGAAGGAGACAGGAGAGGCCAGAACACACAGTATTGATTTGCTTCTTTTATCCTAGATGGTTACTTGTGCTGAAGCACCACTGTGACCTGTTTACCATTCCTTCAAGTCTGGAGGACACGCATGCCCCTCGGGGAAACGTACATCAGAGAGGCTTCGGCAAACGCAAATAGTTACACAAGCGGTGACCAAGGTCCTCTGACGTGTGTGTACCGATTTTGACCTTTAGAGATGAGTGCTGCTTCTTGGTCAGCGCTCCCCGCTTGATTATGCATGCGGAGCGTAAATAAAGCAAAGTTGGATTACAACAGTAAGCCGCTAACAGTGTTTACATGACTGTGTGATCTAATTCCAGCTTCTGAGCAAATAAAACACATCGTCCCCTCCACCAGCAGATTAAAACAAACAACGGAGAAGCAGCATTAATTGCCATCAAAGAAAAAGTGTTACATTTTTGTCCATTAACCGCATTTTGTGAGCAGCTGCAAGACATTTAAGTTAAATTCCAAATTTTGCATAAATGGATAAAAGTAGAATAATTTAGAAGAATATAATAAAAATAAAACCAGGCCATAAACTAATAAAATGGTATTATGATGAAAAGTGAAATAACTGAAAGGCATTTGGCTGGAATAAATATGCAGCGTTCAGAATCAAACTTTCTTTTAGAACATTTGATTTGATGCATAATTTATTAAATCTTGTCCCTTAAGAAAAATCCTGAAGAAAACTATCAGACAAGTGGCCCCAGCTCTGTTTTATGGGATTTTGGTGATTTGTTACACCTTCCTAATGTTCCTTCTAGTCACAAGTTAATTATAAGACGTTGTTTAAAATCTGACTGTAACTAATGTAACTAAATCTGAAAATAAACAATCAGCCTTGGACTCCTTCAGATATAGTCAAGTGTGTTTGACTAAAACTTCAGGCTATATTGTTGTTTGTGCCATCTTTAGTTTATGCATTTCTACAAACAAAGTGCACCATAAAACCCTTCCTTATGCATAATGATGAGTCTGATACACTTGACCTCAGTGCCGCTCTTGTCGGAAACTATGTCTGCCCTCTCTAAACCCGTCTCTGTCCATCTGCACTAACTGAGCTGCACAGGACTCTGCTAAACCAGTGCCTGTCTGAGTGTGTGAGCATGTCGCTGTGTTCATTGTCTGTTCTCTTCAGTTTCCATTACATCAGACATCCGACAGCCCGAAGAAGAAACTTCTGAGGAACTCCTCCAGCTCTGTCCAACTTGATTCAACCTGACAGGGCAGATGGACCAGCGCAGGAATGAAATATGACTGAGCAGTGCACATTTGTACAACCTCTTTTTTGTGCGAACGAACAGGAAAAGGTGGATCTGAACTTGCCTTTGCAACCAACCATGATTAAGTGGTGTGTTCAACACAGATGTACTGACAGAGTCCTCGTGTTACCTTTTTTTTTTTTTTTTTTAAGTTTGATTGATGTTTCACCCTTATGCCTGCTAAATGGCATAACTATGCTAAAGCTCCTTACAGATGCAGCTGAGTGCAGACCAACACAAACACTGCACAGACCGGAACAGTAGTGAAAGCAGATGGTCTTTTTTTTCTTCTATACAGTCACCTTTATTTTCTGTAAGTCCTCGCTGTAGGTCCATGTCATGAGCTACTTAATGAGTCATACCAGATCATAATCTAAGTTCTACATCCCTTGTTAAAATTAAAGTCAATATTTGACAACACTGCATGGCACAGTGCATGTTTTTTTTTCACAAGGAAGGGTTTTTATTTTATTTTATTAGCTCTTACATGGCTTACTGTTCATCAAAGGGTTTTTAAAATTCATGGGGGAAGTTTACACATCAATAGTGTTGAACACCTGCCCCAGTGGAGTAAACAAGACAATTCTGTCTTTCTTTCCTCCCTAATGGGAAGGGGGTAAAAAAGCCAAAAGGATGTCAATTTGATTGAAAAGGCAAGAACACACGTTAGCACAATTATCAATTTATTTTGTTTGCCCAACTGAGACTGATTCTGGGGAGTTAAAAAAAAAGACTATTTCGAGCATAAATGAATGTTGCAAAATATGTAACCAAGCTCAAAACAAGAGTTTAACACAAGACGAAAGGCTCCCTATTTCAGATCGTCTACAAATCTGTTGTATTTGCTTTGATTTGGAAGCGGTCCCACAAAATCAAGCTTTTTTTTTCTTAATGATGCAGAAACACAACAAAAATTCTTGAAGACAGTGAATGCAAATCGACCTCAAGAGTGCAACACAGAAAATGAGCTCTTGTAAACAAAACTGATTACCCACAAAAAAAAGAAAAAAAAAGAGTAACACCACCAGTTCAAATGTAAACCTTGACTAAGCTAGTTTTATTGCCAGCTAATGAGCAAACACAGCCATTCTTACATACACAGTAGTCCATAAACTGCAGGAGTGAGACTGGTTTATGGGGCTCTGATAATTATTGTGGAGGTGTCAGCATTAAAGATTTCTGTCCTATTCCTTGGCGACTTAGGACTGAAGCGTTACCATTCCAAGAGAAGCGAGTAATGAAAAAGTCACAGGCATTAGCATATTTAATTTTAAAGCCTACATGTTTTGGATCCCTGCAGGAAGGTGGGTGGTAGCCACATGGATGCAGGACGGTGGACGAGAAAACACTTTCACTTGCATCCTGCTGCATGAAAAATTAGGATTAAACATGGACACATGTTTTCTAAAAGCATGTTAAAATACAGATCTATTACAATGCTGGCCTATAGAGCTGAATTATTGCAATGTGTATTCTCAGTATTGGATGTAGAGTTTGTCTGGACACACAAACAGACCCAGAAAGATGTAAGGGAAACTTTTAAACGGTCATAAACATAAAAAAATGACTTACCTGCAACCATTATTTCTTATTGCTATTTAACAATGTTGTTGGTGTCTGTTGTGCCAAGCCCCAGGCTTGAGTTTATGATGCCTCCCCGTTGGCCGGACCCCAGACATGTGATTACAGCATGTCACATGGGCTTTCTCGCCAATTTTGCCAGCAGCAACAAAAGCACCACTAGTTGCTCAGAAACCAACCTCCACACATCCGTCAGCCCGCTGGCCTCTGATTTTTATTTTTTTTTTGTAGTGAAACAAAACCCACCACAGACACCATGGCCGAGTTCTGCCAGCAGGGTGTTTTGGGAAAGGCAGCGTCACTATTGCAGAGTGGTTATTATCATCTGACTGGGGAGCTGCATGGCACTTTCCCATTGAGTATCTTTGTACCGTGCAGTTAAGTCACCAGCAATCCAGTAAAAACACTCACGCCAATAAAACCGGATGATGCTGAGTGAGTAATTTTTGCTTCATCCACTTCCCAGATCCAATAACCTGCCATTGTGGAAAAAGGTTGAGGGGAGCGCCAAGCTATGTCTCACACCCCTGACAGGATAACCAAGACTGGTGTAAGAGAACAAATAAAAGAAAGAGAACTGCTTTCATAACCATCATTAACTAATGTCTATGCAGCTGCAAAGTTAGACTACTGAAAAAAAAAATAACCAAATTAATATTTCAGCCTCAGGAGGAGTGCTTGGATCATCCCCAAAACTTTGTTTAAAAAATGAGGGTAAAAGCAATCCAAAGAACCTGAACATGATGGAGCACACTGAAGCCCATTTTGATACTGGGATAGGACATGCATTACCACAGGGTTATATACAGCCACTGAGCAAGTTAAAAAGGAAAGCAACGTTTATTTAGCCTGCATACGTCACACAGTATGAAATAAATACCACAGCGCCTGTTTTACACAGTAATTATTCGTCCACTCAAACATGTGGGCATAAACAAACACTAAAATCTCCTCCACAGAGGATAAAACCATCTATTACCAAGGTTTTAATATCACATAACAGCCTCATGAGGCTGCATATTTTCTCTCAGCCTGGTACTCAGCCATACTGAGAAACAGCAAGTGGGAAGCTTCTGGATTTCCTTTCCTCCTCCAGCTGTGTGGGCGATTACCGACATACAAGAAAGGTCAACTGGCCTACGCAAAAAAAACATGTGGTCGGAAGTTACATATGTGCATTGAAAGGGACAGAGGACTGACACAAACTCATATAAGGTAGAACACAAGAGGCATACCAAGAATCTGACAAGCACGTGCACACCCATGGACATGTCAGGCCGGGGCAATAATACTCACTTCCCCCAACATTGTGCCAACAGTGGGCTGACAAGACCCATCCCGCTCCGAGCTGCTAACACATTCCTGCACCTGCTGCCTCCCTGCCGACCGCCGCTCATCCGTTTTCTTCGGGGAGCACGCGCGCACCGGATTCCACTCCTGTGAGGTGGCTGAATGTGGAACAGCCGCAGTCTCTTTGCTATGCACAGTTGTGCCGTTAACCTCTGACAAGTGTAACTCTAACTCGGGCTCTCCATTTTATCTGATAAATAAAACATACCTGCGCTGAGTGAGAGGCATTGAGCGGCAAATTAGACAGATGAAGTAATGGCAGGAGCAATCTTCAACAACTTAGTAGATGTTTGATTTATGGATTTGGAGTTTGTATGTGTTCGTGTGCGGTGTACGTGTGAAATGTGTGACAGAGTCAGAGTCAAACATGAAAGAAAGAATATTCCCAACAGGGAGCAAAACAACCGACTAAACATACAGGGAAGACAGAGGCTCTGGTGCTGTGGGTGTGGAAATGAAAGACTAAGAAGTCTGACTTCTTGCACTTCCTGCTGAGACATAGGAAGCTACCAGAATCCTGTCAGGAAAAGGAGGGGCCAATTTTCTCCTGGCTCTTGATTCTCCAGAGCTTGTCAGTCTTTCCTTTCCATGTTGCAACCAAAGAAAAACAAAAGAGTTCCTGATGAAACATTATTGCACGTTTCTATGTGTTCACCGTGAGATTATTAAAGTAAGAAAAACAGCATGAGTCATCGGCAGCTCTGCTCATTTGCTCACTTTCTGAGAAGCTGTTCTGTAAAACACAGGCAGGCACACACGGATAATGCTGGAAACGTCTTATCACCATGCTTCCCGTGTGCTGACATTTTTCACTGCTGTTGTGTAAATTCTTTTGGACACACGGTGGATGATGTGGCACCGGCAAACGCATTCTCTGCTGGCTAAATGACCTTTCCACTGGCAGTTTGCGAAACAGGGAGCCTAGCTCTCGATCCAGTCCTGATAGGATATGAGAGGAGAGGCAGAAAAATATTGAAGACTCCCAGAACTCATGAATAAAAATGTGACTCAGAGTATCAGATGATGCGGTTGTTGCAGATGGCAGGATCATTTTTTTCTATGGTGGTTTTCCACCCTCTTGAAATACTTAGATTTGAATGTTGGTGTGTTTCCATTCGTAGGATTCATTAATAACATTCATTAGCTGTTCAGGAGAATCACCTGCTTCCCCTTGGCTTTTGTCCTGACACACCAACATAGATGGTGTAATGCCTGCAGGACAATTCAATTAGAAAAGAAGCATTTGATCACCATTAGGACTTAAGATTCACAACCTAAAAGGGTGATTTATCAGAATCCCGGCCAGCTGTATGGCAGTGGTAGATTAGGTGGCTTGAATGTTTTCTGGAAAGGGGACACACGGCATCTTCAAACCGTTAGAGATAAATGAGATTAGTCTTGCATGCTTCTCAGCAAACATAAAGCCCAGATAAATGAATGACTTACCCTTGCTTGTTTGTTTTTATTCTTATAGTTGTTTTTACCTACAATATATTCTTGCTAAACAGCAATTTATTTGTCCTCTTATAATAATTGCCCTCCTTTCTTTAATAATCATCTGAAGGAGATGCAATTCATCAAAAGAAGCTGGTGTGCTGCGCACTTCATGTTAAATCATAAAATTTTCTGCCTAAAGGAAGAGCAATTGTCTCGTTAATAAAAACTTGTTTGTGTTGGCCGAGACCTTTCCAAGTGGAAGAAAAATGAGGGAATGCTGATGATAACAAACGATCAGGAAGGTTATAAAAGGAAAAGATGAAGATGCCAGGAAGCAGCGTGTGGGCAGCCCTCAGAGCCAGCTGACCCACTGTTGGCAGGTCTGCCTGCTGGGCTCTCTGCTTCTCTCAACAGTGTCCAGACGCAGAGGGGAATCCAAGGTAATTTGTCCACTTGTTTGGATATTTCACCATCTGCCACACTGCAAAAAGCCCCCAGCCTATCCACAAGCCTTTGTGTTGGACACAAATGCTAAACATATGGGAGCAAGCACAATTCGAGTCCAGTTCCCTTTGAAAGAATCAAAACTGGAATAAAGACTTTATCAGGAAGCTGTAAAAACTAATTTTAACTAATGAAAGGATGATTCCTATGATGGGGTATTAGGGTCAAACAACAACATTTTTTATTATTAATACAAGATTCAAGTTGTAGTTTTATGAGAATAAAGTCATAATATTACTAGATTAGAGTTGCACGAGATTAAACTCATAATCGTACCTAATATGTCCATTTCCCGTTCCTCATTTCCTTCTTATTTTCCCCACACCTGCTGTGTACATCTATGTGTCTGTGTTTATAAAGTAGTCTGCGATGACATGGGTCACTGTTAAATTATTATGCTTTTATCCAAATTAGCATGACGACTAAATCTGGCAATGTATCCATTAATTACAATACGGCTTCAGTTTATAGTTGTTTGCACAATTTCCATGTCCTGCTACTGATAAGTTGATGCTAATGTGGTTTAAGATTAACTACTTATTTTAAGCAATACTAAAGAATAACTTGACAAGTTGCTCAACATTTCTCATTTTAATGCAGAGGTAACTGCATGCTTTTTCTTGTAAATGCAAGAATATTATGACTTTTTCCTCATAACAGGGCTCTAGACTGCGACCAATTTGGTCGCAAATGCGACCTGATTTCCTAATAGTGTGACTAATAAAAAAGTCCGGTTGCACTGGTGC
>JAUBOC010000043.1:15244908-15259657 GCA_032275365.1 Anablepsoides cearensis
TGTGTGTGTGTGTGTGTGTGTGTGTGTGTGTGTGTGTGTGTGTGTGTGTGTGTACATGTGCAATCATCAGACATAAAAAAGAACACACGAGACAGGAAACACTCCCTCAAGGTAAGAAATAAAAAGAGAGATCCTAGCTTCATTGTTGACATAATAATACAGTTTATACGGATGAGATTGTTTCATGTATGAAGGAAGCAAACTCAAAATCTTTTTACAACAATTCAGAGCCTCTTATGAAGACTGAGCCCTGCTGGCTTCTACATCTCCTACACAGTTGAGGCTGATGAGAAACCGGCTTCCCATCATATGGAGAGACAAGGCAGGAGCGTGTTTCCCACTGTACATCCATGACGTTAATGAAACTTTATTAAAATGTTGCCTGAGAAGCCCCTGTTGCCACTAAAGCATTCTGTCTCTCTGGGAGCTCTGAAGAGTGATGTGCCTCTTTTGAAGGCCTACTAAGGAGCCTGAAGAGGTACCTAATCAAATTTATGTATTTGCTATAAGGGCGTTGTTTTGCACTCAGTCACAAACTGCAGTCTGCAAACTGATGAAGACCACTTTACAGGAGATAAACAAAGATTCTGGTTGTTTGTTTGCTTTGCTTTTAACCCAACAGGAGTAGCAATTCAGCCTCAGTAAGCATGCTACTTAACACTGTGACTCAACGGTACAAAAACACTGACTTCATCTGCGATAGGCCCAAAGCCTCCCACACCTTGTTTGTAATATAGCTGGATTAAGCATTTCTTTCCACACATAAGCGAGCTCCACCATCAGTTTGGCACATTTCTGAATGAGTTCAGAAACATCTGCGCTAAGCACGTCACCTTATTTACTAAATGCCCCATCTCCAATTACATTCAAAACCACATAAAGTGTTGGTTCTTTTAATCTTCTCATTCTCGCCCATGTGAACCGCCGTCTGCACGCCACCAGGGTAAACCTGGTTCCTTTTTGCGGGATTGTTTGGAATGCTTCCACATGCAGTAACCCTGATACCAATGTAACCACAATTTACCAGGAACAAAAATAGCTTTGTATAAAATGAGAAAGACATGAAATACATACTGTATGCATATCAATTGCTATTTCTCATCTTGCCACTACATGTGGTTACTAAGCATTCTGAAGCCAAAGTGGGAGAAATTTACATGTTTCCAGTCGTAGCTTTATGCATGTCTAACACAGTTAAAAATACAAATATAAATGCCAGTCAGGTGTGTGTGCACCCAAGTTGCACAAATGCCAAAATGGGAAAAGCTTTTGAAGATGCAAAATCTTGCATCTTCAGCATGGCTTTTATTTGTTATCAGTTTTCATTTAAATATGGTAAAGTTAACACTTGCGGCCCTGCAGGAAATGAAAAGGACCTTCTAGCAACTATATTTTAAGTAGAAAAAGAAAACTAGACTAACAATAACTTCAATAAAATTTCCTATGCTTTTCTTGGCACAAAGCATCGTAAAATAGAATGTAGATGACAATTGCAAATCAAGGATGTGTCAGTAAAATGTTTTACCTCACATACAGAATATTAATAGATTGCTTTAAAATGACAAAAGATAAAGTATGGATTTAAAAGGAAAATGCTTCACTATTGAGACTGAGAACAAAAAGTTGCACTGACCAACTTGGTACAATAATGACTGTCAGACAATAAAGTCAGAATATCATTCCTCTGAGAAACTAATAATGTCAATACATATCTTCAAACAAACAGACTAAGCAGAACTATACTTCCTGTTCATTCATTCTTTGCAAAATATGAATGGTATAATGCTTTGCCTTTGACACTTTTGAAATGCTAAACGTTCAGTATATTCCCCATTCTGCATACTCGCGTCTACTGATGAATGACTGCATCTTTTGTTAGCACCCAAAGCAGTGAAGCACAAAAAGGCACCTCAACTTGTCCCGAAGGACCTCATTCATTGAAACCCAATCCGCACAGCCACTTAAGACCTCCAGTGGAGAGAAAAGAGGAGCCTGTGGGTTGCACCATATGAAGGCCCTGTTAATATGCGACAGATATTAAAGATTAAGTACTTGACGACACGCTTGGCAAAATCCAATTTCCTTTCTCTGTCCCCGTCCCTGTGTGATAGATTTATTGGCAGTGTTGTTTTTTTTCTCCATACAGTAAGTGGTGTGGCTTAAAAGTCAAAAATAATTCAGGTGTCATGGTAGAGTACCGGAATTTTCTAAAATTTAGTAATCCTTTGGAAGTGCAAACAAGCGATTAGTCCTCAGAATGGCTACCAATGTGGTGAAGATTCTGAAATAATGGTGGACACAAGGATTAAATGAGAGAAGTGTATTTTGAGGCAACTTATATTCACAAGTTCAACAAAGTACAACAAATCTGCAGAAATTCATTTGGCAAAAAAAAAATTGTTGATGTGAAATGCAAAACAAGCAGAATATCTCTACATAAGAGTGCTGGTTCGTGTAGATGCGGACCCAGAACCAATCTACTTCCAGGAAGCACCTATGGTCTGAACATGCACGAACCCCAAAACAAATCAACTGACAAAGACTTTTATGAAACGTTTGTGCTTGATTGCCCAGATTAGGAGTCATAACATGAGGGCCTTAAGATCCAGTAGTCAAAATGGAATGAACATATTTGCAAGTAGGGGTGAATCAATACATCAATCTACATCAATATATTGTTTAATTATTGATTATGATTGAATTACATCAAGGCAAAACAAAAACATTGATTCATATCATCATCATATGCCAGATGTAGATCAATATATGCACATCTAACACAGTCATTTAAATGATTGTGTTGAATTAAATCGATATCATATCATGTCAGATTTTGTGAAGGAGAAACATTGTATCATTATCCAAACAAATCAATATAATATTGTACTGTGATGAAGCTGTTGTGTATCCTTATAAAACTTTTTTCATTCACACTATTTCCCCTCAAAACTTTGGTTTGAATTTCTGGAGGAAATATATGTTTATATATACATTTAAAAAAAAAAAAAGAAAGCAAGTATGCTGACAATCACCCCTATTTGATGCTTCCACAACAATGTATCACCACACACACAAAAAAAAACTCAACTGCCTATTTCAGTTTCCATATGATAAAAACTGACACGATTAGGAAAGTAAAGCTTCATGAGACAATGTGGTGGTTTCCTCTGGGAGGGAAGCTTTGTGTTTGGGTGTTCTTAACAGAGCTGGGAGGAAAAGACGCTCGAGTCTGTCCGTAAACAAAGCTAGACGTTTTGTAATGTTACGTGAGGATGGCCTAAGCTCTCTACACTTAGACTCTGCCATTGTTGACTACATGAAAACAGGGTGGAGTGCCACAGCACGACTTCCCACTTCTCCATACAAACTAAAGTAAGTTGAGTAAATCTATATAAAGCTGACTGAGAGACGATCATTTCCACACAAAAAAACCTGAATGGACCCAGGCACCGCTTATGCTTAAGTCAAAACAGCCGGGAGCATTAACCTTGCTTATATTTCATCAAACAATCACGCAATCTCATCTCCACAAAGGGGCGAGCACAGACTTGTCAAGTTAAAAAGGGAATGTCACCAAGCTGTAAACACTTCCTGTCAGGAAAACAGCACTTCCTTAATCCTAGAGTTACCAAGTCATTTCTTATTTTACACCAAGCAACTGAACTGTACACTCTGCATTTATATCTCTAGTACAATGTCCTTAAAAGGGAAGATCAAGATAGAAATTTAACATGTGTAAGATGAGTCATATTAAAAGATAAATTGACATTAACTACAGTCTTTTCTCATTAAAAAAAACATATAAAATAAAAGTATGAAAGGCCATAAAAGCAGCTTTGTGGTGGGAATTCGCAGGGCACCATTTTCAGTGAGATGTACGTCCGGCTGCCTCCTGTAGTGTGACGCAAAAATAACATTGTGCACTTGTTCAACAGACAGAAAAGGTAATCAGCTTTCAATACTTTACTGCTGACGTGAACATGACTATAGAGTTACAGCTGGCGGAGGGCAGGGATAACTAAAAATGGGAAAAAAATAAATAAAAAAACACAAATCTACTATTTTATACAGATCTTCTCTTTGGCTCTCAGATGGCAGGAAGCCTTATTTGTTTCATTTTAATCTGTGTGTGACGATCTGCCTGCAGACCGGGGCTCCTCCGTTCTACACTCAGCTTCACACACTGTCATTAAACAAAACAGAGCCATGTGTCTACAACTCCCTGCGGCCAGAGCTGCAGCACCAGTCTGAAGGCTAATTGTGACCTGGTGGAGTCATGTGACCGATGTTCCGGCACAAAGTTACAAAAAAAAAAAAAAAAAAAAAAGCACATCGAGCAACACAAACACAAGCAGACTCCATAGGGACTCTTTAAAGTGAAAAGAAGGCGACTCTCAGATGGAAAGAAGAAAATAAAAGCAAACAATGGCTAAAGGCCATCATTTCCCAGACCTATAACTTTTTTTATGTGCTTGTGGTTGATGGTAGTAAATAAAACTTAACTATGCCTGGGTACTACACTCATTTGAGCCATAATGTTCATCTAAATTGAAAAAAATAAATAAATCTGAGATCAACTTTCAGGAAATCCTCCACTGTCGTAGTATGATACTTCCTTCAAAATGCTCTATATTTCAGGTCAGGAATGCACTGCAGTGCTCCTCTGTCAGTGACATAAAAATAATAGGAAGGAGGTTGAACATAAAATACGCTTGGCAATAAAACAATTCTGGATGATTATAAGAAATTCTTCAAATACTTTAGGAAATGCTCTGCATTCTTTTGACACTTTTCTGAAAGGAGAGTAAAAGTAAAATTCTACCCTCTCACACTCATAAAGTTTCATGGGAACAATATCGCTGTCCAGAGATCATTGTTTTTTTGAGATAGAGTAACCATAGCAACATAAACACAAATCCTAATAATTATCTTCTCGCTTGAAAAAGTGAGTCAGAATGTGCCCATCACAGATTATGTAAAACAACAGATGCAAGATCCAAACACAGCTTTCTCATCAATCTGTTAATTATTTCAACCTGTGCATTAAGCTGTCACAAGCAGGGAAAATTATTTAAAAACACTATCTCTGTCTTTAAAAAGCTACTATAAATTTTGCACAGTGTTTATTCAATCTGACGTGTAACATGACTGTTTTAGAATATGCATAAAAAATGAATACAAGCGAGCGCAACAAGGCCAAAACCTCCACAGCTCTAAGAACCTGTCTGTTATCTACCTCACCAGTCCTGATTCAAAGCAGCAGGGGACTGCAACTAAAAAAGTGCCGCTCTAACAAACCATGATGGACTCTGATGTTTTTATCCATTTTCTGGTTCCCTGACGAAAAAAAGCACTCTCACAAGCCCAGGTGATGTCAACGCCGGTGCTCGACATTTCTCCTATCAGCGGCAGAGATGAGAGTGTAAGTGGCCGGTGGGATGCGTTTATAAAGCCCTTAGTAAGTTCTGGAGTAGTGGGGTGAAAAGTCAAGCGAAGGCATTCAGGGTGCTGGGGGGAAAAAAAACGCCGAGCAGAGTTAAGTCATGCTCAGAAGGCACGGCAATCTGTGGCCTGGTCAAACGAGCCTTCTCGAATTGAAGAACCCAAGATGGAAGATGCTGCAGTAAGATATAAACTCAAACTCAATCTAATCTTTACAAACTCAGGTTTAGACCAGGGATGTCCAATCCTGATCCTCGAGGTCCACTATTCTGCATGTTCTACTTATTTCCCTGCTCTATCACACCTGAGTCTGGGGCTAGGTGATAAAACAATATGGTATCTATTGCGATAAACATGTGATCCATATCAATAGATAATTTGTCTAATAGAATGTTGATCATTTCACTGAACTCTGATCCAGAACCGCAAAATACTCTAGGGGACGTAGGCAGAAGAAAAGCTTTAGTCCACCCCACTAACGCACACCTGTTTGGTAAGCTAGCAACAACCTGTGCAGTAGGAGTAGTAGTTTCATGTTTCACCATCGTGCCTCATAACTGCTTCAAAACAAAAAAGGACGTGGAGTAAAAGGAAAAATTAAGTGCAACAGCTCGAGAGGAAATTTTGAACAAAATGTTCCCAGTTTGGCAGTATTTATCAGCCTTTTTCTTCAGGTCCTTATTTCAAACGATTAAAACAAAAAAAATCAATAGCGGGTTATAAATAAAGCCCTTTAGGTTGTCCGAGACAACTTTTACATTTTTGTTTTGGACAAACAGGTCCCGCCTCCTTGTAGTAAAAAGATCTGGATTAAAGTTTTTCTCCAAGAAGGATGTCCTTCATTTGTAAAAATGAAGGGGGAAAAAACTTATGCTACATTCAGACCAAACGCGTTTTGAGCATCAGGAGCATCAGGTTCACATGCAAAGTCAAAGGTGGACGCGCGTCTAGGGGCGTCTAGCAGCCGAGCAGCACATCTGGCGCATTTTGAGCAGCGCGGTACGAAGCGGTGCACGCGTCATGAGTGTGTTCCGTGTGTGCGGCAGGTCCAAAGCAGCCGACTCAGAAGTTGGAAAATCCGAACTTTTGATGCTCGACGCGTCGCATCAACCAATCAGAGAGACTCTGCTCAGTGACGTACTGGTGACGAGCCGGAAATACCAGAAGCCCGGGAAATCGGATCACACAAACAATGGAGGAAAAACTGATAGTTTGATGATTTACGGTCATTTCAGTGTTCGTTATCATGATAGAAACAAAAAGGACTTTACCTGGAGGACGATTAGTGTGGAAGTCGGCCTTTCTGGTAAGTTATCAAAACTACGGTTAAAAAGGCTCCTCCTCTCAGATGTGCGTCCACCTTCACATCAATGCGTCTGTCCCCTCCGGACACCAGCGTCGGGAGGCGTGCGTTTTGAGATTTTTGGAGGCGTGCAACGCGTTTGGTCTGAATGTAGCATTAGAGTCATACGGGGATTAAACTGATGACTCTTTCAACCAGTGAAGAGAACCACAGTCAAAGTTTTACCTAATCAGAACAGAGTAGTGCAGGTCATGCTTTGACTGACTGCGAGTGTGCGGAATCTTGAGTAAGATTAAGACAGCAGATGAAAGCCCTCTGCATGTCCTGGACGTTTTTCCATCGAGGATTACATATTTATATACATGTCTGAAAGCACCTCACAAGCATTTCCATCATAACACCGTCTGTGTTCCCATACACACAACAAAACCGCGAGAGATCACTTGACTCTTTTCAAAGCGGAGGCTCGGAGTCAGCTTGACTCCGAACTTCCCGGGACTTCAGAGTCTAAACTCTTTGCATTATTTGAACGTTAATGAGTTTGGAGCATCGTTGTTAATTTATAGACATAACTTGCGCGTGAACTCCTGATTCTCACAGGAGCAGCACTGCCGCAGGAGCGCGCTTTAGTTCTTATTATTAAATAATATTAAACATTATTTATATGTCTCAGATAATACCAGACTTGTGTCTCGACATGACTTTAATTTTTTCCCCTAAAATCACAGAGTTCTATGTGAGTCAGCTTCAAATTTTGATTCTATGTGGTGTTTTAGCAAGGTGTTGTGTACAGAAGCGAGAGCTGACATTTTCTGCATTTTGCCAAAGGTTTTCTCAAGATAACGAGATAATTTCCAAATGGTTTTCTCGAGATATGTTAATATCGAGATCATGAGATGATGCCTATGCTAGAACTGGACAGAAGTAAAGGATCCTTATGTTGTTCCTTATGTCTACCACTGAATAATTATTGATATTGACAGATATGAAACTGTTATATTGTGGTAAGTTTTTCAGTCATATCACCCAGCCCTATCAGTTCAATGATTCAATTACCTCTTTAAGTTCGGCAGAAGCCTGTTATTCACCCATTGATTTAAATTTAGATATGTTGGAGCAGAGACACCTCTAAAATATAAAGGATAGTGGCCCTTGTGGATCAGGATTGGACACCTGTTTTAGATTGTTAGTGTTTTTCATTGTTCGTGTTGCTGTTAAGCAAAACAATAATTTTCTGCATTTTCCCCAAAGGTTTTTTCAAGATAACGAGATAATTTCCCGATAGTTTTCTCGAGATATTTTAATCTCGAGATCACGAGATGATTGATGTGTATTAAATGGTAATTTCAGCCTATGTTAGAACTGGACAGAAGTAAAGGATCCTTATGTTGTTCCTTATGTCTACCACTGAATAATTATCAATATTGACAGATATGAAACGGTTATATTGTGGTAAGTTTTTCAGTCATATCACCCGGCCCTACCAGTTCAATGATTAAGTTACCTCTCTAAGTTCTGCAGTTAAGCCTGTTATTCACCCATTCAATCAAATTTAGGTATGTTGGAGCAGAGACACCTCTAAAATATAAAGGATAGTGGCCCTTATGGATCAGGATTGGACACCTGTTTTAGATTGTTAGTGTTTTTCATTGTTCGTGTTGCTGTTAAGCAAAACAATCAAAACATCTCATTTATAGCTGCTGAAGATTCTTTGTAATTTACAGCTGACAAATAACAGGTCACCCCTCTCCTATCTATCTGTTCAGATAATAGTTTCATGCTTGTTTGGGCTGACCAGCTGGCTGGATCTTCGCAGAACACGGTGTATAAAAATCTCTTTACAGCTTATTTACACGCTTTATCTTTCCTTTGGAAACCACATTGTAGTTAGGTTAAAATATTGATCACTTTATTTATCCAGATGGCTTTGCTGGCAGCACCATACAGGCTTTGAAGTTGCGTCAAACAGCTTCCGTAGACTGACGTACAAGCCGACTCATCACGCGACTGAGTCGAAACGAACTCCGAGCCAAACACGAAGCCTCCCAGATAACCAAACAGACTCCAACGATTACAGGCGGAGATGCTGCAGCCTGTCAGTCAGCGCCACACAACTTTTGTTTACACACGTTGGAGCGGAGCCAGTCGTCACTTTCCAGCGTCCTTGAGAGAAGTTAGTTTAGTGCTGAGTAGAGCGATGAGCTGGGAGATGAGGCCTTTAATTAGTTTCGAGGCAGGATGATAATTGATCATCTCTCTTGGCTAACCCTACCATGAAGGGCTCGGCATAATTAAAAACAAAATGCACCATGCCATACTGTGAACAATACTGATAAACCTGCATCAAACATAAATAAAATAAAAAACAATTCAGATTGATTAAACAAGACAAAAATTTAAAAGCAGATACTTTAATTTGGGAATGAATAAAACTTACTTATTAGGCTTCTCCCTCTTTAAAAGAGTCTGCTGAATAGAAACCGACAGAGAATTCCCTTGATTCTGGTATTGGCATTTCAGGCATTAGGTAAGCAGTGATATAATTAGCATTCATGAGTCAAGTAATTAAAACATCAATGTAACCAAGCAGTGCAGTTAAGACACTTGTGTGCTCTTTTGCTCAGTTTCAGCTATCAGCATTAAAAGCATTAGATTGAATAAAACAAGCACTGTTAAACAGTCGTGTACGCATGTGTGAATATCCGTGCGCTTATTAGCAACAAGCTGTTCAGAAATCACTCCCCATTTACACAAATACAGTGGCACAAAAACCCGTTTTAGCACGAGGCACCTCCGAACAAGTAAACCACCCACTTACTGCCTTTTAACACCAGGCAATAACCTGAAAAACAAACGATAGAGACACACTGCAAACAAGCTCATCCTCCCACAGAGACTGTTGGAACAACACTTTATTCGCAGCCCCACCTGGAGAGTTATTCTACTGGAAGATTTACAAACAATTATCATGGTCAGAAAGAAAATACTGAGCTTCCACACAAAAGGTAATCCTCACAAAAAGGTTCAACATGAAACTCCACAACACTCAACCGCGTAGAACACCTCCCCAATGAAGTAGTTTACTGCAAAAGAAAGTAAACTGTTTTTTTTTAGGAGACATCTCTGGTGCGTCATCATTTTACCCTGTTTTCACTACTGCAGCAATCCCCCCCCAGCCGTCACCACCTGACAAAAAACCCTTAAACCGTTCTCTTGGCACATAGCCTAAACTCCCCAGCTGTCAGTACTGGTTTGGCCCATCCATAACATCATTCATACAGCTGGGGTGTGAAGTATTTGGCTCATACTTGTCCGTCAAATGCCTGTCCACCGCAGCTATGTGAGCACATGATGCGAGACATTCGAGATGCAGAGGTAACTGTATCCCTGACTTTATAAAAAAAAAGAGATTCAAATAAGCTTCAGCGAACAAGACACAATTATAATCTGTTTATTCAGATTGAGTTGCTGCAGTGGATTTGTGATTTTTTTGTGATTTGTGATTTTTTTTCGTGACTTACTACGAACTTCATTGGAGGAGCTTGGGAAAATGGATGGGGAAAAAAACACTGACTATTGGCCCTAAGTGTAACATAAAATGTTAAAAATTGTCATTATTTAGCACACAGAGTGTAGAATCTATCCATACTTTATCTTTTACCCACTTCTTCCTTTCAGGGTCAAGGGGGTCACTGGTGCACATATCCAACGGTCACTGTGTGAAGGGTGGGGTACACCCTGGAAAGGTAGCAAGTCCACCATAACTGTCTATTTGGTCTGTAGGAGAGTAAAATCATGTTTGCAAAATTTCCACTAAAATTTTATTGTAATTTAGTTCACTGCTCTAATTTTTTACTATTTTTTCAAATGTTAAATTTAAATGTTGACACACGAAGAGGTCCCGAGAATGGGACACAGCCTTTGCCAATGGTGCTCACCTCTTTTTAGAACATCATCATCCTGAGACAATAGCAACACTTTCCCACAAGACATCAAACTTGCAGTTGCAACCTGTGTTCGAGCTGCACTTCAAACTGCTGCACCACAGGTACCATCCATATTGTTTTTAAAGGGCACATTTTGGATATAAAGTTTAAATGCCAGCTTTTGCAGCATTAGTGGTTGCTTTTGTCACAGGAAGATGACATCATAACAAAAGCCGCATACAAGGGTTTGTTCCATTCCTAAATTCTTATGCAAGCTTTATTTGCAACATGTAAATTAGACTGACACGTTTAGGTTTAAAATTTAATACCTGCATATAGCAACATTTATCATTTAGTAAAAATAAGCAAAATGTAAGAGAAGTGCGTCAACACTAAAAATGTTTTATTTTGTAACTAGAATTTTAAACTCAGAAAGTGAGCTAAATAATAAAATGTGTTAGTGAACTTTTATTTTACACTGGATGCCCCATTTCTTACTTCTGCTCATGACAGATTAAGTAGTTGTCTTTTTGTGTTTCTTCAAATCGTGGATGGGTGGAGAAAAAAAAGAAAAGAAAAATCACAGCCATGTTTTACAGAAACTCCTTGTGACAAACTGCAACACTGTGGCAAACAAGTAAGTTACCACATGTCAAAAGACAGGTGCAAAGGCAAACAAAAGTAGAGGAGGAAGCAAGGGGAAGGGTGAAGGTGCCACAAACTATTTCAGCACACAACTGAGACATTCCTCCTTGTATTATGGGACAGAACCCATGCCTGGGCTGAGTCTTGGTAGCTCGGTGACAGGGAACACCTCTGCAGCTCTGTCTCCAAACGAAACAGACTTCCCTCTGATATACAAGGCCTGCACGAATTCACTGATACAGATTCAACTGTGTCAAATGATCACATCCATACAAACGCACAGGGGCACATTTTAACTGACAAAACTTGCCTGAGTTTAAAAGTTAGGGGAAAGGAGGAAGAGTTGAGACATGTGTAGAGTTGTAGGAAGCAGCAGCACTCCCTCTCTGTATTCCACTCAGAGTGGAGATTTCGCAACACGTGAGGTTGGAGATAACAAGTTCTGCCAGTTGTAACGATTCATTAAGTTGGTCAACAAATGGCTCTAAAACAAAGCAGGGTTTTTTATTCTCAATGAAAACGAGGCAAATAAAAGCGGTTTTGACAACACGAGTCTAACTGAAGATATGCTCCTTCACAAACTTCACCCACCTTTTCCTTGTTGTCGTGCTCCGACAGAGGTGAAGTAGGAGATTTAACGCTGCCTACAGCTACAGCCTGGGTGACGGTGACACCCCCGCCCGGAGCCGGACTCTTTTCGATTGTTTCCACCTTGATAAGTCGGTGTTTCGGCGACACGTACTTGTCCGAAGCCGCCACAGTGTTCAAGCTCGAGACGAAGGAAATATTTCCGCCTGGAGTGTACGGGTCCTCGAAGTCCAGCTCTTTTTGGAGTTTGTAAGCAGTGAGGATGTCCGGCTGAGCGGAGCTGGGGAAGGTGGCTCCGCCGGAGCCGCTCGTCGCTTGCTGTAAGCCAGGCGCACCGCCGGGCACACCGGTGTGACAGTGTCTGTAGTCCGGCTTCGGAGGCGCCGGAGGGGGTGCTTTGGTAGTTTTGAATCCTAGGTGCTCCTTGAACCACTTGGCCATTCTGCCAGTTCATCGCTATGAAGTCAATGAATGTTAGTTTTAGTTCCACCTTTTTTTGTTTGTTTGTTCCGCCGGCGCAGCCAGAGTCCGCCACCGAGGAAAAGTGCGAATCCTCGGGGGTCACGCTCGCGACCAGCCGTCAAGTCTCGTCGCGCGACTCTCTCCGGCGGTCCGAGGAGGAGTGCAGCCACAGGCACTTTAAAGAAGAAAAAAATCTGAGCTGCCCTGCCGCAACTCTGTCACTGGCTCAATCTCTCTCACACACACATATCCACACACACACACACACTCACTCACATCCACTCGCAGCTGTCGCCCTGACTGCTCGGCTACTAAAACCACGCCAGTTTTCCAGACTACGCAACATGGAGCGCTTGTGCAAGAAGAGGAACACACGCGTCCTCCCCCTTTACACACACACAAACACACACACTCAACCTGCCCTCTATACCTGAGAACATTCACTGCCACCTACCGGAGTCCTGAAACTTCTCTCACTGTTGTGTGACTTCCACAAACAATCCCAGTTACATTACAAATACTGATTCAGCTTTGTGTTGGTTCTAGCGTGTGTAAAGTAGTGTACAAAATGTTTAAAGGTTCTCATTGCAACACATGAAAACATTATATTTTTGGAAAAAGTTTGAAAAAGTTCACTCCAGCTGTTTTTTATATAGCTTAAATCAGAGGTTCTCAAACAGGGGTCCCAGGACCCCCAGGGGTACGGAAGAGGTATCTTGGGGGTCCTCAAAAAGTTTCACAAAATTGTTAATTTGGTTCTTATTTTTTAAACTGCATAGGGAACAATGAACTGATAAAACAAACATAATAAACTAAATTAAAAAAAATAAATTCCCATTGCATTTAGGGGTTGCAATGGCAGTAAATTGTCTTTTAAAACAGCATGGTGTTTCTGAGCGAGTCCCTGGAATTTCTTTACCCTTTTTAAGGGGTCCCCAGACCAAAAAACTTTGAGTTTCCCTGGCTTAAATGACGTGCAGATCTGAAATGCAGGTATGCACTCAATACCAGTACTCAACAGAGCATTTTATTTATTTATTTATTTATTGCATATTTTACTTAACAAACCAAAGATCCAGCAAAGGCCTGGCACAGGACCTGAGTGATACATTATTCTTTAGGTTAGGTATTGGAAAAATCAGCAAAAACCAAAGTAAAACTTCCAGAAAGCCTGGAGATCTATTGGTAAAGACCATTTTGAAACATTGTAAGAAAATTTGACTCCTTAGATGCAAAATAATTAAAAACTGGTGGCTCAAGTCTTTTGCACAGTACCACAGTTTATCTTTTTTTTGACCCACTTTAGAAAAAGATAACACAATGTTTATTAGTTTATTCATCTTCAGTGACTTATTTTTTGAATACTATAGAAAATGTGAATATTTAACCTGAAAAACAGTTTATTTTCCCACACCTTGTTCATATGAACAAATATTTTCAAATACCTAAGAAGTATATTTTGTAAAAAAAATATATATATATTCTTCAATTTTATGAATATAAATTATTTTATTTTTTTGTTTAGTGAACATTTTGTCTTATTATATTTAACTTGTCTATTTTATTTTATTTTATTGTGTCTACTTTTTATTTTACTTTATCCCATCTACAAAACAAAGTACCTTGGAGTATTAAATCCAATTTCATTGTAATGTAAATTATAATGACAGTAAAGACGATTCTGATTCTGATATTGGACATTATTGTCCAGACATTTCAAATTTTAGAAAACTAATATTTAAAAGCCCTTCGTGTATTTTACTTGTCAGCCTTCAATATCTAAACTGCCTGCATTCTCAGTGCTCACATATCCAAATGTTTACAGCTGCGTGTTTTAATTGCAAATTGCTTTGCAAATGGTAAGTGCAGAGGACGCTCATAGTATAATATTACTGTTGGGCGTTGTCCCTACTAATCCCATTACACAAATCCACGAGTAGATGCAAATTGCTTGAAGCATCTGCACGAGTAAACATTGTTCTCCAAGGTGTCTTTCAGTCTCTGCAGAAGGGTATGGTCATAGGTTCCTGTGCTTAACACTAATTGGCTTTTCAATCGAAGGACAAATGGAATTAAAAAAATAAAAAAAAGATCCCATTTCCCCTCTCACACTCCAGCAACAGTCTGCATTAAGAGGAGTCATGGCTGCAGCGCAGCGGGGTTTTATAAAGCAATATTTCTTTTTTAATATCACCACAGACACACAGCCTTGAGCGAGTCACAGTGCGCAGATCAGAGTTTAACGCTGGCAGGCCCCCCGGGTAAGACAACTCCATGCTTCGAAGATCAACACAAAATCCATTATTTCAGTCATTCCTGAAAACGTCGCCTCCGCTGAACTTTGGACATGCTGGAAAAACTTAACCAGAGTCATTTTCATTTA
>JAUBOC010000043.1:15299656-15312501 GCA_032275365.1 Anablepsoides cearensis
CTATGTTGATTTGAAGAAAGCATTTGACACAATTGACCATAATATTCTGCTTGCAAAATTAAATAAATATGGGATTAAGTGGTCACTGTCTACATGGGTTGTGATAGAGGTCTCAGGTAGGCAGAGGTATTAAGAAGTTCCTTCTCAGTCCTCTCCCACAGTTGTGCCTGACTCAATTAGCATGATGAGAAACATCTGTGCTTCAGGTCTCAGACTAAAAAAAAACAAGCCAACCCTGAAGTGGATACGTTCTCACCTTGAACCTCTTTTTTGTTGCAGAAAAACACTTCTAGTTTTTCTAAACTGCCTTTTCTAGACATGGTCAAGGAGAACTAGTGTCTATTTCCAGTGGTCGATGGTTAAGAAGCTGGGTACATCCTGGACATGACAAACATTTATGCTTTCACACTCACCTGGTGACAATTTAAAGTAACTAATTAACAGAACATTCATCTTTTTGTCTGTGGGAGGCAACTGAAGTATAACCAGGGTTTTGAACCTGCAACCTTCTAGGGTGGCAGCTCTAACCACAGCTTTTCTATGCCACCCCTTTTTTGTGGTATGAAATAGCAAGTTCAAAATTACTTCAAGGCCATTTTGGTAATTAAATTGCCCCCCACCTGATGGAAAGTCTTTTGTCTTTTCTGTCTTCCCCTGTCTCCTCCAAGGCGGTGCAGCCACTTAACCACCACAGAGATGCCATTCATCAGGTCTGTGAGTGCTCTCATGTCCCATCATCTGTCACAGGTGTCCTCACGTCATCCACATCCCTCCTGCCGGCTGCTTCTCAAAGTGGAGCCAGAATTAGGGTGAGGGGAGCAGTTTATTCTGCTCTCAGGAGGTCAGTCATTCCCTTTCTTCCCCTTCATCCATTCTTCCTCCTCCTCCTCCTCATCTCCCGTAGCTTCCTCACCTAATGGAGCCATCAAGGGAAATCATTGTCCAGGAAATGTGTTGTGCTTCAGCTGGACAACATCGGTCAAAGACAGGGGCTTTACCACAGCAACAAAAATGGACTCACCTGCTGCAGAGACATTGTACATAAGTTTCTCAACAACCTGTTCAGAAACTTGTAAGAAGAATTAGAGAATATACAAGGAGATGTTTCTCATACAAAATTAATTTTATGCTGCAACACGGCCAGTTCTTTTTATTAATATGAACATTGCTGCCTCATTTCATCTGTATTGTAACAAGGATTACAACATGATCAGCAGATGAGATCTCACATTTAGCACCACTAACAATCAATGTAACAATATGTAAATGTGACCAGTATGTATTTTGATATATATTTCTTTGTGAGGTATGTGGCGATTTTTAACATGCAAGCGTTTTGATACTCAGAGACTCTCTTCTAAAAAAAAAAAGTGCAACAAAACCAGCTCTAATGATCATATTTGTCATCTTTGCTAAATTATCTATTTCCAATAATATCCCTGAGGAACTTTAATGAGAAGCAAAGGTTTAAATCTACACTCAGACTTTAATTCAGTTCCATTCTCCGTCTGCAGTCAGTGAACTGCATAAGTGAATCACAGTGAGGCAGACGGTCCATTTCACCAAGATTATTGCTTTTCCTATTGATCTCCTGATTCAGGTCCAGTCGGAGTCTGAACATAGTTCGAATGAAATGTATACGGTGCATAAAGAAGGAGACAAGAACTCACACACCTGAGCTCTGCACACACACACACACACACACATACACACACAAGGTGAGTCACATCCAACCAGTCTGATGGGTCAATGGTTTATTTTAACCTAAATATTTCTCTGATTTCAGATTATCAGGCTGATTAGCATTTTTTTTTGTGAAAATAGTCCAATAATCCAAGTACCACCATTATGGAACATTAAAAGCCAGTTTTACAAGCTAACAAACTTCTACTACTGCGCCTTAAAAAACAAGTTTCTGACAATCAAAATATCAAATCTATTTTAATGCCTAATTCATATTAATTTAATTTAATGAAATATTTTTTATTGAATTTTTTATAGGCACATCCAGGCAGGCATAGAATGAGAACATTAGTGGAATGTTCAAACTTTAGTTTCTTATCGTGACAAAAAGAGAAAGAGTGTGGGGGTGAAATGAAATAACATTAAAGCTCCCAGCCCACGTAGAATGTCTAAGTCAAAAGGAAATTATGTGAAATTAAACAGATTACAATCTGCTACAAGGTTGTAACATAATCATCACTCTTCTGAGATTCCACAGTTGCATGGTGTATGTGTCCCATAAATCTACAAACAGACCCACAGATGTTTTGATGGCCAAATAAATTTAATATTTTTAACAATTTCCAAACTCCTGGACTAAAAAGAGGAGGTGGGATCTAGAGCAGGGGTGGGCAACTGACGGCCCGTGGGCCATATGTGGCCCTCGGGTGACTTCTGTTTGGCCCTCCAAAAAATTTATTTATTTGTTTATTTTTTTAAGTACCCAAGATCAGCCTTATTGAATCTATATGTGAACAGACATTCTTAGTAGTGAAGTTCAACAAATCCAGATACAGATACTCTGTCACTGATCACCATCTCAGACATTCAGACAAATTTTCCTACAAATGCTAAAGCCCAAAATGATATTTCTCACTGAACAAGTAAAATTAACTAAAAAGTATTTAAAGCACTTATTGCTTTTTGTATCAATTTGAAACCATATTATAAAACAGGTTTTGTATTTGTGAATACTGTAAATAAAATGAAACGTTATGATTGTTTTTGTTTTTACTGTTTGGAATCTTACCGCACCTACATCACTATTTATATCTAATATATTTATATAAATATTACAGCATATCCTTGTCATAATTGGCAGTAGCAGCTGATCAATTTAAGGAATTTACTGCTCTCAGCATTTGGTGAAAAACATAACTATTAAGCAGAGTTAAGTATTATTGGTTTCGGCCCTCCAATTTAGATCAAGTTTCTCATGTGGCCCCAGGAAAGAAATAATTGCCCACCCCTGATCTAGAGTGATGATTGCCAGCTTGTGCCTTACATTTCACGCCACACTCCAATATTGTCACCAGACTATTTCAGTGTGAATCGTCAAAATTAATAATATTAATAATAATAAAAAATCATATCTAACCCTGATTCAGTGGAGTAGTTTTATTAATTAAACACATACTGTACAAACACTGTGGTCTTTACTCTTTTTCTGTCCCACAACAACTAAAATGTAAGATAAGTTAAATTAATTTTCTTTGTTTTGTACCTTTTGTTGCTGGTCCCATCATCAAATCCAGTTCTCAAAATAGTCTCCATTTTTTTCAAGTTCCATTTGAAAAAAAAAATCAATTTTCCTGAACCACTCACGGTTTTTAATGCTTTTTTTTTTGCTTTATATCAAAATTCACCTTGTTGTCTAACCTGTTAATATTTGATAGCATCACCGGAGGGATCCCAAGTACCACCAGTGACACTCATAACACATTTTCAGAACCAAGGACTTCAAGCATCTTCTTGTGCTGTAAACAGGGACAAAACAAAGAGCATTATGCTCTCTGTTTCAAACGAGAGAGTTCGGCTTTGTTGTTCATTTTTGCTCTGTCCGGAGGAAACTTTCTGCTACGATGCCCACACAGTATTGAGTAAGCATCTGGAATGAGTCATAGCCCTTTAATGGAAATCCATTTAGCTTAGGTCTGAAGCATAAGTCTGCGCAGGGAAGCAAAGCGTCATGCTGAGCTGAACCCCTGACTATCGCTCACCGGCAGGGAGGACAAGCCGGCACAATGCAAGGTGAAAAGACCTCAAGAAAGGTGTTACTTCAATGGAGGCTGTTTTGCAAGTTATTTCTTCCTTATCAGACTACTTTTTTCCCATTTTATCTTTTGTTTTTCATGCATAGATCCAGGTATCATACTGAAATGAGCACTGACATCAGTAATAGACTAAAATGGGAATGTTCTTTAAAAAATCTGATTTGAATGAAAAGAGCCACAGTGGCAACAGAATATGGGGCAGAAAATGCAGATTCATGGATCATTAATATTTACATATACATCAAGTCGAGGGAGGAATGAATTTTTTGGGAGCGGGCTCTTTTATGCATGCTGGAGCTTGATTGTGATGTTGCTGCAGCCTGAGAGGCAAACTGTGAATAAATTTTGAAGTGAATATTTTAATGGACACATGAAAGAAAGCCGGTGAAGGTCAGCCTCTCACTGGCGCTGTGAACGTTCCAACTCTCCAACTCCGTCTTTAAGGTACTAAATGAAATAAAATTGAATTATTTTTCACTGCTGTAGAGATTTGACCAAACTGTTTTTTCCCAATGAAACAAAACCTGTTGTTTTCCCAGGAGCAGGGGATCATTTAGTGAAACAGCACAGCAGTGGCAAAAGCTCAACAGTTTGAAATGAAAATGAATCTATTTTAGCAGTGCTTTTAGATCAATTGGAACACTTTCCCCTGGTTCACTTATTCTACCAGTGACCATAGGAGCCAAGTGGGCAACTTCCTGATTGAAGCCAGAATTGTTTCTTAATTTAAAACCCATTTCTGACTAAATTAAAAGTGTCAGAGTAAACAGACATTATAAACACCAACACGGTAATAGGCTTAACTTTCTAAAGTTAATCACAGTGATGGGCACAGTTCCGTAAATCTGCCACTAGCAGAACTAGCCTCTCATTAGCGAATTAGCTTTTTGGAAGCTGTATGTTGACCAATTGGCTTCTGTTAAATTGGGTTCTGCCATATTTTTAAGCTCACTAAAAAAGTTCATAAGTGTTAAACATTTATTTTAATGCCATTTATCCTAAATTACAAAAACTATCCCCTCTTATTGCCCGGTATGTAATTTATTTAGCATTAGTGGAGCTAAGATTCTTGTTTTAGCAGATTATTGGTTTGTGAACCTAACTCTGGTTTATCAGTTGGAGACACATATCCTGTGAATCTAATAAGGTTGAGTCTCTGGATAGGTTTCTCTTTGATGAAACATTTTATCTTTTATCCCAAAGACATTTTCAGTCTGTCTGTCTTCAGTCCGTCACTCTTTCATCTTTTGGATAAAAGACAAAACGTTTCCACAAAGAAGAACCTGTCCAGAAAACCTGACTCAGCTTTGTTATTATTTAGATTATTGAGAATACATCAGGACATCTCCAATAATAGCTTTCTGAAGGTTTCACTAAAATTTGCGCAGCAGTTAGAGTTCTTTGATTAAAGACAAATATTTATTGGCAGCAGGTCGTAAATATAATACATCTTAAAATGTATCCTTTCACGGTCTTCATCAGTCTTCTCAGACTGACAGACTGAGGGTAGCACCAGACTTGTTTTTAATCTAAGACTACGCAACGTGGTTTCCTAAATGATCATATCCATAACAACACAATTCTTCCTGTTTGCTGTTTTAGCTGAATCAGTCAGACTGCTTCCCTTCACACAGTTAAACCTGGCATGAAACTCCAAACATTGTGTAAATTCAGTTTGTTTTTGCTCCACAAATAGCTCCTATGAAAAAACTCTTGTGCCATACGTGCCTTTTATTCAATAAACATTCACAAAAGTCTCTTGTGGAAATCACATTATTCCTGCCACTCACAGCAGAGTGGAAAGGATATTTTTGTCATCACTTACAATCAGTCATTGCAAACCTTTCTGCTCAGCTGTATAAGCTTTCAGACCAAAACTGCTGATTTGTTTGCACAAAAGCTTAAACATCCTGGGAGTATAGATATTTTAAAGGTGCTACCTAAGCTGTGTGTTTTTTTTCTTTTTGCCGCAGATGATTTGTAACTTCAGGTCACAGGTAGGCTGCTTGTTGTTGTTTTTTCTCTCAAACAGAGCATCATTACTGCAGCTCTCTGCTCTTCTTTAAAGAGGCTCACACAGACCACCGTCCAAGGATAATGACACCAAGAAGCTCCTGCTGTCTGTCCTGAGCAGTTGCACCATTAAACTGGGAGAACTGACGCTAACAAATTATTTAACTGAGCATTACCCCCAAAAAAAGAGGGAAATTTAAAACTGGATTTGACTCCTCGCATTTCGTTTTTTGTAAAATCTGCACTTTTTTTTTACATCTTCAACAACTTCATTGTGCATTTATTTGACTGAATTAAGAGAGCACCCAGGCTACAGCAACATGACTGTTGTTCTTTTGCCAGTGTTAGCTTTCATGCTCATCCTGACAGAGAAAAGGAATTGATTTGAAAATTCATCACAAAACCTGACATTTACAAAAACAGATCACACCAACCAAGTAATATCTTGACTCAAATATAGGTTTGCGGATTCACATGAAACCTATCGAATTAACGTCCATCTCCAGCTCTTACTGAAAATAAAAATCTCACAACTGTTTTAACTTCAGAGTCATAAAGCATCATTTGTCTGATCTGTTTTTTTTTACATTTTTCAGTTGAATATAATCTACAGTACAGGAGTCCTTCAGCAACATCTAGTGGAATCCTTTAGATTACAGCAACAAAAACTGAAAAGTGTGTTCAGGTCATCAGTCTAAGGGAAAGTAAATTATACCATTATAGTAATAACTTATCTTGGTGTAATCAACCAAGTTTTGAACTCTAGATCCCAGTTTGAAGTCTTGATAGTTTTTTTTTTCCAAGATAGCTGCTATGATTCAGGATTGAACATAGTAAAACCCAAACTCTTGTGCTGGAATGAAAGACTTTGTTGTTTCAAAGCCTGAGGCCTCTCAATTCCTTATTTGGTTATCATCTTCATCAACATTTCTGTTCAGCATTGTTTTTAATTCAATTCAGATTTATTGTCACATCACATAGCACAAGCGTACAGGTGAGCGGAAAAACTTGAGTGCAAATTCCCACCTATATGCAGATCACAATATAAAAAAACATACTAAAAGATAAAAGGAAACATAAAGAGATTTTTGACAAAGTGCAATGATTTTATTATAGATTTACTATTTTTGAGATGTTTGTTGTCTCCGTGAAGTCTTGCTTTCTAAAGCTGTTGTCTTGATAAGGAGACTGCAACACATTAAACACTTTGTAAAACATGTTTTGAATTACAAAGATTTTCAGTTTAATTTCATTTTTCATAATTTATTTTTTTTATTTAACCACTTAGATTTTTTTTGCTCAGTAGCCTAATTAAAAAATACACCAGACCAGACATAAATAATCTAGTGTTTTTAGTCAAATGTTGGACTTGGCTGAAAAGTACAATGTTTTTGAGCAGAATTGAAAGAAAAAAGAAAGAGTTGACAATCTTTCAAGTTGTATTGAATAGAGGAAAAAGAAACCATTCTATAAATTTCTAATAATAAGACAAAACATATTTGTTCACTCAAGTATTTGAAAGAAAAGTACAAAATGTAGATGAAACATTTTCACCGGTAGGGTTATTTCAGTTCAGGGTGTTAAAACATAACCTGGGCTGGGTTTTTGTTCTGCTTGAATAAATAAAAGCAGCACACTGGAGAGCAAAATAAACACCAGTGAACAGAGAAGTGGGAAAAAAAGATAAAATAAAATCCAACAAGTTTAGGTGAACAGCTGTTGTTGTCTACAAGAGAAGTGTTGGAGCTGAATCTGTAGGTGAACACCACCATCTGCTGGAAAACACAACAGACACATGCAAAGGCAGGCCAGAATTCTTATCTTAATCAGGTGAAGAGCTTTGTTTATGGATGGATGTTCAACTTCATGATTTTTAACTCTTATCCTGAAGCGAAGGATTTGTAATCTCTAAAACAAACACAATTAGACGTAAAAAAA
Organism: Anablepsoides cearensis; assembly: GCA_032275365.1. Classification (NCBI taxonomy): domain Eukaryota; kingdom Metazoa; phylum Chordata; class Actinopteri; order Cyprinodontiformes; family Rivulidae; genus Anablepsoides; species Anablepsoides cearensis. Next base: position 15,307,384 of record JAUBOC010000043.1, read on the forward strand.
TAGTTGTTTTTGTTGTTAATTTATTGAATTCCATTTGAAAGGACCGGAGCAAAAGTTATTTCATAAAAGTTTTTATTCATAAACTTGATGCAAGTTTATAAATTCCTTTACATTGTCAAAATCACCCTTGCAACTGGAAAAAAAAGAAAAAACAAAACAAAAAAAAAGCATGCGAACAGTGCATAACTTTTATAACCCGGCCACCGCAGTTCATGAAGCAAAGTAAGGAACCCAGAAACAGGCATGTTCACGTCTCAGTTGAGTGTCAGAAACAGGCTGCTGTCATCGTTGTTCCGAACATCAGCTTTGTGATGCGTTACATTTTGATCTGATGGCACACAAACCTCAGCTGCTGCTGCTGCTCTTCTTGGGAATCATCTTTTAAACAGGTAGTAAGGTCCAAGGGAGGCAAGATAACGTGTCTGACCTGCGCACTGATGATGCTCTGGGAAACCACTAAACAAGTCATGAAAAGATGGGAAGCGTCTACTTTTTTCTAATCATCCAATGAAGCCACTCTGTCACCCGCCAGGCTGTGGGGAGGAGAACCAAAAAAAAAAAAAGAAAAAGAAAGAAAGAAAATACCCATTGCCATGTTGACATGCAAAACACAGCAATATCAAAGAGAACGGGTACGTGTGCTCTGAAGCCCTCCTCGACGAGCGCAGCTTATTCTGAGGGTCGGAGCCACCTCTGCGCACTTTAATGGACCGTTAAAAACCACTTGATTTAAAAATCTTTAGCCTTCAGAGGAACATGTGGAATGCAACAATACAATGCCTACAGGGAAAACAAGGGCGTCGTTTAAAAACTGCAAGAGGGGCGAAACAAACGAAAAAAATAAAATAAAAAAATTTGAGACATTCAATCTTGCCATTTGTGCAGGACTGAACCAATCTTTTGCAAAGTTGAGCGTGCACTTATGTATTCCTGAGTTTGCTTGTCCAGAAACAATTTGACCAAAATGGTGGGGAGGGGTGATCCGTACAATACAAACGCACATTACGACAGCTAACAACCATGCCTCTGATCTGTAGATTACTGTATAAAAACAAGATTTTTTTGTCATATTCTCCAAGCAAATGTGCCGAGTATGAAGCTTCGGTTTTCAAACGGTCTGAGGCGAGAAAAACCCCGAAATTTAAAAGATAAACTGTGAAATGGGAGTAACTAAGCCTTTTAACTCTGGTTATCAGGACAATATACGAAAACCAAACGCGAGTAAATACACAACGGAACACCCACAAATGTGTAGCTGCATTAATTGGAATGCTCCACGCAGTTTTCTGCATATTATTCACATTACATCAAAGCCTTGGCACACTGTGGGGGTATACAGCTGTGCTGAGAGTGGTCATGAATAGTAACCAGAGAAGTGGTAATGGGATGAGCTGAGGTTGGTTTTTTTTTCCTGTGGCAAATCAGAACAAATATTTATTAAACCTGAACAAATCATTCTGGAAACACAACAGACTCCAGGTGTATTTTCTCCCCCAGGTGGGAAGCTAAATGTTAACAGAGGAAAATATTGCTGTGAATCTGTAACGCTGCTCTTTTTTTGTTGTTGTTGTTAAATACAAACAGCCGTGAGGTCAAAAAGGAGTCAGAAGGTCAATTCCCCATCTCCCCCAAAAGACAGCTAAACTGTAGTGAGAAAAGTGAAATGGCTTTATGAGCCAAGCTGTAAGAACGTTCTTCATTTCAACAGAAACTCCATAAGAATGTGTCCGTGCTGCACAGCCTTCCTGAGGTTCAGCTAGTTTGAGTGATATGGATGTCCAAACCTTTGGTTTGCTACGAACAGCTGACATCATTGTTATGAAGCCATCTAATGAAGGGAGGGGTGGAATTGTCATGGTTGCCCAAAAGAAAAAACAAGGATTAGAGGTCAACAAAAATACAAAACATAACTGCAGTAGTCATTAAGTTTACACAGGAACATGGTGAACTTTTGTTTCCTTCTGATACTTCAAAAGCATCTGACTTTTTTTTTCTTCTTTTTTTTCAAATGGGTCCTAAGTTGCAGCGGCCCTGCAATTAATAAATGTATATAGTATTACAGTCTCTGCCCAGCCAAAGACCTACACAAGGTTACATTATAAACAAGTCCTTTAGCAGAAATACAAATTTACATGTTTACAGTGGAGTTAAAATCAGTTACATTACAGTGTGATCCAATCCAAACATGCCCCTGCTTTGCCTGATCATGTTTGTTATGCTGCCAGACGAGTCCCACGCCACAGCTCTCCTGCAGAGAGCTGCCCTGCTGCTGCTGCTGCTGGTTGGGATGATCAGGACCAAAGGTGAATGTGAGGGTTTTTTCTATCCAAGTCTGAAAAGTCAGCAGCGCGCTGTTCCTTCCTCACGACCCATCCCAACCAGCCTGCAAAAAAAAAAGTCCTCATCATTGTCCTCCCCTCCTCAGTCCTTCCAAAAAAAAAAATAATAATAATAAGATAAGAGGTGTAAAAGCCATCCAGCCTCAGAAGTCATGCTGCACCTTTCGACGCTAAGCCGGCAAGTAACCTTTGACATGCTTGATGCCAAAAACCAAAAGCGTGAAGTTGAAAGATTTTTTTGTTTGCCAAATTCGTGAGGCATGGAATGACTATAAAAGAAAAAAAAAAAAAGACTCCTCCAAACAACAGATAAACGAAGAGATGAGTTTCTGAAGAGAGGACAACATTGCAGGTAGCAGCGGGGTCCGATGAGCCGATCTGAGTCTGGGTGGGTTTTGGGTGATCATTAAATGAGGAATTTGGTTTGAAGTTCAAAAGGTCACGTAAAGAACAATATTACTCGCAGGCTAAAAATGATATTGGTCACAAAAAAAGAAGGAGAAAAAAAAATCTAAGACATGTGGTCCCAGGGCAGGAAAGGCAACAGACTGTATTAGCCGTCCTCTTTAGGGGGTGTGTACCAACCTAAAAAGAAAAGCAGAAAATATTTAATGAACACACAAAAATGAAGAAAAATATTACTTTATTTTGTCTAATAAGTAACTAAGACTTAAAGTCAATCAGACCCCAAACGGTTTAAATATGAGTTCAAAGTAAAGGAAATCTTAAAGAATTTGGACACTACAGTTTGTATTGCTGTGATCCAAATTATTTCAGTTTACCTAAAACACAAGTCAACAGTGCAATCCAATGGACTATACATGTTAATGGCAACATGGTTATTAGATGGATAACCAATATCAATCAGCTCTAACACATGAGAGGATTTTGGTTTTAGCAAAAATAAACTCTATAGGAATGTGGAGACAGAGACACTCACCGTTCTTTTCATGAATCTGAACCAGGGATTTGTAGGACTGCTGTGCTCTGGCAAGATTGTACTGATTCTGCATCAAAAATAAAAACATACAACTTCAGAGTGTGCATTGCAGAAGTGGGTTAGAAAAAAAATACTGAGAAGGAAACTGGTCTTTTAGCTCTTAAAAAGGTCAAATCACATGAATAAAATTAAAACAAAACTATATTACTACATAACTATATTGCAGTGGTTTATATATTTGTTGTGACTGTTAAAACTGACTTTAATAAATGTATTTTAAAGAATACTTTACATGAGTTTCTTTATTTTTGACCCAAAACGAAGCCAGTTTTTAACTAGAAGTGGTCCTGGTAGCTGAAGGCTTTTATTTTGTTACTTTTGTTCCTGCAGTAGAAAAGGGCGATGCCAACAAAAGGCTCTGGATTTGAACAAAGGTCACTTGGAGGATTGTTCTTAAGGCTGGAGCATACAAGTTCCCCTCCACCTCAAGGTGTACACTGAATAACTGAATGTTGTGTTCACAAATAATAACTATTACTGCTGTACAACCTAAAGTACACAGACCTTTTCTGCTTTAGTGACGATTAAACATACAAATGAGAAAGAATGGACAAAATAAAATACTGAAAACATGCAATTAATCAGAAATGTTTAAGAGAAAAACAAGATAAACTGTGGTTAAAGAACAAAACTAACATATTATCACAACCATAAAAAAAAAAAAAAAAAAAAAAAAAAAAAAAGGATATCCTCACTTACTTTATTGGCTCCAAACTGCACTCTGGCTTTTCCTTTGACTAAAGTGGCATTGATCTGCATGATGACAGACTCAATGGAATAGGCACTGCTCCAACCCTGCAACCAGAAAACCCAAAAGAGCAGGTTTTTAAAACTGAAGCTCAAGCACAGGAAAACACAGCAGAAACAGCAAAACAACTCAAAACATCACTAAGACTATGTTTACACTATAGGCACAGGCAGGGGCGCCGTAAAGGGGGGAAAAGTTAGGACAATTCCAAGGGCCCTTGACTGATAGGGGCCCTCCACAAAAAAAGAAAGAAAGAAAAATTTTTTTTTTGGGGGGGGGCCCTATCAATAACAACATTAGTCACATCTTTGTTTATTCTTGTTTTTGGTAGTAAAAGTTAGATGTTATTTCTCCCAGACCAAAAGGAAAAGAACCATATTAACTGAACACCCCTCTGTATCTGCATAAAATGGTTTGTTCCTGCAGAAGGCGTTCAGCAGCATTCAGTAAAATCAGAGAATGACAAAGCTAGCATAACCATGCTGTCTGAAAAATGATGACAAAAGATGATATTAAAATAATACAGTTTAATATTTTAGTTGAGGTTGCATTATTACCGTTAAATGGCATCTATAATCACAGATTTTATTATTCCCATCATTATTTTAGAAATAGCATATTTGTTGGAGCCGTCTTTGAACGCAGCATGAGCATGCGCTTGCTGAGTGACGCTACACCGAGAGAGGAGACGTGCTGCTGAGCAGAGCGGCACCGGGTGTCAGAAACCAGCAGAACAAAAGTAAAAAACTTAGCATTTTTTTTCCCAAACAAACCTTGAACGTTGACTGATGCTGCTGGAGGCAGATAATGTTAGCTAAATGTAAATATATATCATGTTTAGCTAGTTAACAAGATTAGACAGTTGTTACTTTTTTACATCTTTGCTAGTTAGTTAATGATGTGGATAAACCCAGTCCTTTATTTCTGTGCAGAAGTTGTGCTGGCTAGCTTTCCACATGTTTAAAATAAATCTTTATTGCCACCATAGAAAGAGCAAAGTCAGGGAGGAGACATTCAGCAGCAGGACTACA
>JAUBOC010000043.1:15323188-15334552 GCA_032275365.1 Anablepsoides cearensis
TTCACTTTTTAAATGGAATTACTGAAATAAATCTACTTTTTCATGATATTCTAATTTTATGACCAGCACCTGTATATCCAGAACCCAGAACTTGGACCTAAACAAAGGAGGATCAGATGATAATAAAGTCCATCCAACTTGCTTTAATATCAGGAAAAAGGTGAAATATTCTATGAACAGGTCTCCAGTTCTTCACAGGATATGAATAACAATTTGACAAAACATGAAAATGTTAACATTATTATAATTAGTTTGTTAGTATCTGCAGCTCTTGGAATAAGTCCATAGGCATAAATTTGATTTTGATCATTATTGTATAACCTAACAAACTTATCTGTGTATGCAAAAGGAAGCTATTTTATCACAATTAAATTTTCTAATGTTTTAGATTTTCATGTTTAATGCCAGAAGAGCTTTCTATTCCTCAAATGCATTTAAACCAACATGCGTACGTTCAAAAGCAAGCTATCCACTCAGAAGCAATTCCTTTTGTGACTAAATCTGTTATCCCAAAACGTTTTGAAGCAGCTCAACGCCATTAGCTCAGAGTAGAGCATTCTGTCACCTCTAATTTTTCCCATAATAAAGTAGCCCAACCCTTTCTATTTTGGCCCCTCTAATTTTTTTCTTTCTTTCTTTGACAACAGCTGCAACTCAAAGATTGTTGGTGGAAATTCAAACCTTAATTTTAGGCGTAGACACGTGCTGATAACATTTATGCAAATGAATCTGTCGAGGGTCACATGAGCTTCATATTTGCCCTCAAAGAGCTAGTTGTAATTAACTTCAACGCTTCAAGTTTAAATAAACATAAAACGTCACATTCCTTGTCTCATTGTTATGGCTGAGCACTGCTAACAAACAATAGCTAACCTTTACGTGGTAGTTTGTGCATAGAAACAGTGTTTTAAAATGTTAAAATTATAAACACTAAACAACACTAAATGTGATACAAATAATACAATAATACTATTAAAAGTAAAATGTGTTTTTATAGTTTACAGGGGACATATCAGACTTTTAAATCTGTTTTCACATTTAAATCATTCAGTTGGCATAGATCTATATATATATATTTATAACTGCAATGCTTTGGACTGAATTATTCCCTATTGTTACTCCACAAGCCCCTTTTTCAAATTCCATCGCAAATACTGTGAATAGTAAAAAAAAAAAAAACATCATAAAAAATAGAGAAAACTGAACAGCTTGAAAAATAACCAAGCAAATTATGAAAAGATATCTATGCAGCACCTGGAGAGACTAAAATAAAAATGTCCTGCACTCATAGAGACTCTACACAACAAAATGTATTTAATAGCTAAAAAAGTGGATTTTGCATGACATGTCCCTTTTAACTCACTGTTGAATTGTGGTGAGTGGCAAACTCTCCCACTTTTTGACAAGGAATTCCCATTAGTGTTTCAGTTTATATTTAGGACTTGTAAATGAGAAATTCCCACTTTCTGGTACAACTGGGCCAGAAAGGTAGCTATGCAGTGAAATGGAGATTTTACGCAAAATTTTGCTGGCTACTTTTGAGCCCTGTGTACCTCCACCTATAGTGGAGGGATGCCATCTTTTTGCAGAAAAAAAAATTAACATTGCATAAGGAGATGTAGTTTATGGACAATGTTGGCTTTAAAGCAGCATACACTTATTTTAAGACATTAGTTTGAAAACCTGTGATGTTAAGTGTTACCAGCAGAAATATTAATTTGTAGCAGGACCTACATACAGACCTCTCTATATGCTTTTATCTAGTGCACTTGCAGGTGTTGCCCTGAAACTGAAAATTGGGAAATTACTTTCTCAAGAAACCATGAGGAAGTTTTTCTGAGTTTTTTTCCAAAAATGCCAAAAAAACAAAATGCAACCACTAAAAAACATAAACAACTCCATCATTGGTATATTTTTATTTATAAGGCCACACTAGGACTTCTTCCATCATATTTGTTGGCCTACATAAATATAAAGTCTACTGGGGGATACTCTCTTCGTTGCGAGAATTTATTTTTGCTTTCGGTGCCTAAAGTTCGAACTGAACTTGGAAAGAAATCTTTTCCGTTTTCTACTCCATCTTTTTGGAATCAGTTGCAAAGATACTTGAACCTAAAGGGGCTGTTGTGGTTAAATGTTTTTAAGGCTGTTCTTATTGATTTTGGTAAAGAATCATCTGTTTGTAAATGTTTTAACTGAGGAATATTTTTATTTAATTTTTGTATGTTAGTGCTGTTTCTATTTTTGCTGTGAATGTTCTGTAACATCTGTGTACTGCTGCCAGTCTTGGCCAGGATTCCCTTGCAAAAGAGATTCTTTATCTCAATGGGATTTTTTTCCGGGTGAAATAAAGGTTAATAAAATAATAATAAATAGATAATAATGTTTTAAGCTGAATACATTTTTAAACTGCAAAGTTGAATTCTATTTACTTCTGTGAAATACATATTTCCCTTTCAGTTATAGAGTTGAAGACGGCTCACCTTCACAGATTTTTTTCAGCTCATTATTTTTCACTTCAGGTGACATGAAGGAAAATTTAGTTTCTCACAGTTTAGCTAGTTTTTGAGTGAAACCGTCCCCATGATTTTTTAACACAAAAACTCTTCCAAAATACAAATACGTTATGAATGGACTTGTCATTTCCACGGGTCATGGTCGGTTTAAGTGTCTCTCTAATCGGCCCTCTGAGGGACATTACTTTCTAATAGAACTGAATAAGGAATCAATGTCACCTTGAACTCCAGGGCTATCAGCAGATCTATCAGAGCACTTTATCTAAAAGATAAGTTCAAGGTACTGATGGAAGCAAATGTGAAGGAGAAGCCTAAAGAAACCAGCACAAGTAAATATAATGTGTACTAAGTAGTAACAGCCTATGCAAGACAATTGTTACACTATGAAAAGATGCAAATGAAATGCTGTTTTTTTCTTTATATTTTGTAAAGTCATGCATATCTTTGTGTAATGGATAAGCACAGTGTGTTGTGCCAGTGTAAATGGATAAGGGTTATCTGTGGAGCATCAGTGGGATCTGTTGTTCCTCTCATGCGCTAACCAAGTAAACTGCTGCCTAATTGCATTCAAGCCAGAGTCTATTTACTTTCTGGGCCACTGCTGCTCTGGCAGCAAGGAAACTGGGCTGGTGGGAAAGGGGGTCTCGTAAATGTGTGCACCACTGCCAATCTATCCATCCTAATGCAGCCAGAGTTTACAGTGCCCCAGTGAGGGGTCCTGACAGGCCCAACATGAGGGGAGCGAGACCCATGCAGCCTAAACCAATTAGCTAAGAGGAAACATATCAACTAAATCATAGCCTGCCTGGCCTCGAGCAACGAGCCTGAAATGGATGGCACACGCAGGAAGAAAACAGCACTTACTCAGTCTGGACCAAGTACCAAAGCATAACACTTCTACTTCAACATGCACATGGATGAAATCATTTTAGAATTCCTGATAGAATAAAATTGAGGAAACATAAAAAAAATAATAATCTCTTTATATTTGCCATACAACAATTTCTTTGTCTTTTCTCATGTCCAACCAAATGTATGTCTTGGCCAACCATTTAACCGAAGTATGTGACACATTTTCTTCTTTTCGTCATTCTAATTTTACCTGGGGATACCAGACGCTCGAATAAGCTGTTTGGCAGAGAAGATTTGGCAAATCTTTTATGTGCACAATCCATACTCAGCTTTAGTGCTCATCCCAGAAATGCATGATCCTTACAAATGTGGCACAATTTAAAAGTGAAATTAACAGGCTTTCCAATGGTATAAGATTTATTGCCAAGAAACATTGTTACAACAAAGAAACACAAAATCCATACTTTTTGTATTTGCATCTGAGTCATTTGTGACCCAAATCTTGGTTGTCTTTCCTTTCATTGGGGCTGTTTTTGGCGTTACCTGCTTAGTTTATTTCATTGTCACTTGTTCTTTTTATCCAATACTCCCAACATTGTGTTTTGAAGCAAACCATTAGAATCATATTTGACTGGAGTGTTGAACTTGGCAACTTACCCTTGAGCACAGGTGTCAAGAGATTTAACACTCAGACAGGAAATGTGCAAAGGCTTTTATTCAATTATTTATTATTAAGTGGAATCCTGTACAAGCACTGTTACAGCCAAGTTTTTAAAAATCTTTTTGTTATCCTAGTTATACATCTATTGAAATAGTCGTAGCTTGGAATTATTGAGCGTAACTGAGCAGCAATACAATCTGTTTCGCTTGTTCTGGTTTGTCCTGGGAGTACGGCAGGGTGCAGATAATCAGGGAAGTCATAAAATGAGAAAAGAAAAGAAAAAAAAAACAGTGGAGACATATGGTGTCTGTGTTGGGAAGCTGTATGAGGCAGATAACATTTTCCCACATAGATTCTGATCACAGTGGAGGCTTCAAGAAAGAGGGGATAGCAAGGGAAGAAACAGACCATCTGGGCTCCTAGAAGCTGTGACACATCCAATTTGCCTCTAACAGTGGGTCAGTCAGTAACCTCTCTGTAGTGATCACCAGGGTAAAGATAACAGCATGCGAGCTTACTTTTGGTCTGACAACACTTTTATTTTGTGAGATTTGTTAAGCAGGACTGCAGTCTGCTTTATGAAAACATGAATGCATTAAAAAAGCACAAAAAGCTCTGTTTTTAAAATACTCTTTGACAAAAATCACAATTAAATAGCCTAAAAATCATCTGTCTTCCATTATGTCCTACTGCAGCAAGATTGTAAATGCACAGTGACATGATTCATTTCAGCATTTTGATGAAAGCGTAGATCTAATCAAGCCAAGGACGTTGCCCCAATCTTCTTCTGTGGTTTAAAACCCATCACAGGCACTTGGACAGAATCTGATAATTAGGCTAGGAATGAAAAAGTCATCAATCACATTTCCAAGCAGCACAATTTCTTTCAATCAGATCTCTTTAGTGTCAAATATCAATTAAATGCCTTGATATTAGACGATCGAAACAAAACCAATGCAACGCAGCAGCTTGTTAATAGCTTGAAACATTTCCAAATCACATTAGATGTCTCAAACTTTGAATCATTGTCTAAGAACAAAAAAAAGAATGCAATCTCTTTTTGTGTAGACCTTCAGTGAATGTAGGATATTATTGGCCTCTATCAGCTCTGTGGCCTCTTGTCTTTGAAAACTAGATGTCTACCATGTAAGATTTTCTACGTTTTATTTTTATGCCAGCATTTTGCTTATGTATGGTTTTGCTTTTGTACATCATTAAACCAAAATACCAGAAATTCCAACTTGACACGTGGAATTCATGTGTTCTGAGCGAACCAGTCTTTTAAACATTGGAGATCCATGTTCCCTGGGTATTAATGAGAAAATTGTGTTCCTTTATGTGACTTTTGTCTAAAGTTGCACAAATGTTTATTTCCTAATGAGAAATGTATTAAAATATATTCATGAATGATTGTTCTGGGTCAAAATACAATACCTCAATCCACTAAAATTTTCTTTGTATGTTTTCACAAAGAATGTGCAACAAATATTTTATCCTTTTATTGTTTTGATTATTTCTGAGGTTGATTGTTTTCTTCTCTGCACTGTATTTCACCTTTAACAAAAATGGCTTTCGTAATTTCCATACCCATTGCAATACGCAAGAGAAACACATGATGGAAAGCATCTGTGCTGGGACACTTAAGAGCTCCTCCATCGATAACAAACTATCTTCTTCCACCTGAGGCTGTTTGCTTTCAGCTAATTGATGGATGGTTGAATTTCCATGTGGGAAAATGCAGCTTCCCATCCAATCTGTTTCACTTATTGTGGAGTAACTACCAGCCACGATGCCAGTGGTTAGCTGATTATCTCTGCCCCGCATCATTAGCAGCAAGTCAGGACCGCCATGCTGCAATCAGTCACTTCACCATCTTTGGGATCACGCGGATCTTTGTGGTCTCCGGGGTACTATGGGTGGCTTATGGATGAGAGGCTTAATACTCTCAGTCTTTCTCTCTGGAGAGTTAGTTTGATCGTAACACAGTGATCAAATCGAATCACAGAGATAAAATCTTGGCCAAATGTACAGACGTCATTCACCCAACATAACCACTGAGTAACGGCTAAAAGGATACAGTTATACCATCAAGCCTCCGGTCGTGCACAGGTCTGTAAAATCAATCACACAACTGTTTATTCTGTAATTAAGTTTGCAGGTAGAGCTTATTACTTTAGCTGTGTGTGTTTTCTAGTGACCAGGATTATAAGGTTACATAGATTGAGCTTTCAAAAATTCAGACACTTGAAATCCCACCCCCCAAAAAAAATCTGATTTTTTTTTTTCAGTCTAAATATGGTTTTCATTCAAAATAAAAAATACTACTTAAATAAATCTGGTTTTGTGTTTTTAATCTTCTTGAAATAACGAAGCACATTTTTGTTTGAGACTGAGCTCCATCATCGATAACAGCTCCTGTGGTGGCGCACAGACCCCATCATACAATCCTGGTCAGGCCCATGTGGGTCATTTCCACGTGCAGCGCTGAAAGGCATTGATTTAATCTGCCCAGCTCTGACCCCATATGAGCCCCATGAGGGGGGCTTCGGCTTCCAAGGTCCATAGCACCAGAGTTGCGCTGTCAGTCCTCCTTCATCATAATTATGTCCAGCCAGATCCAGTGTCTCCGGTTCTTCCTGTTCAACACAAATGAGTTCAGGGAATTCAATTTTGCATTAAGACTTTTTTCGTGCTGTAATATCTTTGACACAGAAGAAACTTTACTTCCAAAATCAACAGGCTGAACCCCAGATAGAAGAATACTAGAATACACACAGCCTTAAAACATTTTTCATAATGGTTCTTTCCTATAAAGAGACACCATAGCAAACACACTGTGTTTATGATCCTCACAATCACATTAAAGGAAGTAAAAATAGAGCCTCAGATTGACACAATTCACTTGCTTTTCTTTGTCTAGACTGTAGGAGCTTTTAGACACACATATCAAAGCACATTAAAATCTCATCTAAAGCTGAAAGAATTGATTTCCATCAGCTGCATGTGTGGGAAGACATGTCCACAAACTGTGTCCATTAAGATGACCTTACAGTGACAAATGAGATCAGTTTTGTGGCTTTTTAACACAAACATGGCCATCAATGTGCTCTGTCAGCCTCTCAGTAAATAATCTTTGACATACAATTTTGCATGCCTTTCAGTTTGCTCCAGAGAAAGCTTTGATGGCAAAAGAAAAAAAAAAAGAAGAAGCAGACAAGCTCCTTGACTGTGGACATCAGCAGAAGGCCACCTCTAAATCAGACCTCCAGGGAGCTGGAAGGAAGATCTGAGATGGCCTAGAGACCAATCGATTTATTCAGGATTTGTAGACATGCTCCTCAAGACAGGTGAGGTTTAATACCTCTCCATGAGCTGTAAAAAAAAAAAAATGGCCCTGCTGAGTGCATTCAGAGGAGGTCACATTTAGTCTTGTTCTATCTGCAGGTGTCACGGGAAGTCATCTGTCTTCTTTACTCCTGCTGTATGACTCGTGGGACACAGAAGTCAGTAGTGGTCTCACCTTCCTGTCTATCACGCAGAAGCAGAATACATTAATGAACATTTAATCTGTTCACCCAGGAGGCTATTCATTACCGACTGCTCCGGTTAATGTAACAGACTTGGACTGCTCAGATAAGCTTGAACTCAATGTGTTGCTCTTCAGTCCTTCAATGAACAAACTGCTTTGGCCAAATAGGTCACTGATACCCAACCATGGGTAAGTGTACCCCTTGGGGTATGCGAACATAGTACAGGGGGTACGTGGAAAAATTTCCCAGGTGTTTAAAATAATATGATTGAGATTTGTATTGCCCTATGATTTCCGCAATGCAGAAATTGCAGACGGATTTACCGAATTAACACACAATGGAAGGCAGTATAAAACATGGAATCTCACAGAATTTGCTCATTTGGGTGAGTTTCTGATGTATTTTGGACAATACAATGTATTTTGGACTCTGCTGTTTTCTGCACCTGCCATTACCTGGTTTATTTATTTGATTACTTATTCAAATTCAAGGCAACTTTTTTTATTACTATGTATAATTTGAGTTGAAAAAAATAAAATGCCTGAGAATTAAAATTTTTAGGGGGTTAATTAAACAATTTTCATTTATTAATCAGTTGTACTACGTTATAGTTTTGGAGAATCATCATTACATTTGACTGAAGGGGTACTAGTGGTATGACAAAATGGCTCCGGGGGTACACAAGTCTGAAAAAGTTGGGAACCAGTGGTCTAAAGTCCTGAAACGTTCCAGTACTTTCAGGACCTTGGACAGTTCCTTCAGCTCTTAACACTGTTTAAAGCAGTGATTTCATACCAGGGGTACACGAGCATAGGAGCACAGGAAATTTTCCTGGGTGTGTAAAAAAATTTATAAAAAAAGGACTGAGATATGTAGGGCCCTACAATTTCCACAATGTGGAAATTGGAGTCAAAATCATGGAATTAACACAAAATGGAATCCAATATAAAACATGGAATCTCACAAAATTTGCTCATTTGGGTGAGTTTCTGGCATATTTTGGACAATACAATGTATTTTGGACGCTGCTGTTTTCTGCTCCTACCTTTATCTGGTTTATTTATTTAATTACTTATTCGCTTTCAAGACAACGTTTTTATCTTTATGATTAATTTGAGTATAAATTAAAATAAAATGCCTGAGAATTAAACATTCTGGGGGTAACAAAATTAATTTCATTTAATATTCAGTTGAATCATCATTACGTTTGACTGAAGTCTAAAAAGGTTGGGAACCACTGTTTTAGGTCAGAGTCTATGCTATAAAACACATTAGTTCTTGTGTTTTTGTGCATCCGTGGTCTTTTTCGCCATTTTGAAAGTTCAGCTTATGGCCAGACTTCTCTGGACATTGGATGGATGGACCTTATGCCATATCAAGGTGGGTTTTGATCTGAGTGCCACTTGTGGACCTGATCAGCCAGACAGCTTAACGATGGCATTAGGTTAAAATAGTTTATCTCCAGTGGATAAATAAGTAAAAAAAAAAAAAGTAGGAATTTTTACAAATAAAGAGTCAAGGCCACCATTTCTCCCCATATGAATCACATCCATCTTGGTCTAGTTTTCCCTGAATTCTGTCTTCAGCCAAAAAGCAAGGACATTTCTGCGTCTCCTCGTTGTACAATGATGTTGACTTACATGTTGCCATTTTATCAAAATTAAAAAAAGAATGATGCAAATGCATAGTTTAACACTGGTAAGTTTGATTGTTGTGGAGAGGCTGTCATGATTGATGTTCTCTGGCTAATTAACAACCTGCAGTTTGCTGAATACAAATCTTCAGCTTGACTCACCTCGCTTAGAACCTTGGCCAAGTAGGTCCTAAGAACCAAGCTGCTGAAGCAGGTGGGATCACCCAGTGGAAAACTCTGATCCCATGTCATGTCGGACTGAGTCAAGTCCATAGAAAAGGACTGTAATTCCCAAAAATTTTTTACAATTCTGTGTGAATAAGATCATCTTTATAATTCAAAGGAAAATTGAAAAATTTGCTTTAAAAAGCTTTTTGTTCTTGAATAGTTTCAAAATGGACAGATGTTTTGTAAAAGAGGACAATAACTGTAATACTGATACCAAAATGGCATTGTTGTAAATGCTCTGAACAGAGCAGAAGAGCAGAACACAAAATTCCTGCCAGTCAGATCTGACTGACGCACCACAGACCATCAAAGAGCTCCCAGTGCAGAAAAATTAGTTGATGGTATAGTAAAATTATGCATCTAGACTGAGGCTTCGGTCCAAATTGCAACTTCAATCTCTGTGAAATTGCCTTTTATTTATTACTTTCTTGGGGGTAGTACTTCAAAGTAAAAGCACTCCTCTATAAACATATTGGTGCTTGCAAATTTATGAAATGCATTTAGGCATAAATAGATTTTGAAAAAATGTTCAAATGGAATATTTGAAACCAAATCAACTCGAGTGTTTGTCATAATGAAAACGTGCCACAAATCATTGACAGTAACTTTAAGGACTCTATCCTTTAGGTTGTAGCACCTAATTTGAAACTAAAAGGTGAGTGAAGTGTTTTTATTTATTGAAATAAAACAGAACCGTCAATCATAAACAAGGGGGACCGTTCATGTTGTTTTCTCATGCTGCTGTTTAAGTTTGGGTATTTTTAGGGAAGTTATATAAGAAGTATACATTTTGTTTTACTCCTGCAGCTGGATGATTTGTTGCTGTATTTTCACTCAGGACTGCTGGGGATCAGTAGCTGCATTCTTTTTTACAAGATCATCGTGAGTTTTGTGTCTTAATTGGAAAGTAAAAGGTAAATTGCTTGTAAAGCAAATAATTGAGTTTAGTTCCAACTTTTTACTCTCTAAAAGTTTATGCACTCCTGGCTTACACAAATGTAGACACACATAGACTGAACAAAGCTAAATAATTCTTGAATACACCGTGTGATCCAGAGAGATAAGCTGACGGCCTCCTGCAGGTGACGGGACGGTCTGTGATCAATATGCTCACATGAGTCTGAGACTCTGATAGAGGAGCCAAGCACTTCAGGTAATGAGCTGCCTTCTTGATATATATCCCCCACAGGGTGGGATTGCAGTGGTGCAACATGGTACTGCAACAGCAGCAATTCTTTGATTAGCAATTTCTCTTCCATCACACTTCCTTGGCACACAGAAAACTCCTGGGCTCACAGTTTGTAGGCTCACATCGACTCATCACCACGCAGACCATGTGTCATGTAATCCAAGTTCCACGAGCTGAGATGAAATTCTGTCATTTGAAAAGACAGTAACAGGTGACTTATTTTTCAAAAAGTGATCTTCATATGGTCATGTGTCAATTGTGTATGAATCAATTAAAATGTTTACTTTCTCTATCAAAAGTCAGTGTTGATTACATTATTATGTCTCAAATGATCACTTTGCAAATGACCAAAATGGACGTTGTCGTACTTCAACCTGATAAACACCAGAGAGCCCAAACCAGATCAGCTCATATTGATCTGCTTGCAATGAAAAACAGGTCATTTGTGTTCAAATTTATAACCTGAGGACAGACCTTGAGAGACTAAACTCTTCATGCTTGATACAGGGTTTTTACCGGTCAGTATAATGACACTTTAAGCAGCACAGCTGATTGTAAATCTGCTATGCTAAGATTGCACTGCTGCAGCTCTAACTGAGCCTGACGTCACTAAATCTCCCAATGCAGGACCAGAAGATTATTTATTGACATGCTGGGAGCAGAGGGAACCAAGCAAATGAAATGATCTGGAGCCACCACATGACACTCACGATGAGCGCGGGGGGGGGGGGGGGGGGGGGGGGGGGGGGGGGGGG
>JAUBOC010000043.1:15334562-15347149 GCA_032275365.1 Anablepsoides cearensis
ACCCCCCCCCCCCCCCCCCCCCCCCAAAAAAAAAAAAAAGTCAACCAGCATGTTCCTGATGTTTGGACAGTTTATGGAGATTGGGATTTGTTAAATACAGTGAATACCTTGCACTCCTGATGACTTTATTGTTCAAATTATTATGATCATCCATTGTTATTCATGTGCAAATAACAATGAAATAACCCTTTTTTAAAATTTAGCTAAAAAAAAATATTAAGCAACCAGTAGCCATCACCCGGAGTAGCTGCTGCTTATAAACTCTCAGTAGGGACCTGAAGGAAGCAGAGGGTGAGGAGCTCCGGGACAGAGGGGGGTGGAGGCTGCTGCTGCTGCTGCTGCTGCTGCTGCTGCTGCTGCTGCTGCTGAGTCCCGTCAGGATCTAGAAGCGGCTCCGTGAATTCCAACGAGCCAAGCGGTGAGAGCAGCACAGGGATCAGCTCGGTGCTGGGGGCAGTTACCGAACCGCGAGAGTCCGGGATGTCCGAGGAGAGGAGCAGGAAGCAGCTGAGAAGAAGGACCACATGGTGCAGTCAGAATGAGTCGGACTGCGCTCATCCTCGCATACTTTCTCACGCTCATTCATTGTAAGTTGGATTTTTTTCTCTCTCTCTCTTGTTCTGTGCCTAAACTGTGTTAAATCTGAAGTTGAACTTTGTTTTTTTTATTCTTCTGGGTTTAAAAGTGGTTCTGAAGAACATTTGCCCCCAAGTTAAAAAACGGATGAATTCTGCAGAGTCAACACATACTAACACTATAAACTGATTTATGCATTACTTATTAATCTTACTTAATTATATAGAAAGACAAAAAAAAGAGGGGGACATACACAGTTTGGGACATATGTAATTAATTTATTATCTCAAATTATCAAACAGTTCCTAAATGATGGCGTTAAAAGTTGGGTTGAACAAAGCAGACTCAGTGCATTTACCAAGTGCTTTTCAGAACATTAAATGTATCACAATAATAATTTCTTTTTAGTAGCTATTCTATAAGATTTCATATAATCAGAGGGGGAAAGTACATATATGCAAATTTTACACATTTGATGGTATACATAGTTCAATGAGAAAAACAGCAGCCTTATTCAAGTGCTAGAGTTTTATCAATAAAACAGTATTTCACTGATGAGTCATCTAATTATCTCAGCCTTTGCTTCTGTTCCGGATGGAAGAAAGTACAGCGGGAGAGGAAAATGTCTCAGTGTCATTTATCAAGACGTGTTATAGAAACTCATGTAAAAAGTTTCATCCAGTTTGGATTCATTTTCACCCCATTATACTTCAAACAGGTAACATTTTCATAGAGTAATGGGTTTGTCAGAGTGCTGTAGCTGGATGACCTTATCCGTTGGGAAACCGCTTACTGTAGCGTTGTATTTACACACCTGACCTCTCCCTCTCCATCAGTGTAATGTCAGCTCGACTCTTATAAGCGGGCCCACTCAATTCAACCTGCGCGCTTTCATTAGAGTCTGTTCGCAGCCCGAGCGACTGTTCTGCAGATGACCTTCACCTCTGGGGGGAGAAGAAACAGCTTGTTTGAGTTTGTTTTGCAGGAAATTTTGACAACACGCCATCTGTTGATCGGTGGCACTCAAATGCTCGTTGGGTGGGACTTCAGGCAAGTGTCTGTGAGAAAGAGATGGTCGTGGCTGCATGGTACTGACCGGCGGGGGATTGGACTGTTGCTACACCACATCATACAAATCCACAGGAGTCCAAGGGACTGATAATGACACACAGTTTGATTCTTAGCAAGAGGGAATGGAGCTAAAACTACACAGCTGTCCAGAAGGGATGAATATGGTGACAGTAGCAATTCTTTCAAGGCCTTGAAACTGTAGAGTTGTTGCTTCTCAGCAAGAAGGTTGCTGGATCGAATCCGAGGAATTTTTTGAGTAGTTTGCATATTCTCGCTGTGCATGTGTGGCAGTTTCCCCAGTGAACAAAAACATGACTATTAGGCTAACTGGTAACTAAATTGTCCCTGGATGTGAGTGAGAGAGTGATTTGTCTCTATGTGTCCCTGTGACAGACTTGTGATCTGTCCAGGTTGTACCCTGCCCCTCCCACAGTGACTGTTGGATATGGGCACCAGCTGGAAAAAAAAAAAAGCGAAAAGATAATGGATGGATGAAAGTTTGCCCACTTTCATGAGAAGAATGCGCTAAACACAATGACAAAAAGAAAAACCATAAAACTATTTCACAGTTAAAGTATTATCTTTGGGGCTAGATAAAATATTAAATGAGGGTCAGATTTGGCTCATGGGCCTTGAGTTTGACATTTTTTACACATTGTGTTTGATTTCCATTAGATTTTTTTATGTTGTACTGTTTCTTTGTGTTCATTTGTTTTTAGCCTAGTTGGCCTGTTGGTTTTTATGAGTGATTTATTTCAATGTATTTTATTGATGGTTTTTAATCAGCAATATGTGCAACATAAATAAAACTGACAATCTTCTTCATTGGTCCCATAAGAACAAATCGCACCTGATTGAACTGTTACCCATGAGTTCACTAACTCAGCTTCTCCATGATAAGTGCCTTCTACATATAAACAAATGAAAAAAAGTGGTCACATTTTTATCAGCTCCAGGTGAAAAGGAGCCGTCATCAGATTCAGTCAAGCCCACAACATCATTTATTAGAGATGGAGGGCTTTGTGCTCCATATTATCATTTAAAAAGTGCTGTGTCTTTATTTGAACTACAGTTGTTGCAAATACACCAATCCTCTTTAAATATATACTTGAAAATAATTTGGAACCCTTTACAATATTGAAATTACTGATTCTATTAATTGAAATCTTCTGTTTTCCTAAAGTCTCAGAATTTTTTGGTAACCATTGTAAAAAAAAAAAAAAAAAAAAAAAAAAGAATAAGATGTAGAAAATAACTATTTAACAATATTGTGTTCCCAGGTAGCCTGAGCGCAGACTCAGAGGAGCGTTTAATGAACTGGTTGCTGGGAAAAGACCGTTACAATCCGCTCATCCGGCCCGCAGTGAACAGAACCGAGAGAGTCACCGTAAAGATCCAAGTGTCCCTCGCACAGCTCATCAGTGTGGTAAGTCAACAAATACCCCAACAATCAGGATGTGCTCATTTGTGTATGAGAAGAGAGAAGGTGTGTATGTGTTGTAGTGACAAAGAATGAACAAGCATTAAAAAGAGGAGGCAGGATGAAGGAAGGAGATGATGGGGAGGACCAAGGAGCCGCAAACCTTTGAGGGGGTAATTAATTTCAAAGCAGCCTCTACTTCAGGGCCGTGGTTCTAAATGGATGGATGACATGGAAAATAGATCTGGTCAGCTGTGATCTGTGCCTTTGTCATGTCCGGATTGAAACTTCAGCAGGCTGGATTAAAAGGGGCCATAAACTTGTTTTTAGCCCCAGTGATAGAGGCTTGGTACTTGATTTACAGCAGAGACTTCCTTTCAGCTGCAGACCAAGACAGGAAGCTCATTCACAGCCTCACTTTACGAGTTTACATTACAGCCCTCAGAGTAAGTGTCATTTGGCATCACTTTATCTGTACAGGATGTTGTTGCAGAAATATGAAATCAACAAATATTTTCTGGTCTTAATGTCTTTTTTTTTGGGGGTGCGTTTTGGCTGTTGCCATTCTCAAATACATTGAAGAAAAGGTAGAACTGGCAGCAGATTCTTCTAACTCGTAAGACAAAAAACACTTCCCTTAATTTGAAATTTTATTGAAAATTATTCAATTCAATTCAATTAAAAAATATTTGTTTCATTAAAAACAAAATAACTATATACAATAGAAACAAAGAAAATACACAAATCAAAAATAAAATGAAAGGTAGCAGAAGAAGAATAAATCTTTTAATGTCTGCCCCTTTTATCCCCAAAATATATTCAACAAAAACTTAATAAAACTAAATGAAAATGAAAAATAAAAACATCAACTCAAACAACAATTCAAATAGCTTCACATTTTGCCTTTTCATAAAATTAGACCATGTGTCACAAATAAACGTTATAATGTTATATTAAAAGTAAAAAGTCTTAAGTTTGCAAAACCATAAAACTAAGAAAATGTTTTTTGAGGTGGTACAATAAAAGTTAAACAGAGGTGAATTTGTGGTCTGTGTACATTTTGGTCATTCAATTTTCATTTTAAAAACAAATACCCTGATGTTTAGCAATATTGTCAAAGCTATATTTCAAAGCTTAACTTGCTCCACTTTACCACCTTAAATAGTTTCATAGTGGGATGAATAAACGCACTTTACTTTTTCTAACCAAGCAATTGCATTTAATAACTTTTTTTGTCCTAATATGTATCTTTTCAGAATGAAAGAGAACAGATAATGACCACAAATGTTTGGCTAACTCAGGTAAGTGTGACAAAAGTTCCCATTTCCTTTGTCTCCCGCAGCCCCCGTGTCTTCATGACTGTCCTTCTCCTGAACTTGAATTAAACCCTGTCTGTTCTTTCTCTTCCAATGTGGAACAAGCTACTCCTATAATGGTGTTTTGAATATATTTCACTGATAATGAGGCATGTAATTAAAAATAAATTGGTATTTTGGAAGTGTGGCGAAATCAAAACCAAGACTTGATGACCAGATCCTCTCTGTCTCCACAGCACTGGATTGATTACAGATTAGCATGGGACCCTGCAAAGTATGAAGGTATCGACAAGCTGCGTATTCCATCCAGACACATATGGCTTCCAGATATTGTGCTGTACAATAAGTAAGCATTTTTGTTATATTTTAATTCTGATACATTTTTAGTGTTTATACAATTTTAAAGTAAATCATCTGTGTAGTTATCTTTCTAATGTTTAGTAGTCCAGGGTATGATATGGGTCTCAGTCTTTCCTGTTTTCATGTTGGTTTGATTGACCAACAGTTAGTATGGACAACACGTGCCTCAAAGGTCAAATAATGGTAATTTCTTTTCTCCTTCCTGCAGCGCTGATGGAACATATGAGGTCACTGTCTTCACCAACGCCATTGTTCTTTTTAATGGCAGCGTCAACTGGCTTCCTCCAGCCATCTATAAAAGCGCCTGTAAGATTGAAGTCAAGCATTTCCCATTCGACCAGCAGAACTGCACCCTAAAGTTTCGCTCGTGGACGTACGATCACACGGAGATCGACCTGATCCTGAAATCGGAGGTGGCCAGTATGGATGATTTTACCCCCAGTGGGGAATGGGATATCCTGGCGCTCCCAGGCAGACGAACAGTCAGCCCTCTGGATCCCACGTACGTGGACCTGACGTACGACTTCATCATCAAGAGGAAGCCTCTTTTCTACACCATAAACCTCATCATCCCGTGTGTTCTGATCACCTCTCTTGCCATCCTGGTCTTTTATTTACCCTCAGACTGTGGAGAAAAAATGACCCTTTGCATTTCGGTCCTTCTGGCTCTCACCGTCTTCCTGCTTTTAATCTCAAAGATTGTCCCTCCCACCTCCCTGGATGTACCCCTGATTGGCAAGTACCTGATGTTCACCATGGTGCTGGTGACCTTCTCCATTATCACCAGTGTGTGTGTGCTCAATGTGCACCATCGCTCGCCCAGCACCCACACCATGCCCTCCTGGGTTAAGTTGATATTTCTTGTGAAGCTGCCTGCTTTGCTCTTCATGAGGCGCCCCCACAACTTCTCGGCGCGTCAAAGGCTCCGGCAGCAGCGGTGTCTACGAGCCAGGAGAGCCATTTTGGGGGTTGCTAAACCAGGTTTCACTTTGTCGTCATCGGCCCTCCTGTCCCCGGACTCTGCCTTCTCCACCCCGGGACACAAAAATGTTGCTGCACCGATGGGTCACGTCCACAACACAAACAGGAAGGGGGACTTGCAGCCTACAGATTACCTTTACCGGGGCTTCACCTCCACCCAGGACCTCCTGCAAAGAAACAACTCGAGTTTGGCCACTGATGTCCAGGAGGCGGTGGACGGAGTCCGCTTTGTGGCTGAGCACATGATGGGAGACGATGATGATCAGAGTGTATGTATGCAAAATAGAACATATGTGACCCATCACATCGAAACGAGGATTAAGTCTAAAAGTGGGATATGGAGAAATAGGCAAATATAGTGTTTTGATATAAACACTTACAAAAATTGTATTTCGTCAAAATATAACAAATAAATGCATTATCAATGTTTCATTTGAATAAACTGTATGAAATATAATCATAAAAAAAATTTAGGCATATTTTTTAGCAGTAACACCAAAAAACCCGATTTTGAGGAAAATCGCCTTTAAATTTTGAGATTTTCCCTTTGAACTAGTAAAGTTTTTGTTTCTTCCCAACTGGAAAATCCTAATATTTAAATACTATTTGAGATTTCCTCTTCATAAGGAAATGAAAAATTCCTCAAAAAATTACATAAAATTAAGATCCAGACCAAATATTATTGTGTTATTGTAACCAACAAGACAAATTGAGGCATATCTCTGGTTCTGTTTATGATATTAAAATGATTCAGGTATCAAAATGTAGTGTTTAAAGCCAAGAATCTGAAAATGTAATTAGGTCATTTTGACCAAATTTGACTTAATCCTCATTTCGATATGATGGGTCACATATATATAGTGTATATGTTCACATATTAAATACGTGTTTGGTAGATTATTTGTTTGTTGTAACAATGCTTCTTGGCAATAAATCTTATGATTGGCAGCACCTGGGGTACCAGCAGTTCAATACAAGTGTTAGTAGCAACAGCTAAATGAGTGTTTGACAATAGCAGAGAACATTTGGCGACATTTTCATGTGCACAGCCCTCATACTAAGCTCTAATGCACGTTCCTTACAAATGTGGCACCATCTGAAAGGAAGACTTTTAAAATATATAAATGTTTGAAGAGTTTATTAAAGCATCCCTGAACCTCTCTAGGTGTACTTGGATCAACTCAGTAGTTTAGATCCAAAGTCAACCAAGAAAATACATTTTCCAAGTTTTTGCTTAACTGTAAGCAGCTCAAGTATGCAACATGGGTGACTCTCAGTTATGAAACCATATCATTGCTCAATATTAAAACTGACTGAGTTACAGCCACTTCTGTGTTTGATAAGTTTAATTAGCTGTGTTGGCCATCTTGATCAGGTTGAGTCAATAAGTTTTTTCAGGTGCACAGTTACATTCAGTGATAGTTAATTCCATTAAAATCTAACCAGTGGTTCACGAGATATTTTGCTATCAGACAAAGAAAACACATACATACAAAGGCAGTTACATAGTTGTAGTGTCTTCTAATACTTGGATCTTCAATGAGAGCAAAACATTTTAGAATCAGTTGCTTTAAACAGAATATATTGTCATCAGATTAAATCAGGTATTTAAAAGTTTACATCCAGGACACCTCTGTATTGTTCAATCTATAGTGTAGTTTTTTTTATGTTTTAACATTTATATCTTACTGTGGCCTATGAGTTGCAATAAGAAATATGACAGCTCAATACATAATAAAGGAACCAGGGATGAGGGATGACTTGTTTTGGATTCTTAGAGAAGCACTGACTATAGTGAAAGCAATGCTTTGACATATTCATGGTTTTAATATTTAAAGATCTACTCTAAAAAGACAATATTGACTGATTTAGATTGTATTTCTGTGTCTTTTGCAGGTGATAGAGGACTGGAAGTATGTGGCCATGGTGGTGGATCGGATGTTCCTGTGGATCTTTGTCATAGTGTGTGTGGTGGGCACTTTGGGCTTGTTTCTCCAGCCCCTCTTCCAGAGTCAGATTATTCCCAACCAACCTCCCATTTCAGAGACTCCTCGCATCTGATGAGCATTGAGGGAGAAGAGGTATTCAGGGTCCTCATTAGGGCTTTTAGGATTACATTTTGTAATTATAATAATGTAATAAACATTTTTTTCTTTAATTTTTGCTGTATAGGGACCAGAAAAACTGGCTTCCTTTAAATGCTACACAGGACACTAAAGGGAGAGCACAGAAGTGTAAACCTGATAAGATGTTTGAAAATGAAAACAAATGTCTCTGTCTTTAAATCTCCAAAAGCTGAATGGAGCACCGGCACAAATCGTCTTCCCTGGAAGATGCAGCATCTGCAAAAGACAAGAACTGAACTGCAGTAAAATGTACTGAACCATAAAAACATTTGTCAAAGATGTTTCTGTAGTTAAAAAGTTGTTTACCTCCTGATTTTCCTCATTTGTGTTTCTGTGTTGCTGAAAACATAATAAAAGCAAATCCTTGTCCTCTTTTACTCTGATTTAATGTATAAAGCTGACAAAAGTCTTAAAACAGTCAGGTTCTTGCCAAAGTACTTTGTTAAACTGTTTCGCAGGTGATAAAATCTGGACTCGGAGCCAATATGTTGAACAAAGAAATGCCAGGTAGGAACATTTTATTATAGAGATAAGAAAATTCAATCACTTTAAATGTGAGACTGTGTGACCAAGCAAAAAAAAAAAACTAAATGATATTGCAACAAAACTGCTGAGGATGCAGCTGGTCTTGATTATAATGTCTTGTTAAGTTTGCCACTTTCGGTAATTTAATAAACACTTCCTTTAAAACATGTTCTACAGTTTTAGATCCACAAAGAGGGGTTTTCTCTGATAATTAGGGCTCATTTGTGTCTTTACACATAAGCTGAATTTTAGTAATTGTCCCTTTTTGCAAATAAGTGAGAGCCCACGGAGGAATGGAGGTAAACAAAGTTCACACAAACATAGCCGGAGCTCTGGTTTACTGCTTAATGAACTCTGCTGAGCTGGCTCGTTAGAGATTCTGCAGAGCGCTGCTTCCTTTAAATCAACAAATGGCAATCAGCATTTAAAGGTAATGAGCAAATTTACTACAGTTGACTTTTAAATTTTAAATTCCTTAATATTATTAAACAGTTAAATCAATAGTTAAAAAACAGAAATAATTTCCAACTCATAATAAATCCATGTGAATGCTTTCTAGGAATTTCAGCTTCTTTGTAAACTGTACGTCTTGAAAAGGATGACATCATCATGTAAGAATAGGTGTTAAAGTTAAATTCAGTCTTTTTAGAGAACTCAAAACCTTGAAAATGTGTGACAAAAATTATTCTTTAAATTATATATTTAACTTACCTCGACTTAAAGAAGTTCCAGTGGTTTAATCTGCTCCTGGGAAAGATTTACTTTGGTTCTTTGTGAGCTAAAAACCCTACCACATAGCCAGAACTTGCTTGTCCCAGTTCTGGCCCACACAATACACCAACACTCAATGACCCAGCTATAGTTTGAAAGACCTGGTCCATGCATGGGCCAGCACCAAACAAACCTAATCACAACCAGGCCAGTTGCACCAATTTGGCCCAAATAAAGCAAAACCACAGTCAGGCCAGTTGTGGAATTCCACCATTCAAACATTGTCATTGTTGGCCCACATCTGGTTAACTAACCACTATGCCAGCAGTCTGCTGGCACTGCCAGCTTGACACCAGATCTGGCCCAAACCTACAATGTGGGCTTGGACCTCCTTACTTCCCAGAAGAAGAAAACTGGAGAGTATAACAGGCAGTTCTCTGTCACTAGAGTTGGATTTTGAATGAATGAATGAATGAATGAATGAATGAATGAATGAATGAATGAATGAATGAATGAATGAATGAATGAATGAATAAAACCCTGGAGAGTTTATCACAAAGCAAACGGAAGTGTGTAAATGAATAATAGCATCCATTATGCAGATGGCTATCCAAGCCCCCACTGACTCACAAGCTCTTGATTTAATATTTAATTTCAAATGAATGTTTGGTAGAAGAAAACCCAAGTGAAAACCACCTGGCTCTGCCGTCGGCATTAAATATTTGTTTTTAACCGGGCCCAGCGGAGGCTTCAGGTTTGGTCTATTGGCTTAAAAGAAGAAAATTTTATTTGCTTATTGGTTCACAGTCTTGTTTTTTTTATTTTCTGTGCAAATTTGAATTCAATCACACCTCCCTTTGTTTGATTTGATTAGGTGGATGTGGGTTACACGTTTGTGCATCATGTGGCTCCTCTCAGTGACTGGCTGTGTAGCTCCCCCCCCCCTGCTCTCTGCTTCTGTCTGCAGCAGCACACTGGCTTTCACTCTTTTCTCCTTCCCGTCTGCTTCGTACACCTCTGCTGCTGCTGCTGCTGCTGACCCCGGATTCATCTGGCATCTGTCAGCTGCTACAGGATGAATGTCAAAATTGGTCTCATTTTTCCCCGTTGTCTGTTTTTTCTGTATCTTTTGTCAGGTAAGGGGTGTTTTATTTCTACCATGACATCTTACTTGTTGCTTACTTGTTGTTTATGGCTGTTGCCACCATGCAATGTTTCTTTTAGCTTACCTCTGAGAAATCATTTAATCATTTAGTTTTACTCAAAGTTATTGTAGCTTTTATTGGTTACTATTAATTAGATATGGTGCTAAACATTAGTATTTTCACTAAGCTGCAAAAACTTGGGATGCAATCAAACTAAATATCAAAAAAAAAAAAAAGTAAAGGAAATATAAAATGTGGTTTTAAAAAAAAACTCCAGCAGAGAATGATATATATCTGATCTGATGCAGGAGGAACATGTTCCGAAGCAGAACACAGGCTCTTCTCTGTGATTTTCTCCAACTACAATCAGTACATTCGACCCGTGGAAAACGTGTCCGACCCGGTCATTGTACAGTTTGAGGTGTCCATGTCCCAGCTGGTCAAAGTGGTAAGGCGACAAACATTAATTTTTTTCTTCTTCTTTTTCTGTGCTAATGTTTGTTGTGACAGTTATGTGGCATCGCATAGATCATTCTGTTCAACAATCATGATCAGGAGGAAAAAAAATCAAGTCAAAAATTAAGTCAGGTGTCAACTTGTGAACTGCCAAATGATAGTAATCCCCCCACAAGCCTCAAATCCTGAGGAAGGAAGATGTGTCTCTGCTACAGGACAAGATGTCAGTTGTCTGAGAATCCTTTATCATTTTGTCCCTTATTTTAAATTAATGTCAGGTTTTGCTGGAGCTTCCCTCTCATTGGACTCAGACAGGTTCTGCCAAACTATCACAGTGTTTAAGGAGGAATTTATCCATCTTCACTCACAAAATTGACCATTATGTCTGAGTATTTTAAATTCTGATCAACTAATATTTGCCACCCAAACTCTGATAGACCAGAGTAAAATTCCAAACTTTCATTCCACATGTCTCCTGCTTTAGCATTTTGTAAACAAGAATAGAGTCTGTTAAAAGTAAATGGTAGTTTGTGTTACAAAGCAGCCACTAAGTTTTAATTTAACTTGGCAAAAGAGAAGAATGTATAACACTATAAGTTTACTTTGCAAAATGCTTTAATTTTTTCTTATAAAAGTACAACTACAACTTTTGTTTTAGATAAAATACCAGCAGATAAAGTAGAATTTAATGTGATGGACTGTTTTCACAAAGACCTTAAATAAGAATTAATAAACCTTCTGGTTCAGGAGACAAAACACTGGAAAATTAATTTTATTACGTTTGTCCTACTGATGGTGTGTCTGTCTGTATGAATCAAGTTTTGTTTTGTTTATTGTAGCAGACCACTGAGCTGCAGCTGCTACTGATGGACGACTGACTTTCTACAACACCTGGTGCTCCTGAACACAGACACTCATAGTGTTTAGTTTGCCTGCATCAGTTACAACATGCATGTTCATTTAGAGCATCGACAGCTCATCAGCTGAGCTGCTGGACTCATACTACCAGCACCAGGCTCACAGAACATGCTCTGCTCAAAACAGCTTGTTCTACTAGAGAAAAGATGTATCACTATGATGGATTTTATGCTTTGAAGGTGTAAGTTAGCTAAGACTTATGTTTATTTATAGATTTGGCCCATTATCTATTTATATTTTAAATAGATAATGGGCCAATTTAACACATCATTAGATGATTGTTTGTTTAGTTTGACAAAACCAGAAGCCTAATCAAGTATCTGAAACAGGATTTTTTAAAACAATTAATACATAATCTTTGTTTAACCAGGCAAATCTCATTGAGATCACAGATCTGTTTTGCAAGAGGCCTGGGCAGGAAGGCAATCTAATGTGCATGTTATTGAGGTGGAAACCAGAAAACCCAGAAAATCCACAAAAGCACAAGGAGAACATGCAAACTTCTCACACAAAGACCCCGGGTCTGAACTAGGGATGGCACTCAGGACCTTCCTGCTGTGAGGCAACCACTGAGCTGTCATGCTGCCTTTTACCAAAGGCTGAAGAGCCTGAATGTCTATGTAAAAAGTCAAAGCAGAAATTGTAGTGTCGTAGGGGCAGCAGCCTAAGCAGAGAGACCCAGACTTCCATCTCCCCAGACACTTAGACCAGATCCTCTGGGGGAATCCCAAGGTGTTTCCAGGCCAGCCGAGAAACATGGTCCCTCCAGCGTGTCCTGGGTCCGACTCTAAGTCCCCTCCAAGTGGGACGTGCCCAGAACACCTGAGCAGGGAGGCGTCCAGGAGGCATCCTAACCAGATGCCCGAGTCACCTCAACTGGCTCCTCTTGATGTGGAGGAGCAGCAGCTCTACTTTGAGTCCCTCCCGGATGACTGAGCTTCTCACCCTATCTCTAAGGGAGAGCCCAGACACCCTGCAGAGG
>JAUBOC010000043.1:15367308-15377555 GCA_032275365.1 Anablepsoides cearensis
TGTCTCTCATAGTTGAGGTCTACCTATGATGTCAATTACAGGCCTCTCTCATCTTTTTAAGTGGGAGAACTTGCACAGTTGGTGACTGACTAAATACTTATTTTCCCCACTGTATATGACTTTGTATTTATTGTTTTTATAATGTAAAAAAAGTTTTAAACCCGCCCCCTATATCCAGAGAGCAGTAAACGTCACATGTTGGCAAAATAAATTTTACAAAAAAAACTCCAATACATTCTTTATGTTTTGACTCTGTTTGATAGATACCATTGTTGCTGCTCTACATTATAAATATATTTTAATGTCTGCCTATGAATTATAATATTTTTACTTTTGTCACTATTTTGTGTGGTAATTTCTATTATTATTTAGGAATGTCAACTTGTTTTTGTAAGGTTCCATTTAAATTAAAACTAAGCCGTTAGTTTCCAAGGACCAGTCTCGCTTTAGGGTCACTGTAGGACACCTCTAGATTTTGCTCACCAAATTTGAGTAATTTTTGAGGTAGAATTTCAAAGTAAAAGCCTTCCAAATTTTGAAAATTTCCATTTGTTTTCCCCAGGTTGTGGAGTTTGTTGTAGCAAAATCGTTAAAGGCACGCCCGTGGGAAAGGGTGTGCAGAAGTGGAGGTTGGCAGCGTAGTAGAAAAGCTCTGTGTGTGTCTTGCCTGGCTCAATCACATGAAAACAATTTTCGGGTCACACGTTTGATACAAAACAAATATCAAAATCAAATGAGTCTGCAGGACGTTTTAAACATGTTTGATTTTTGATGTGGGATTAAGTCAAAAATTCAAAAAAGATCGACGTGCTGTGCTTTTTGTATCCCACAGGAAAATGAATGATGAAATAACAGTCTTTTTTTTTTTTTTTTTTTTTTTTTTTTGATTTGTGATTCTCAATTAAAAAAACGATCGGGTCTGGAACGAGGAAAGTCGGAAAATGCGGGCCACGGCAATGGCACATACAAGTGCAGTTGTCTTTTAATAATCATCATAAATGGTTATTTGCAAAATTCCATAATTAATCGTGCTAAAACATTTCATGTGGCCCAACTGTAATAACTACAAAACAAACTGTAAACTTAACACACCCATGCTCTGGTCCTGTTAATCAGTTACTTATCACTGTTCTCTGTCCACAGGTTGTTCAGTTCAATCCTTGGATCTCAGCCACCTGCCTGGATATGGAGCATTGCTCCTTATCTTTACACTTTTTATAACCACACACTTTAGATTTGTTCATCTGCTGTGGTCGAACACAACCCTTACAGCACAAGGCTTGTCTGGACGAACACGACCGACAGTGAGTTAAAATGCTTTGAATTATTAAAGTCTTTGTTGTATTTACCAAATGTTTGTGGAGTAGTTAAACATCCGGGTAGATGAGTGAAAAAACAATAAAAAAAAAATGTAAATGCATCAAGTAGCCTATAGTAATCTTTTACTATAATATATTCTACTTGTTAGTGTATTATTTAGTTTTATGTTTAGGAGAAATAAAAAAAAAGATCAACTGTTCAAGTTATAATTATTTGTAACTTGGTTTGTTCAATTTATTGTCTGATTCATTCATTTCAGATGAGGCCGATCTGCTCCTGCAGGGTTGTGCTCCTGCTGTTCCTGATTGCCAGTGTGTGTCAGGGTGGAAACATCTTGGTTATACCAGCTGAAGGCAGCCACTGGATAAACATGGACGTTCTCCTCAAAGCTTTGCACTCCAGAGGACACAACATTACTGTTGTACGTTGCAGCAAAAGCTGGTACATCAAGGAAAACTCCTACTACAGCACCATCACTGTACCTGTGGAAAGTGGCTTGGATAAGGAGTTTGCGAATAAATTTGTAGCTAATTTCATCAAACTTGAACAGGGGGATCTCCCCTTGAGCAGTATTTTTGATATTGCTGTAGGAATGATGACCAAATATGTTGAATTGCAGCGTGCTGTAAGTGAACTTGTCTCAGTCTTGCTGGATGATACTCAGTTGGTTAGAAGAATCAATGAAAGCAAGTTTGACCTGGTTCTTACTGACCCCTGCTGGGGCAATGGAGCTATTGTGGCCAAATATTTCAATCTTCCCTTTGTTTATAATGTTCGTTGGTTAATGCCTGAAGATGCTCATTTTGCCATCGCTCCTTCACCTTTATCATATGTTCCTGTTACAATGTCTGGATCAACTGATAAGATGACTTTTATTCAACGAGTTAAAAACGTGCTTTATTATCAATCAAACCTAATACAAAGCTTTTTAACAAGTAAATTAGTCTACCAACCATTATGTGACAAATACCTTGGACCTGATTATGACTTTGATCAGATTAAAATTGATGCAGACATTTGGCTGATGAGATCAGATTTTCTGATTAGCTATCCACGTCCCACCATGCCTAATGTTGTGTACATGGGAGGGTTCCACTGTAAATCTCCTGAACCACTTCCTGAGCCCTTGGAGGAGTTTGTGCAGAGTTCTGGAGAACATGGAGTCGTCATCATGTCTTTAGGAGCTTTTGTGCGTCAGGTTCCTGATGAGTTGGCTAATGAGATCGCTGCAGCCTTTGCTAAATTACCCCAGAAAGTCATTTGGAGCGTTAAAGGTAAAAGACCGGACACATTGGGAAACAACACATTACTGGTTGACTGGATGCCACAAAAAGACCTATTGGGACACCCGAAGGTAAAACTATTTGTAGCTCATGGAGGAACAAATGGAGTCCAAGAGGCCATGTGTTACGGAGTCCCTGTACTTGGGATTGCTTTATATTTTGACCATTATGACAACCTGTTTCAACTGCAAGAGAAGGGGGCAGCTAAAATTCTTACTCTGGCTACAGTGGACAAAGATGACAACTTCCTGAAAGCTCTACAGGAAGTCCTGAACGAGCCCTCCTACACGTCGAACATGCAGAAACTTTCACAACTGTACAACGATCGACCAATGAAGCCGATCGACACGGCAGTCTTCTGGATTGAGTTTGTCATGAGACACAAAGGTGCTGCTCACCTGAAAGCACAGTCCTACAAAATGCCCTGGTATATCTACCACTCTGTAGATGTAGTCCTCTTCCTGACTGCAGTACTACTGCTGGTGCTTTTATTGATTGTCATATTATTAAGGTGTTTATGTAACACTATGTGTAAATCAAAAATAAAACTTGACTGAATGTTTAGAAGTTACATGATGTTTATCTCAGCGAACTTTCTGAAGTGTCACTTAGTAATTTTTATCGTAATAAACATGAACAATATATTTTTTTGATTCTGTCAACAAATTGGAATTAAATTGATTTCATAGTACAGGCATTTTTATTATGTAACTGAATGTTTGAAGTTATTGTCAGCTACATGAAAAGTAAATGTGCTTTTTTTTAAATCCATATCAGACTGTTTATGAAAGCAAAATATTTGCTAACATTGGAACAGGAAATGCAAGCTTTGTTTATGTCATGATGTTTTAATTGCCGGAGTGAGGCTGTTATATTTGCACCTTTTGACAAGTGTCCTTCATTTTAATTAAACAAGGAAATGTTTCAACTTATAACTTAAAATGTTGGGAAATTAAACTGACAGCAAAAACAATAAATAGAGCATTGTCAGTCTTTCAGCCATTTTCAAACGACTCATTTCAAAGGTATAGCAGATTGTGTAAAACACTATTTTATAAATATTTCCACTACCATTAATTTAGCATTAGATGGTTATTCCACTAACAATTCATTTTGCTGTAGCTCCATTATCATATATTACTGTAACAATGTCAGGATAAACTGATAAAACTTATTTAGTTAAAAATGTGATGATATGGAACCAAATAGACTGTATAGCACCTTCCTATCCATCCAGGACACTCAAAGTGCTTTACACTACAGTCCTCATTTAACCATTCACACAGCACTGCTAACATGTTTAAACCAACCCATAGACACTAATCAGTGCTTTAAATCACATTCATACACTGATCAAACACATGAGGCAGTGGGTGTTTAGTGTCTTGCTCAGGGACACTTTGACATATGCATAAATAGAGAATCAAACCGCCAGTTCTCTGGTTAGAAGATGACTCTTAACCACAGCCACCCACAGACATCTGCTTTTCATTTGTCCTTTATGATTTGAGCAATGGGTTTTTGAGTACATTTTTTACCTTTACAATATAATAATTTAATGAAACTGCAGGAAAAAGAACACAGAAGGTTTATCATATTATAAGAGCCTTGACCGCCTTGTGGTTTTTCTTTGAGAAAGTTTTCTGTTTTGATATCACCCGGAAGAGCTGTGACTCTTTGGCCATTAAAAACAAAGAGGAGGGACCAAGTTTCATGAAATAAAATAATATTGCCAGTGATGCTGTGATACAAAAAGTGCAGCTCATATATCTGGCTTCTTTAAACATGACTCACCTGATTGCTGTAAAAAAAAAAAGAAAAAAAAAAAAAAAAGGCGGAGCTCCTGGCTCAGGTGGCTACTTTTTGTGTGGGTAGCATCTCTTGAAGAAAACCTGTCTGAACCTGAGCCTAACGCAGGTGTTTGTCATTAAAAGGAGCAGCTCGTCACAGTTTTGATTCTTTTCTTGTTTTAGCAGGCAGTTAACCCTACAAACAAGCTAAGTGAGTTTCATACGTTCTTTGCATTTACAAGCATTTGTAGATTCTAGCTGCTTTGTAGCTCATTTTAGGTTTTACTATGGCTTCAGTCCGCTGTACTTTCTTGAGGTTGAGCAAGAAACTTCATATAAAGGGGAAGGAAACCAGTACCACAAATGTGTCTAATGAACAGGAAGGACTTAAGTTTGTTTTTTTGGGTCAAAGGATATGCATGAAGTTTGCTGCTCTTCCTGTGTAATCTTAAACATGCAGCATATAGATACTACAGTTTAAAAACTGTAGCCTAATGCCTATTTTTTGAAACAAAAATCTAAAGAGTTGACTGAAGGTGTACAGAGTAAACATGAAATGTAAAACACAGCTTTGAAGGCCTTGAGTACATCTAACTTAACTCTGCATTTCTGGCTTACTGCTGTGACTAATGTTCCACATTCAGACAAGAATCTGTCAACAAAAAATGTTTTAAGGGTGGGACAGTTGCAACGAGGAAGTGTTTGGGAGTTTTCAGCTCTTTACAGCCCAGATTGTCGGGTTTAGATTTCAGCTCTCGGCCAAGACTTGTGTTATATAAAGGAGGTTTTTGTTTGCAGTTCACGTGGAAAAAGCTGTGCTGCAAGAGGGGCAACTCTTTCTTTTTCCGAGGTAAGGATACTCTGAGAAATTAGCATTTTATTGGCTCAGATCATTGGCTAAACTGTAAATCATTTGATCAAAAAGCATTTTGCAGCATAGATTTCTTTCTTTCCATTTTACTCAAATTTAACTGGATCGTGATGTCTTTCTCTGCTCAGAAAGACAGGAGTCTGACAACACAGGCAGAGCTCTTGGCAGCAGGCAGGACATTTTTTTTCCTTAGAAAGACTCCATGTGTTAGGAACACGTGAGCGCTGTCAGCAGGAACACTCTATTCAGTGCATCCCAACTGCAGAGCTGTATTCACGGCTCACCGATTATTCACCTTTGTGCTTGAATTTCCTGAAACATTAACAACTATCTGAGTTTTGTGTTGTTTTGTTTTCAGATTCTATTTACGGTTGGGGCCGATTCAGAAGATTTGAGGATGTTCTTGGCGCTGCTTTCCGCTTCCATCGTCTCGGTTTTTTTCGCCGTGGCTCCACCTGCCCGTGCTGGGAAAGTTCTGGTTTTCCCACACGATGGCAGCCACTGGGTGAACATGAGGGTGCTTGTTGAGGAGCTGCACTCGCAGGGACACTCCGTGACCGTCCTTCGGAGCGCAGACAGCTGGTACATCAGTGAGACGTCCCCGCACTACGAGGCAGTCACCGTGAACTTCACCGTTGGTGGGAATGAGGACTTCTACCGCCTTTTTGTGTCTGAAGTGATTCGAATCAAGCGAAGCAGTGGGTCTGCGTGGGCCCGGTTTGCTTTGGACATGGAGTTGAAAGACAAGTTCTTTGAATTCCACAGAAAAGTCTGTGAAATGATTGTTTACATGTTTGAAAACAAAGACTTGATGCGGTCACTCCAAGAAGCCAATTATGACATGGTTCTGACAGATCCTGCAAATGGTGGAGGTGTATTTCTGGCTCACCGCCTTGGGTTACCAATTGTGTTCAATGCTCGCTGGACGATTCACGGTGAGGCACATTTCGCTATTGCACCCTCTCCCCTGTCCTATGTCCCACTTCCACCCTCAGAATTAACAGATCAAATGACTTTCTTTGAGAGGGTGCGAAACGTAATCTTTTACACTATGCGGATGCATCTGTACAAGCAGGTAGTTGGGCCCCATTATTCTGTGCTGTCTAAGCGTTACTTTGGCCCAGACGTGGACTACTTTTCTCTGTTTCAGGCTGCAGACCTGTGGCTCATGAGGGTGGACTTTGTGTTTGAGTTCCCTCGTCCCACCATGCCTAATGTCATCTATATGGGAGGATTTCAGTGTAAACCTGTGAAACCACTTCCCGAGCACTTGGAGCAATTTATGCAGAGTGCCGGAGAACACGGAGTCGTAATCATGTCTTTGGGGACTTTGATTGGAGATCTTCCCCATGACTTAGCGGAAGAGATCGCTGCAGCTTTTGCTGAATTACCCCAACATGTTATCTGGAGGTACAAAGGCGACAGACCCTCCTCCCTAGGCAATAACACTCTAATGCTTGACTGGATGCCACAAAATGACCTGCTGGGGCATCCAAATGTTAAGCTGTTTGTAAGTCATGGAGGAACAAACGGGATTTATGAGGCCATATATCACGGGGTTCCAATCGTAGGCATTCCCTTTGTGTTTGATCAAGCTGACAATCTGTCCAGACTGCGAGCGAAAGGTGTCGCAAGAGTTTTGGATGTTTCCGAATTGGATAGGAAAACCTTTTTGAAAACAATCCAGGAAGTCCTGAACGAACCCTCTTACAGGCTGAACATGCAGAGACTGTCCGGGCTGCACAGAGATCAGCTAATGAAGCCTCTAGAACGAGCCGTCTTCTGGATAGAGTTTGTCATGAGACACAAAGGAGCTGCTCACCTGAGAACTGAGTCCTACAGACTGCCCTGGTACATCTACTACTCTGTAGATGTCATCTTATTTTTACTAACAATTGCAGCGATTCTGTTGTTGTTTTTCTCTTGGTTACTGCGGAGTTGCTTCAGATTGTGTTTTAAAAGGAAAGTTAAATCTGACTAAGAGATTAATGTGTTTTTACAATAATTTCTTTCTTGTTCAGCTGCGTATAAAAATGTAATGTATGACTGTTTTAAGCAACATAGTGGTGGACTTGATGCCACAGAATAATCTATAAGTACACTGAAGGATTAACTTATTTGTTGCTTGTGGAGAAATAAATGGTGTTTTTCACATAGTTCCAGCACTGAGTTTTCCACTGATTTTTGACTGACCTGAAATTGAATTCCAGCAGGGTATTTAGGAGGTCCTGAATGAGCCTTTTTACAGGATGTACACACAGACTACCAGACTGGACAAAGATCAGCCAATGAATCCAACCAACACTGCCATCTTCTGGATAAAGTTTGTCATGAGACACAAAGGGGCCGCTCACTACAGACTGCCCCGATACATTTACCATTCTGTACGTGTTTCTTTTTAGTGTCGGTTATTTTCGGTGCCTTTGCAGGCTTATTAAAGGTTTTATATGCTGAAACATAAAAACTAAAAAAGATTAAAAATAGAAATCCATCCATTATCTTTACCTGCTGCTTCTTTCTGGTGCCCGTGTTGGAAAAAAAGTCAAACTGAATTAAAAGTATAAAGAAAAATAAAACATAAGTTTGAAATTTATAAAACTGAAGATATAATGTTAATTTCAGAGATTTATGTTAATTTGAGATGAATTGCAAAAACAGGATTGTCTTAAAACTCATTCAAATCGCTTTTTAGAAATGTATTTTATGGACAAGAAAAGATGTTAGGTCAACTATTATGTCTAAAAGCCTAATTTATCAAAGCCCTAATGTGTGAGTTTTTTTTTTTATTATATTGACATGTTTTGTGCAGAACGTACTTGTGCATCACAGAGTTGTGATGAAAACAAATAATCTGAATGCAATAATTTCATTCAGCTGTGTTCAATAATGACACAGACAACGTTAAAGTGAGTTTGTTAAATTATAAATGACATTTATTGAACAAATCTGAGTAAAAATAGAGCAAGCCTTGAAGATATCTGTCACTCTTTAAAAAAGTCAATTTAGAAGTTTTTTTTTTTTTTTTTTTGGGTGACAAAACAATGAAATAAGTTTTGAAAAATGATTTGTTCCCTATTTTCCCCAAGGATTAGACATATTTTTTCCTTGTTGCTGCTTGATCTTTGTAATAAACTTTGGATCTGAAACTCTGCAATTCTTACAAAAGCAGAACTTTAGTCAAGAACTGTATGAAGCATACAGGTCCCCAATAACAAAACAGGAAGTGAAGTATTCAAAAATAACAAGTCTCTTTGGTAGATTTACATGAATTTGCCAATAGCTGAAACATCCTGCTGTGTTAAAAGGTGAGGTAAACAAAGTGATTAAAAGCAACAACTTCCTCCAGGCCATACAGGAAATCCTCACTAAACATTCCCAGAGGATAAACATGCGGGATCTGCTCCAATTTCAACACTCAAGAAGCACGTGGTCAGTGTTAGAAAAAAAAGAACACTGTGAGAAAGATTCTGCCTACCTGAGAACATAGAGCTCGCAGAGACTGTTCTGTTGTATAAATAATTCCAATTGTCACAATATGCAGCCTATTTCAGATGTGTTCAAAAAAAATCCACACAAACACAAGATTTACCTTTTTTTACTTTAAAAACTAATGTGTCTTTTGAGTGATGACTACAAATCTTTGGAGGGTTTTTCTTTAACAACAAAAACAGTTTAATATAAAACAATAATAAACATACTGAACATACTGTTTTAGATTTATTCTTTGTATCCCACTTGTCTGTCCTTTTTCTTAGATTCACATTTGTAAAACATATAAAACAGACTGAGTTATGTCAGTTTGCTATAGGATTCAAATCAAAAAGTCATAAAATTTACAATATAAAACATTCTCTCTTTTTCTCTTAGCATGCACATTGAACAATACAAGTCAACTAATATTAGCCAGATATTAGCTGCCCAGATACCTTTAGAAACTGTACAGTCGACAAAAAGGCAATAAAAACAGTAAAGAATTATCAGAAAGAATATATCAAAATTTGAGCAACTAGCAAACATTTCATAAAATGTAAAGCTGGTATCTGTAAATAATGTAGTAAGCTTATGAAAATGAATGCCAAAATAATAGAAAAGAAGTGATTTAGAGTTTAGTTTGAGCTGTTTTCTGAACAACCTTGAGGTAATTTCAATGATTTCTGTGTGCTGATGCTCACTCGAGAAATAATCAGCTAAAAACAAGAAGTGGTAATCTGCAGGTGAGCACAGACGCAAACAGGTAAACTACATCACATGTAGAGTATCACGTTCACCTTTCAGAACATTTTCAACTGTTTCATATGATCACATGAAAACTTTACATATGTTTTTTTCTGTGAGGGTTTGAACAAAGATGCTTGTCTGTATAAAATAATTCATTATTATCTGAAGTCAGACATGAATTTAGTCCTAACTGTAGTGTCAAAAAACAAACTGACAAACTAAACAGATACATTGATAAAAACACATTTAATAACATGTAAGTAATTCCACCAATGTGTTAGAATACCTGGGTGAATGCATACTTATAGGTATCTATTATTGCATATAAACACACTCTGTATATCCAAAATTATTACTTGATTTAAAAAATAATAATAAAAGACTCCAGTTCCCTTATGTTTACGCCCTTCTGATAGCCATAACCTGAATGATTGAGAATCTACACCAACATGTTTGCAAATATTTTCACACCAAAAAAAACAAAACAAAAAAAAAAACGTCTTTTCATTGTATTTTTTGTTTTTTTTACAAAGTTTCTGTGTCAGCAAGGCAGGTGTGTTGGGCGGTGTAAGTTCTCTTAGGAAGTTCTGGTCCGTAGCGAGCTCATCCTGAGCACGGTGAGCTCGGCCACATCTGCATCCTGCATCTCCACCTCTCGCTGGCAGCTTTCTCTGATTACATACACTACCAGACCCATACAGATGAAAATAAGGAGAATTATTCCTATTACCTGGACACAGAACAGGAAAGTTAGCCAACACCAAA
>JAUBOC010000043.1:15377669-15389517 GCA_032275365.1 Anablepsoides cearensis
TACAACTTTACAAAATTCTCTGCAATACGGAGGATGGCCCCTCACCTGAGAAAACACAAACAGCTGCTGAGAACGGAGCATTAGTTCTTGCAGGGTGGCATCTTCCTCTCGGATGGGCTCGCACCACTTCTGTGGAGCTGCCTTGTCAACTAGTACAAACCTTCCCTCCCAGTCTGTCATGGCACAAGCAAAGTACTGGCCGTCGAGGAACAGCAAAATGAGCCACACGATAGCGGGAACGACGCTGGAGAGGGACACGCTTTTCTTGCACCACGTGTTGCACCTGCATCCCTGGATGATCAGCATCAAGGTGAAGGCCATGACGGCGGGGATGATGAAGAATGCCGACGAAAACACTCCGTTCCACGTAGGGCTGCAGGGACACTCGAACTCCAGCTCCACCAGCTTCTCCAGTCCCATTAGGATAAAACCGAACGCCACGTTGGACACCAGAGGACTGTTGCTAAGTTCATTTTTCAGCCTGGCGAGCCATTGTTGTCTACTTTCCATACTAGACTGACCGAGGAATGAAGACGAGCGCAGCAAAAAGCCCAGAAGAGGGTCCACCGTTGTGGACAACAGCTCAGTGATGCGTAAGTAACGCATCCAGGGGTAAGTTTTACCCTCGGGCCAAACGCTACACGTCCACTCGGATTGGTTTGGAACAAAGAAGGGTGTGCCGACAGCTCTGAGCCTTCGCCGTCTGATTGGTCTCTGTGAGAATTCAGGTGGGGTTACGTTTGAAATGTGGTCTCCCATGGATAAACTGGAGGAAGGGCTTGTAAAGTGGAGGGAAGTTTGTTCTGCCATTCAGCACTGACATCCCCTTTGACATGCCCTCTGTTACCAAAGGACAAGACTTTATGCTGAACAATCAGGATGCAGTCCTAAATTTAGCCTAAAACTGGAAAAACAAATGTAGGAAATGTTAGAACTAAATCCATAACTACAAAAAACTATTTATATGATAAATCTACAAGACAGCTTATAAAATATCAAGTAAATTCCCTTAATTCTAGTTAGGGTGCAAAAACCTTTACTTAGTTTTGGTTTCTGTTGTGGTTTAGTCAGTTTGTATGCCCCACACCTTTTAAAGAAAACATGTTAAATATACATCAAAATGCGAGGCTTGATCAGGAATATTGTACTCTAAACATACAACAAAATTCACAAAACACTGCGATACATACAGACAACAATGGGATTTTGACGAAACGTGAGGAAAGCCAGTGCTGTTTGGAGATCTATAGCTCAGTCATGCAAATGTTCACTTAAATTTTAAACAAGTCAAAGAAAGTTGACCTTTGCATCACTAAACGGGTATTTTCATATAAACTTAGCACAAAAAGTAAGGAAATTTGTGTTTCCTGGCAATAAATCTTATGATTGGCTGAACATGGTGGTACCAGAAGCTCAAAACAAGTGTCAATAGTCACAGCAAAAGATGCTAATTTTTCATGTATGTAAGAGAATATTGTGTGTTCGTTTACCTTATTATGTGTTTATAACCAGATAGAAACGACACCAATACATGAATGTTTGAATGTTGCTAAAAGACTGCTAAAGCTGGAACTACAAGCGCTTTTAAACACGGCATTTCACCATGCTGTATACATATAAATGCGTATGACCAAAGGAGGCAGCTGTTGCAGCCGTCTTCATTGACACATAAGGTGAGATGAGACCCATGCTGGCAGTTTTTTCCCACATGAGGTCGCTGGAGCAGCAGCACAGATTAAGGACAGACGAGGATTACAGGAGGCCATGTTGAACTTTTCAAGGGGGGCAGAGAGATACGCAGCCTGAGAGCACCCAGGCCACTGATGACATAATTTATAAATGACCTCACTGAGCTCAAGAACATCACTACAATTTCCTCACACACACAAAATAATAGCCTACACTTATAAAG
The DNA here is from genome assembly GCA_032275365.1 of Anablepsoides cearensis. Lineage (NCBI taxonomy): Eukaryota > Metazoa > Chordata > Actinopteri > Cyprinodontiformes > Rivulidae > Anablepsoides > Anablepsoides cearensis. The sequence goes on from JAUBOC010000043.1 coordinate 15,379,582, forward strand.
TAGCTTGAAACAGACATAGTGTCACTTGTTCAAAGAAAAAGTGCAAGTGGATTTATTTTTCCTTTTGACTTTTTAATTTGTGCTTCTTTTCTTTCAGAGTTTCGTGACAAATCTGTTGTTCAGTAAAAAGGAACATGAAGACTGCGCGTTTTCTGGCTGAGTAAAGCAGAGCATCATTAAATGTCACACTGTGCTTTTGTCATCATCCAAATAATGAGTTCACGAACATCATTTACATACGTGAGCATAGTGAGCGTGCGCGCATGTGTGTGTGTGTGTGTGTGTGTGTGTGTGTGTGTGTGTGTGTGTGTAAGAGTGCTCATCCACGGTCATGAACGCACTGGGCACGCGCAGCCCCCGTCGTTGGTTCCCCTCTCACCAGCATCTGTTCCTCCCTTTGCTATTAAAAATAGACCGGTGCTGATAACAGACTTATGTTTTCGGGCTTCATCATCACTTGCCGTCGGGGGGATCGTCCGCGCGCGTGCACGCTGTTCCTACTTTCATTTTTTTTCTTCTTCTTCTTCTTTTTCTTCTTTTTTAATCACCGAGCCGCGCGGCCGTGTGGAGGCGCAAATGCGCATCGGCGTGCGCATCTTTGAATCCTCTGGAACCTCCTCGCCGTGGACAATCTCCCTGACATCCAAGAGACATCTTCTCTTCTGCACATCCCCGACCAGGCTCCTCGCCCGCCAATCTATGGCCGCAAATCGGCTTCCCTGAGCCGCTGGCCTCGTCCCGGACCTTTCACCCAGAGAAGGTCTTTTTTATTTATTTATTTTTAAACCAGGGAGGACATTTCCACGGACGTTTTTTTCCCCTCTCTCCTAACCATCTGGGGTTTGTTTCTTCTTCTTTTTTTTTTTTTTTTTTTAATCTTATTTGCAATGCTGGGCCCATCTCACTAGATCTCGTGATCAATAGCCTACACGGTCTCTCCTCCCACATTCGTCCGCCCCTGACACCCTGCTTCCTCGTGTCGAGCCCGAAAACGATGCGTCCTCACGCCCTGATGCTGGCGGTGGTCCTCCTGGGGAACTTGATGCTGCCTCCCGCCTCGGCTCAGAACGGTAAGGACACACGGGGACGGTTCAACATGGCACTGTTTCTTGGCTGAGGGAAAGTGACTCGTGTGTCGTGTGAGGACGAAATGTTTCTAAAGAGGATTTGGGGGAGAGAGAGAGAGAGAGAGAGAGAGAGAGAGAGAGAGAGAGAGAGAGAGAGAGAGAGAGAGAGAGAGGACTGCGTTAAGCCACCACTCAAGGGCCAGAGAGTTCCTGTTTTGATTGGTATCGTTCAATGTGCAGGGACATGATAGTTTGTAGGTGTGCCTGACTGAAGGTTTACTCACTTTTGAGGCAGGTGTTCACCTCAAACACCTCTCCTCACCTGTGAATGTCTAAGTTAAACAGGTTTGGATAGAAAGAATAAAATAACCTTTGGTTCAGAGAGTAACATCAGGTGAAGGACAACAGCATCCCTCAGTGGACCCATCCTGTCCAGCTGGTTCTGTGTACAGAACTGCAGTACAAAATACATGTAGGTTTAAGGTGGGTGTTTTTTTTTTCTCTTCAGAATAATAAATGTTTGGTGGACAGGAGAGTCAGAGAATTAACCATCACTGACAGTTATTCCAAGTGATGCTGGCATGATTTAGTTTGAGGAAATGTCATCAACATGCTGTTGGGTGTTCAAGGCCTTCTGATACAACATGCTCCGACTTGGATGGTTCTGTTGAATCACACGACCCGCTGGGCAATTCCAAATCCGTAACCATCGTGAAAAAAAAAAATTAAAAATCAAAATAATAATCTTTGAGATGTTTAAGAGAATCTTTCCCACTGGAGGTTTTGGTTAAGCGTTAACGTAGCTGTTCTTGCTCACATGTTTATGATATACTTTTTAAAAATAATACAAAAGAAACGAGTCAAATAACTACTGTGCTTTGATTTGTCTTCCTAATCAGGATAAATCATTGATATTTGGTCTGAATTCTACCTTTAGGTTATTCTAATGAGGAGTTTCTGATGTAATTTTAAGTCAAATTTAGATATTGAGATTTATCAGCTGAAAATGAAAAAAAAAAGTTTTGCTAGCTCGCAAAATAAAATTACAAATATGTAAGGCTTTTATGCTCAAAATTATGTTTTGAGCATAAAACATAAAACACAATTTTCAAGATTATATTTCAGATATTTAATTTAAATGACTCACAGGTAATGCATCATTATATTTCGACAAAATGCAATTGCTGCAAATGATTTAACCAAAGCACCTGCCTGTTTTTCCACTCACCACTTTAGGACTTAATTCTCGGTTCGATGTGATGGGTCACATAATTCTTTTAGGTCTACAAGTGTCTCTAAGTGTTGTTAAATATACATTTATTTGTTCTATTTTTTAATTAAAAACATTCATAAAAAAGTAGCATTAACCATAAAAGCTCACCTTTTAACATACGTGTTTTTGTCAAAACGCTGAACAGATTGAGATTTAATTTTAATGCAATCAACAAAAATGCTGCAACAGTTTGTACGACGTTTTATAAAGCTGTCAAAAAAAAAAAAACCCCAACCAAACAACAAAATAAATAAATAAAACAAATAAGCGAAAAAGTAGTAACCTCCATCCTCTGCATCTCCCACAACAAACAAATGTGCACAGCTGTTATATAACAAAATATCAGCACTTGGAAGTTCTTTCCGCCTTCGTTGTTAATTTCTCTGAAGTGTTTGAAGTGCGGGCGCTCATACTGAGGCGCTCTCTCATCTGGCTATCTGGGAAATAAATACCCAATAAGCGCTTCATTGTTTGATCAAGCTAAAAAACAAAAGGCTTTCCAAAACACTTCCTCCCATCTTTTTTCCAGTGTTGGTGCCCACTCACCGAGAAACAGTTCACACCACAGCAACACACACATATAAACACATCAAGTGGTCAGTAAGAGGCAGTTTGGGGGTTCCCGGTCATAAAATCAGTCGGTGTTTCATCAGTAATGAAGAGAAGCATTTCATATTCATTAAACACACCCTTCAGATTTGGCATCTTGGATAAGAACAGTAATAAACTGCAGTTAGTGTTTAGATCCAAAGGTAATTTTCTAGTAATTGTTCACACCGAATGCCAAAGCATTTCATTTCTCTCTCACTCACTCTCACTCACAGATCAGATTAAATCGCTGCATGGCTTCTTATGCAATGCAAGATGCTTCCTGTGATATGACAGGGATGTGGGGACAACAATAATTATAATTGCATGAGATTTAATCATTGTGTCTGGGAAGCAAAAGGGGAATTTGTGTCAGTGCGTTCCTGTTTGGAGGAAAGCAGGTCGACTATAGGTGGCCAGGATGTGCGACAGATATTGGGAGGACTGTGAATTGCATCCGTCCTTTCTGCAGCATTTCTATTTTTACCACAAGAGTCGGAGTGCTGAGAACTGTGGCTTTAAGGTCCTTTTGTGAAAGTGAATCCATTAACTCTTAATGGACGGCCTCCCGGTTTACGGCTGCACGGGCCTCTTGAAGACTCACCGGGCAGCTGTGAACTATTTAAGATGGGGAAATAATGCTATCCTTTTCTTCAAGACCAAAACAAATGCTATTGAAAGTAGCAGTTCTGACCTGTAGACGTACCTTTGGGTCTTACATAATTTCTCCCAACGAAGCGTGCAACCTAGTCCTGCCTGCTTTTGTGTTGGCGCTCGCGTTTGTAAAAATGTACACCTGCATGTCACATTGGTTTTCACAGATTTATATTCCCACTTTATTATGAACAGAAACCATTAAAGGGGTTAAACTGAAATGTTGCAGAGGAAGCTCTGTGGTTATAGGGTTGCAGCATTGGTGAACGCGGACCGGAGAACATTTGACTGACATCATCTGACAAACTGGAAATAAAACAAGGTGACACATCCTTCTGGTCAGCACACCAATCAGAGTCAGTCAGGACACAGTTGTCAGACAGCAAAGCTGATAATAAAATATCTCTGTAGGTGCACTGCATGGTGCATTTTAATTGGCTATAAATGGTGATTTGTTCCTAACAGTAAAAAAAAACAATCAAGGAAAGAATGAGGAAGAACCTGAAACATTCTGAAGGAAGCATCACGTGCTGTATCTTGTTCCAATAAAAAGCAAGGCAAAAAAAGCTGTCTGATTAGCATAACTTAATGGAGAATTAGGGCCAGACTTCAAGAATTATTCTTTTTTATTTACGAGAATAAAGTCAACATACTATGAGAAAAAAGTTATATAAAAATGAAGTCATACGTACTTATACAAGAAAAAAGTAATAGTATAACTAGAATAGTCGTGCAAGATTAAAGTCAATATATTACAAGAATAAAGTCATAGTATAACGAGAATAAAGATGTACAAGAATAAAATCAATATAATACAAGAAAAAATGAGAATAAAGTGGTACAAGAACACATTGACACAAAGATAAAGTTGTGAAAGGATAAAGTTGTCTGAGAATAAAGTCAAGATATTACCAGAATAAAATCATCATAATAATATGAAAATAAAGTAAAATATTACCAGAATAAAATCATAATATTATGAAAACTCCTACATGAAAAAGCAGTCTTGCCAATGTGTTAAAATGAGTAATGTGAGGTGTCTTGTGAAGTTATACTTTGGTATTGGTTTTACAAATAATTAAATACTCAATCTTTTAACACATCAGCATCAAATTATTATTAGTAGCAGGACTTTGAATTGAGTGTGAAAACGACATTTTTCTTGTATTATGGTTTTATTCTCATACCACATTTTTCTTGTAATATGACTTTATTCTTTTAATAAAAATAATATCTTAGTCTGGCACTAATGTACAAGGTTACCTTGATTTTCTTTTAAAGACAAACTATACTGTCCTGATAATGCTAAGACTGATATTGGAAATTTGTACTTTATTGTAACAGTAAATTTACCTCTCTTCCTGTTCGTCCACCTGTTTCTCAGCTGGTAGTCTGTCACCAGTGGACTTTCATATACTAAAAACATGTAGAGGTGTGCCGATGCTTGGACATGCTCCTATGTGGTTTAGAACACAACTTGTGGGACTAAAGCTCTTGATTATCTTGACTGCTGTTTTCATTGGGACTTGTGTCATGTAGTGTGCTTTTAGTACTAAAGACACAGTGCTTGAACTCAATCACTGGCAGAATTAGAAGGAAAGGGCAAAGTTTCACTGTTTGTCCGCCGTTATAAAAAAAATAATACTTTAAATGTATTTGAATCTAAAAGTATGAGGACTAAATGTTTACTGTAAATAGGTATTTTATCTTGGTGATGTAAGATGGTTTTAATTTTTTTTAATTGAAAGGTTCTGACAGTATTGAGGTGAAAAAAGTGACATTTCTTGAAATGCTGTTATGTTGCTCAAGAAACGTCCCATTCTTTGTTGTTTTTCATTTCGCCTGCTCCCTGCATCAGGGGTCGCCACAGCGAACGAACTCACGCCACAGATTTGGCTCATAGTTTTAAGCTGGATGCCCTTCCTGATGCAACCTGGGCTTAAACCCCACAGCTTCAGGATTATGAGACCACAGCACTGACCACAGAGCTCTGTCCCATTTGGATCAGTCAAATTTATTTTAGCCAACATAGTCCCAGACATTGGAAAAATACTGGCATTATATTATTCTACTCAGGGCTATTGAACTAAATTGCTCCGGGGGCCACAGCTACTGCAGGTCAACAGCTCAGGGGCCGAACATCCAGCAATATAAGTCATTATGTAAATAAAACCAGGTATTACAAAGATCTGTTACCTTTGAAATAGTTTATTTTGCTGTATTTATTCATGAATATAACATAAAGAAACCTAAGTAGTGATAATTAAACAACATCAAAAACAAAAGTAACATGTCATGCCTCATATTTAAACACAAATATTATTTTGACATCGCTGACTTGCCAAATTTTTAAACTAATTTTATTTTTGCTTTCATAATTTTAACTTCCACTGCTTGTAGTTTTAACTGTCATTGAACTAGTTTTTACCAGCTTCTAGCCAAGATTATGACGTTTCTGTAGATACCAAACATGTCTATGTTTAACTAAATGAACTTATAGTAATTAAAGTAGAAAACCGAGGGTTTGGGCTTAAGAGATGAATAAACCAATTGGCAGGCTGAACTTTGGTCACTCGCGGGCACGCCAGTTAAATAGCCCTGTCATACACTGTGATGCTGATTTTATTTTTAATGAAAGGTATTAAGAAAAGCTTTCAGAAAATAATGCGAGTACAAAAATCATATAATAAAATTTAAAAAAAGGAACTAGGAGAGAACACGCTCCAACCAATAAAATAACAGCTTTACGTTCAACATTGGGTCCCTCTAACCTTTTTTTTATTTATGAAAAAGGTCCTTACGTTTAGAATTTTCTCAGCTGTAGAGCTGCCAGAATGAAGCAGGTGAGCATGTTTACTGCTACCACCCTGGAGTATTGCACTGTAAAGCCACCTTACGCACGAGCATCTGCAGAGACCAACAGTCCGTTGTAAGATAAGCATTTTAAAGCCATGTAAGCATCTAATCAATAGACCTGTATACTGCAGCAGAATGCTCATTATCATGTTTCATGCAGGCTCTGGACAAAGGTTCATCTGTGAGTCTGGAAAAATAAACTGTGGAACTGGAGCCAAACTCTTCCTCTGAGTCACGCCTGCCCACTGTGAAATCTGATATGGCCTGCACTGATTAGGAGCAGCATCACTGCAGAGATATTGTATACTAAAGAAAAACTGTAATTGGAGCGATTATGTCTTTTTAGGGTTTTGTTTTTGTGAGGGATACTTTGTCCAACAGCCTAGCACCAACCTTCTTCACGTTGATTGAATCAAACCCACTTACATTTCTGTATACTGCTGGCTATTCTGCATCAACAACTCAGGTTTAATGTGCTCCAGGAAAACTTCTAGGAAAAGCAACACTCAAAGATTTTATCTTGCCAGTTTTTCCAAGAGTCCAGGTGTTTTACTGATTGGTGACATGCAGCAGCTGACAGAGGGATGGCTGTTTTTACCTACTAACTAATGCCAGCTGAACATCAGCTAGCGTGGGCCAGGATGATGGGAAATACAGTAAAATATTAAAGAACATTTTATTAGTTTCATATTTCAATTTGTCAGCTGGTTCAAGAAATGATCCATTTTTCATTTTTGCGTTATTAAAAAATGAAGTAATGAAGATTAGAACGTATGGTTTCAATATATCAAACATATTCAAATATGACACAGTTTCTAATGTCATTACATTTCATAAAATGAGAAACCCTCTCTCACAGTTTATATATTATTAATCCATAATTAATTCCAAGTTGTATTACAAACGTATCAGCTTACATGAATAAGATGTTGGAAATTCTGAGTAGACTATCAAGGGTTTTCTTTTATTTTTTGCAAAGACAATATCATCAGATCACTAAGTTATTAGTTACTTGGTCATTTTAACATTTATGTGCTTAACAAACTTAAAAATCTAAGAAAGGCACTAGTTTTTAGTTCAGGTCAAGTTGTGGCTCAGAGTAAAATAAAAAAGTTTTGTGATAGTGGTGGTGAAGGGGCGTTTAGTTTATTATGCACAAATGCTAATAAAAAAATGTATATTTGATGATGCATGTTTTGTTACCAAGCACAAGAGTCAAACAAGTATTCCAACAAGTTTCTTACTTGTAACATGGTCCAATGTTTCCCAATTACTTCTATAGAAATACAGTGGAAAACTGGAGTGCTGAAGACAGCTGGATGGCTGTGTCCAAATTCAGGGGCTGGGTCCTTCGAAGGACCTGGCCTACTGGTCTAGAGCCCCGCATCTCCACCGGCGCTCTTGTACGCGGCTTGGCTCAGCCTCGGGCGAATGCGTCTCCATTAGGGTCCAAGCACGCTCAATCGTGCACAGGCATGCTGTTTCGCAACCGCGCTGTTTCACAACTGCGCAACTGCGCTGTTTCACAACCCCCTCGCCGGTGGTTCTATGTGGGTAGAAGCGAGTACATCACGCTTATGATTTTGACGTCAGCAGAATGCTGCCTGTGGATTAGCTCTGGGATCGATTGACAGAGGGAGGGTGTTACTTGTGCAAACTTCCTCCTGGAGAGAGACGCTTTTGTTTTGGAATATGAGCGTGCGGCGTGATACAACAAGATGGTGAAAGCGGCGATAAATCCATCTAACCTTTTTGGCGATCTTGAGAAAGGCAGAACTTGTAAACACATCCTGGAGAGAGGTGAAGGAGACGAGGCTGAGGCGATAACCCGGAGGTTTCCAACAAACTGGCTGACCACGGTTACACAAGCACTTAAACAGCACCGTGACAAAAAAATAAATTAAAAATGCAGATTGCGATCCAACCCATAATCACGCCCATTATGGTGAGGGATACACAGAAATGGAGACACACGCACACTGAGCAGAACCGAACTGATCTGAACCGAATAGAGTAGAAACACGCTCATGGAGAAGGGGATTAGGTGGGCTGGGTCCTTGGTTGACCATGAAGACTGGAAAACACATCTGTAGTGGCTTCAAAAGGGGGAGGAGCTTATGGCTCTAGTGGCAAAACACTAAGTTTGACTTCATTTGAGCTTTTATAGAATTATTATTTTATTCCAAAACAGATTCAACAATGTTCTGTGTTTATTTTTCTAATGAGATACAGATTAGACAAAGACACAAGATAAAAACATGTAGAATATAAGGTAGTTTTATGGACTCCTATTTACTTGAACAAGAAAATAATATATTTCTAATATATAAAGCTAGATAATAAAATGAAAATTTGTAAATTGAAAACAAAACTATAAATGTATGGCTCTGAGGACAAGAGAAAATGAGCTAAAACATCTATAGCTGAACTTATTTACATCAAAAGTTTTTGAAGAGTTTTCATGAACTTGCCTTCGAGATGTCGTCCGCTTCCTGTTATTCCTATTTTGTAATATTCTTTTTTAATTAAGTCCCATTTTATGATTGTTTTGGTTTTGCCTCAACCACCAAAGTTCTGCATATTTCATGAAGCTTTTTTTTTGTTTCTCAACACAAGGCTCCCTCAGCATCTGTTGAAGTGGTTTACATAAACACAGTTTGTTTGCCACACTAAAACCACAAGAGTTAAATTATTAGAATTAGTTTAAAAAATGACTGCATCATTTGCATTTAAGACAGAGTCTATGAGTCTAGAAACCATCATTTGCAGTTGAGTGGACTGGTAAAAACTCTGGGCTTATATTTACTACCCATCAAAGCAAGTGAGATGTTAGTGGAAAAGCACCAACAGACTTTTAAGTAGGATGATCTTTAGAAAAATGGTGGAGATTTTAGTCGCTACAGGTAACAAGAGGTGCAGCTCCTTTAGCTGCAAGACAAGCCCAAAACATTAGCACTCCACCATCGTGCCAAACAGCTGGTGTGGAGTATTTGTGGAAATGTACGGCTCTTTTTCCATTTTTTGCCAAACTTGGAGCTGTACACTTGTTAGTTTGTTTAAAGACATCTTTCCAAAGACATTACAGTGTCTGTAGATGCAACTTTACAACCTGGTGTGGTGCCATGTTTGTGTTAGAGAGAAGCTTTCTCCTGCCAGGCCTCCCAAACAAGCCTTTTTCCTACTTTTTTTTTTATCGGTCATTAACTTAGACGATTGATGTCTGCAGACTCTGAAGTGTAGCTCTTTTCCCAGCATTGCCTGACCTTGGTGTGAACTTGGTAAGAGCCCACTCATTGGTGAATATCCTGATGGTTTTACACTCATTAAAAAAACTTTTCACTGTAAAATGTGGACAGTGTGGAGTGGCTTTGAATTATTTGGAAACGTTCTTATAACCTTCCCTCCATTTTCTTTACCTGCCTAATGCTGCGTTCACACCAAACGCGATTTCAGCGTCAGGAGCATCAGGTTTACATGCAAAGTCTATGGTGGACGCGC
>JAUBOC010000043.1:15493755-15504015 GCA_032275365.1 Anablepsoides cearensis
AGGCTCAAATGATCAGAATGTATAAAATACAAAACTGCATCTAATATTCAATTAATCAGTTACAAAATTTCCTTCAGGTGCTTTGATAGTACTTCAAACATAATATTTATATGTCAAAACAACTACTCGGGAGAAATTCAAGATGCGTTTAACCTTGAAAAATGTCTCTGTGTTTATATTTCCTTTCCTGAAAAGCTGTGTTGACATTTTCTGTGAAACATGGACACAAAACTAATAAACCTAAAACCGACATCTCAATTTCTTGTTAGCAAGCTAACTGCACTTTGAATATTTTAAATAATGATTTGATCTGGTCAAAGATCATGAGAGTGTGTATAAATGATTCAGATCATTTTTCTTTTTATAATGAATTCCATCAGGGTTTAAACAACTGACCAAACTGGGTGAGAAAAACCAGAATACCAAGAGAGTTTTAGTTTTTTCTTTTTGTGAATTTGAGATAATTGCATTGTTTTTGTAAGATATAAAAAAAACCTGTGTACTTTTGTGTACAGTTTATAACCTGTTTTAGTTATAAACTGAGACTTCCTGTGCAAATCTGCTTTAAAAGTGTAGTTAAAATAAGTCGAAACCTCTAAAATTTAAAAATACTAACTAGTTGTGAATGATCTTTACAAATCTACCACTATTCCTACAAAGCTGCAACAGTTGCAACAGAAAAAATACTAGCGTTTTGTATTTCTGTGACTGTTACGAAGATTCATGTTTCAGTTGTTATCTGCCAAAAAAAATTGGTACTGCTTTGTTTTCTAAATCCAGGTAAAAGGCAGGTGAGCTCTAGGGTTTATGCTGACTTTGTGACAGTGTCTTTATCTTTGGTGTTTTTGTTGCAGAGATTTGTTTGCTGACACGAGGCAGGAGGACGGCCAGCGTTCGAGCCGACACATACTGCCGTTTGTACTCGCTCTCCGTGGACAACTTCAATGAAGTCCTGGAAGAGTATCCTATGATGAGACGGGCTTTTGAAACCGTTGCTCTGGACAGGCTGGACCGAATCGGTAAGAAAAAAAAAATAGCATTACGAGACTGAAATCACATCCATTCAAATTCCTTTTCAAAGTCATCTGCGTGCAGAGTTGCAGATAAAGCTGTGCTTTTAAAATCCCTGCAAGCCTTCTTTTACACATGCAATTGATATTCTCTCCGTATCCATTATTGTTTCTGTGCTCTGTCTGGGCAGATGAAAAATTCACAATAAAAGGCACGCCTGTATTATCACATTGCCATCTTGGCATGCTCTGTTTTATCCACTGCTATGTTTAGAATTGAAGATAGGGAAACTGCTTTAGGGCTTTTCTTTGTAGAAAAAGGCTGCTTTGAAATGGTCAGCTGATAGGAATATGATTGTGGAATAGTTCCTTCCGTGGTCCTTTCTTCTGGGTTTGGCGCTCATGTGCACCTTTTTCTTCTCTCCTAATAAAGTAACTCATACAGCCCTGATCCAGAAATTAATTACTCTGCAGACCTTGACAGTCAGATTTGATGTGTGAAAATGATAAAGGGTCAGGTAGTGCCAGAACAGGACAGGCACAAAAACTCCTACTAATGTGTCACTATTCATGGTAGGAATTGGAGAAGCTAATCTGGGTCACACTACATTGTGTTTTAACAAAGTATTAAAAAACCATACACAGGTGAGTCATTTTTGCACTGCGTGGCCTGCCTGGCTCGGCCCGGCTTCAAACCCAGAATCGACTTGTTAGCATTAGCCCCTACAGCCCATTTCCACCCTGATTTCTGGAACCCTGAGACCCATGCCTGGCTGCTCGGCCCAATTTGATGTCAGCTGTTATGTTATGCAGATGAGGGTAACTTAATTTGAATTGTTTTCACTCAAGTTTAACTACACAACAACAGTATCAAGCTGCCAAACAACAAGCTAACATTAGCTACCATTAGCTTATAGTTCCCTGTCGTTTAGCCCCCCTCGCCTTAGGTGTAAGGAATGGAAAAGTGACACTGGTTTACATAAACAACATTCACATGAATCTCTGTGAATTTCTTTTTAATTGAAGTTCTTTAACAAAAGCAGAAATCTGCTCTGGAACTAATCTCACTCAAACAAACCAATAGCTTGTTTTCCCCGGGAAAAATATTTCGTACTGATAAAGCTGTGACCACTGTCTACTCAAGGTAAGATTTTGATTACTAATATTAACTTCAGAGAATGCCAATACAAATAAAAAATAAAACACATTCAGATCAGAGCTAATAATATTGTTGAAAATGTACCACCAGAGAAAGTAGTTATAAGCTCAAATATGTCTCATCCAAATGCTGTGATGTTTTTTTTTCCACTGTTTTACCCAGAGATTTTAAGGCAGACTGCCACTCATCCTGAGCTTCTCTCTCCCTCACCTTTCTTCTGTTGTTTTTTTTCTTAAATGCTCTTTTGTGCTTTGTGTTTTCCCAAGCTTCTCCATCTCATATCTATTTGTCAAATCTCTTCTTTTCTACTTCTGAGTGTCAGGTATATATGTTTTTTTTAATTTATAGCTCTTTATATTGAAGCATAAAGGATTGCAGGAAAATATATAGATTTTCAAAAATTCTTCAAAGTTGTTTTGAACACTTTATTATATTGACTCATATTTTCATCGCACCTGTTGGTATTTGTTGTTATTTTTGTATTAAATATGTCAGTTTTTAATTATGTTGTTTGTACTGTTCCTATGCTGTACGTTGTTATGACAAATTAAATTCCCTCCTTCCTATCTGTTTGTTTGTTTATCTTTCTGTCTAATCTGCTTCTAATGTCACTGTATCTTTCTTCTTTTTGTGTCTCTGGGCCATGTGCTTTTAAAGGCAAGAAGAACTCCATCCTGCAGCACAAAGTGCAACATGATCTGAGCTCTGGTGTACTCAACTACCAGGAGAATGAGATTATCCAACAAATTGTGCAACACGACAGGGACATGGCCCACTGTGCTCACCTCATGCAGAACGCCCCACCACAGACGCCGCCCTCACCCACCCCTGTCATCTGGGCCCCCCTCATCCAGGCACCTCTCCAGGCTGCTGCTGCTACCACCTCAGTTGCCATTGCACTGACACACCATCCCCATCTTCCGCCAACGCTCTTCAGACCTCCGGTTTCTGTTTTGGGTTCCCTCAAAGACCCATCTACCCGACTTAGGAAGTTCCAGTCTTTTGTTCCTTCATCCACAGCGCCTGGCTCTTCCGGGGACTCTCCCTCCAGCACGCCCTCAAAACTGCACTCTGGTGTGGACATGCCATTGCTGGCTGCTTTTCGAGCTCAACACATGACATCCGTTTCTGGAACCACTGGCTCTTTTCAACATGCCTCAGGTAATGCAGGACAGTCTGGACCAAATGGGAATGGGTCTGGATCCAGTGAAGGAGGTGCCTCTGTCTTCCCGTTTGGACTGTATTCAACCTCTGGTTCTCCTTCCTCTAGCACGGCTCAGCTTCATCCACAACCACAACATCAGCAACCCTTTAGATCCAACACGCCACCCCTTTCAAATCTCTTCCATCAAGGATCTGTAAGTGGAAGTACAGGGTCAGGACTAAGCGGGGGGACTGTTGGAGCCTGTGGCGGTGCGACAGGATGGTCTTCAGGAGGAGCCGTTGGAGGTTCTGTCGAAGAAGCCATTGGAGGGGATACTACTTGGGCTGGGGAGGACTTTACAACAGGGGTGACAGACCTAACACCTCGAGGGCATTTTGGATTAAAAGGACCAACAGATGAATCAACTCATGGAATCTCAGGGGAAGCAGTGTGTGGACTATCAGAAGGATCAGTGGCTACTGCTTGTGGCAGGTTCACAGGTGGGACATCAAGTGGATCAGTGGCTGGTGTTACTTGTGGTTTAATGCATGAAAAAGCCAAAAACTCATTAGGAGGGACTTCTAAAGAATCAATAGAAAGAGCTTCTAGAGGACCGTTAGGTGGAATAATGGGAGAATCCCTGGTTTTGACAACCACTGCGGGAGCATTGGGGAGAATCAATGATGGATCATTGGTATCTGTCTCTGATATGACCTCTTGTGGATTATTTGGAGGAGTTTTGAATGAAGCAGTAGTAGGACATTCTGGAGGATCGTTGGGAAGATCGTCTGGTGGGTCAGTAATTAGCCATACAGGAGGAGATCCAAGTGAACCAGGTGAAGCCATTAATGTAGGACAAACTGGCAGAGTGGTGGGGGGTACAGTGGGAACACAAGTAGCAGGATCTACACATTTACCTAGTGGAGCTTCAGGTGGAATTACAGCTGGACTTATTAATTCCTCCTTTTGTCAGAGTTCTTTATCGGCCAGTTCATCTGGCCTAACGCCTGGTCTTCATAATCAACCTCATCCCAAGCCGCCTCAGTTGGTACCTTTGCAGCAGTTTACTGGAGGAGGTAGGACTACTAGTGGCATAAACCTCTTCCATTCTCCCCCACAAGGCTCCCCATCCTGTAGTAGAGGAACACATAGTCAACAGCCTTCAGGGGGTTCCCCTTCTTCCATCAGTCATTTTAGCCTGGCAGGCTTGCAGTCTGGCTGCCTGCCGCACCACATGTCATTAGAGAAGTCTGCTTTGGCTTCCCTGGCCCAATACGGTTCAGCAAACGCCTCTCCCTGCCTTACGCCATTGGCACGCAGCCCCACTGTTCAAAGTCCAGTAGCAAGCAGGACTTTTCACTACAGTGAACCTTCAAGCGTCACGGGATCCCACAGTTCTCTGCTCATGTCTCAGTCTCCTCTTCTTTCACAGCTTCCCAACCAGCCGCAAACAGGGAGAGAATCTCCCCTGGGGCTCTTTTCTGAGGACCTAAAGGTTTTATCCAGCTCACACCCATCTCTACCCCTGGAGGTGGCCCAGGCCTTAGGCCACCAAACTCATTGCTCCTCTGGGGAATATTACCCCTCACCGTTTTCCTCACCCACTCTCGTGCCCAAACCCTGTAGCTCAATACCAGGACACATGACTCCCCCAATACCGGAATCACCAGGACACTCTCATCAGACTCAGTCCCCTAAAGCTTCACCGGCGCTGCCTCCACAGAGGGGCTCTGGTGCCTACTTGTCAGATTTAGAACCTCAAACTGCTCGTTCTAAACTTCCTTCAAATTTGTGAGAATTGATCACACCCTCCTCTGCTGCCCTAAAATAAAACGCACCAAGTATCTTCATTTTTTTGACATTATTTTATGTCCTAATATTTCACTGTGGTCCACCTCTCATTTTACCAAGATTCTTTTAAACTTACTGTGATTTGAAAAAACAACTTTGCCAGGAAACTCAAAGCTGTAGAATACTCCCTATTTGTTATTTGTTTTATGCTTTGTTTGATTTATACATATATACTGTATATAGATAGAGATCTATTTAAAATATATATTAATTATTGGACAAGGAGGGTGTGAAAGTGATCTTCTCAAGGACACTTCTTTTTTAAGACTATGCCAAATTCATCTGGTGTTTTTTGGGGAAAATAATCAATAGACTCCATGATATCATTTTTGTTAGTTTTATTTATTTTCGCAGAAACCTATGCACTAATACCTGCATGTGTTGTATAAGTATTTTTTTCTGTGTGTTTCATAATATTTATCTACATTTTTAGCTGAAACAAAATGCTTTGAGACACTGATCAAGTCATTTGGGATCACATATTGTTGATCCTTAAATGTATTTATTAGATTGTACTTATTTATTCTCTGTATAAACTTTCAAAAAGTTGAAAGATGGATATGAGATTTTAGGAAACCAAAAAAGAAAAAAAAGAGCTTTGCTTAGGAGTAACAGTTCACTTCTTTGTGGCTCGAGGATTCTCATTCATACCACTTTATTAAAAGTACTGTGTATTTTGAAGCGGGGGAAAACAAGGTTTAGGGAGCGACCCTCCATCAGTTTTTAGACGAGAGAATATCTGTGATGGACTTGCTTTCTGCAGAGTCCTCAATCATATCCTAACAAGCTCACTTTGTCTTCCAAGCTCATGTCGCCTTTATGTGTATTAGGTTTGTTTTCTCCCAGCTGTGTGCAGCTGTTTGGGTGAGTGTTACAAGTATGAGTAAGTGAAGTCGAATGCAAGACAAGAGTTTTACCTAAACTGATCAAAAGTAAGTTTGCCTTTTTTACATAAAAACTTAGAACTTCCAATAACAACAGCCTGATGCATTTCGTAGCATACGGATGATTAAAAAAACAAATCATAGTATCTAAAGCGGGAAATTACATTTATAAAACAAACTTGAGACTTTTTGCTTTCCTACATAGCCCCAACAGTACTTTTTTTGGTAATTATAGTTCTTTTCTTCTTCTTATAAACTGAGAAGTGCTGAAATCTAAAACATGTCACAGTTTTTCATTTGTGCATTACTTTTTTCTGCTGTAGCTGATAGGTGATAAACAAAGACGTGTCTCCTTATTTAAGGCTAAACTTTGAGTTTGAGAGGATGAATGTATGAACATTTATCAATGCATAAAGTAAGTACTGTAGCCGTGGTACATGCACTGAAGGCAAACTGTCCCTCACTGGGGTTATGAGACTGTTCAGTAGCTGAAAAGGTCATTGATTCCACATCTTTGACAAACATCATCATCAGCAGCCATTACTATTGCCAAAGTGTCCTTTGCTAAGACACAGAAGCACTGGCTAAATTGTTCATGAGCCAATCTGAATATTTGCCCAGTCAGCTGCCTGCAACAGCCCACTTTTTACGGTTTTACTGTTTTTACTGTTCCGGTAAAGTGACGCTTGACAACTTTACTGCTGCTTTTACCTTGAGAGAAAACACACACTGCTTCTAATGTGTCACCCGAAAATAAGTACCACTTCTGCATGCTTGTTGGATTTTTATGACATTTTAGTTCAATCAAATGTATTTTGTTACATTTTTAAAGCAACTCTGAGTGACAAATTTAGTTCCTCGTAAGTAAGTTATTTTTGTTTCTGAGTCAATGAAATCATTAGTGAATGTAATTCACCTGTGAGATAAACAAACAGACAACATTTCAGATAAATTTAGGTTTACCTTTTCATACCATTCCCTCCAGTTATCATTTAACATCATCTCGTTCCAGATGTGCTCAGCTGCTGTTTGTTGTCCTTGTTTCATGGTCCACCCTGTGTTTCACTTTAACTTTTCTCACATGATCTTGAAACAATCATTAATATGGTGCAGAAAAAAACCTACTGAGGCAGCAAAACTTTCTCAAATTGGAAAACCTCTGCCAAGTTCAAAGGTCTTATTAAAACTATAACATCACTTAGTTAAATATAACTAATGTTGCTGTCTAGACAATCACCCCAGCTTTTATTTATCACTTTATTTTTCAATATGCAAATTTGTGAATTCTCTTTACTTTTGAACACATAAATTTGAGATTGCTCCTCACAGTTGCAATATTTCAATATCATGTTCTATAGCCTTAAGTGTGTACTGATTATATACAGAATTCATTAGCAGAGTTTAAGTCTTAAATGTTAGGATCTGTAGTTGCAGAAGTTTCTTGCATATAAACTAGAACCACTAAGTTTATTTTTCTGCATTTTAAGGCATTATAATATATGTTTTTTTTTTCCATCTTGGAATAAAGATCAACAGGTACTATTTTAAAGGGGATAAAAAAAATTGCTTGTCAGTCTAGTCAAAGTCAAAATTTCTGATAGGATGCAGCTATTCTTTCCCCCTACTGTATATGGCCAATAACATTCAGATCATGAAGTTTCTCCTCATAAATACAGTGGAATAAGGCCCTTAAATGAGTATGTAAAATCCCAATCTCTCAGAAAGCCTTGCAGGGACCAGCAAAACTATACACATTAGTGGAAGCTATCACTAAAGTCCCAAAGGAGAGGTGCAGAGATAGGATCTTCTTCATGTTTGTCTGTGGCTCATCACTAAGACAGACCCGGTTCCACTTAGACAGCTGAGTCCCAGCCTCAGTCACAGCACTCAGCCTCAGCAGCTTAATTTGACAAGACATATTTGTAATCTCTTGACCCTCACAAGCTATCAGAGACGTGGACACAGAGGTGACAATGCAGGCCCCTCATTACAGTTGCGTGAAGTCCTTTTAACAAGGTGAATCAGTACATGAAATGAGTTAGTTTCACAAAAACACGCTGACAGACAGGAACACAAGCTCATTTGCTTCCTGGGACTTTATTCCACAACATTTTGTTGTTGTTGGAGTTTTTTTATTTTTTATTTTTGAGTTTCATTTTTCTTGATGGACTCAGACAGGCCAGTCTTTGTGTTAAAACATTACTCTATATGAGAATTACAACATAGTTATACTCAATAAATAAAAAAAAAAAAAAGATTTGTTCAATTTTTATCTTAAAGAGAGTGCCTGTTTTGGAGATAATGCAGTATATTTTGCACTTTAAGTTTTAAAATGTGTAGTTAGTGGTGTCCTGATACCAGCATTTTTAGTACTCATTGTACAAAATGCTTCGATATTCAGAAGTGATACCAGTGTTGATACTGGGATACATTACTGGTATTGATACTCCAGGTAATATGTTACAGTTTACACACAAGTTTGTCAGTTCCATATTTAAGAAATGAATATGAGTTTGAATAAATCTGGGGGTGGTAGTGGGGGGCTGGGGTGTAGACCTATAATGAATGGAGAGCCATCTTGTTCTAAATTACTGAAATGTGTTTTTCATTGTGTAATGTTTAGGTTCTAACTCAGTGAGTACTTTGTATTGATTCTCAGTATTAGCGAGTGCCCAAACTGAAGTACTCGTACTCCTACTCAGTTTGAGAAAAACTGGTACCTGGACACCCCTAGTGTAGGTATTGATTAATGATGTATTCCATTTGTTTGATTTTTTAATGTAAGTAGAGATGGCAAGAATTTAGCACAAATATCTAGAGTTCCATTAAAAACACATCTTACTTGTGCAGTTTTTATGCAAAAATGCAACTTATTTCAAGTTCAAGACTGACAAAATCTCTGATCACTTTAACAGTGTTTCATTCTCGTCTTGTATGCATGAAGTATTTCATATAATTTTACAGTGAAAATATATTTGTGAGGTCTGAAACTTTCCATATCAGTCTCTAAAGTGGCGACAGGGCCAGAGCTGAAAGCAAGCAAACTACCAGAACTCCTACATTTGTCTGTCTGCTCTCTCAGCAGACTTGAAAGCCTTTATCTTCATGGAACCTGCAAAACAAACACTGTACCTAAAAAGTATCTGTTTTCCTTATAAAAACGCACTTGTTGAGAAACTGCATTAGAGCAGAGCTCGAAGCGAGACGAAGGTGTAGAGACGCTGATGTGTTGAGGTAATGATGCAGCTGGACATTCAGACACAGAGGAGGAGCGGCACGCAGGCAGGCGCTCCATGGGGTTCTCATTCTGATGGGCTTCTTTTGGCATGTTTTCTCCCTCCTTGTGATTGTGAGTGGTTCTAGGTTTTCAGCGGGCCATTGATTGGAAGGATACGAGGTAAAGATTTGAGCATTGTTTCACAGCGAGCAGTAAGTGTTTGGGAGGTTTGATTGTGTTTTTCACGCTTTCTGCCAGGGTTGAAGCTGGGCTCTATTGAGGAGGACTGAACAGGGTGGGCGACCTACTGTGTGCTGTCTGGTTCATCTGAGCAGGCCTCTTTGCACAAGCTCCTGTCTTGCTGTGTAATAAAAACATTTTTTGATCATGTTAAATTAGAAGAAAAAAACATTTGATTGATGGGCATACAGCCTTGAAATTATATGATGGAAATGAGAAGGGAGTTCATAATCCTCAAGGTCATGAAATATTATCAACTCCCAGACGACCATGTAATCTTTCATTCCAAGCAAAGGCTTGAAAATAGTCAAAATTGGAGTAAGACGATTCTTCACCTGACAGCAGTGTTTATTCGTTGAGCAGATTTTTCTATTTCCATCCTCTCCCACTATTTGCCACAGCTGCATCTGTAGCATAATGTAGCATGGAGGCAAAGCTTTTCCAGAGAAATCAGTTGGGAATTAGATAAGCTTTGAAACTTTGTGTCTTTTTGAGGGTAGCGAATAAAGAAAAACAATGATGACTCACTTTCTCATGCAGAGAGCTGTTTTCAATATGTCTCCCTGTGACACCCCATTTGAACAGGGCAGAGACAGCAGTGAAAGGCAGCTGATAGATCCTAACTTGTCAGCACTCTGTCCAAATGCTCCCCACTCAGGTTGTCAATAAAGTACTTCAAAACAGATGGAAAAGTGTCCCTAAAATGCCTGTATTTCTTTGTATTTTAGTCAGAGGTGGACAGAGTACTATATATA
>JAUBOC010000043.1:15542973-15556171 GCA_032275365.1 Anablepsoides cearensis
ATTTTCTGAATCGATATTGAATTAGAAACAAAATAATTGCAATGCATTGCTGAATCGATTTTTTTGCCCACCCCTATTAGAATTTACTTTAAAGAATGATGTTTAGTTATGGACCTACCGTAAGTGTAAAACAAATCAGCTAAAAGCTGAGCCTAAAAGTCATTTATCAAGCGTCTGTCTCACTTTAAGCAAAGTGTAAGAGTAAATCTTAAGTGTCAGACTTCGAGCTGATTTACAACACTTTGCTGTGCCACAGAGCTGATCCTAGATGACGTCCTTACAAAATCCCTGACATGGACCAATCACTGAATTGGATTTTATGTTCAAGAATACTCTAAGAGAAATGTCAAAAATGTAAAAATCCTTTATAAAACTTGAATAAAATTTCCTCATTTGCTTCATAAATGAGATATAAAGAAAATCTAACGGAATAAAAAAAACAAAAGCTTTAAAAGTTTTTATGTCTCAGAGCCTGTGGGTATTTTGAGCTTGCCTTGCACCCTCAGCTCCCTCCACTAAACTAAACTAAACTAAACTGCCCACAGACAACATCTCCTTCAAACACCCAACACTGCTACGTCATTATCCGCTGAGAGAGAATTATTAGATAAAGTTCTTGACGTTTATCCAGATTTCTTTTACAAGGCCGAAGATAAAGTGTTGTTTGTATTTAAGTATTTTGTGTTTCAATTAGCTCCGTTTGTTTTAAAAGCCTGGCATATTAGAAAGAGGACACCATGTTTAAAAAGATTTGATTGGTCTCTGTCTGCACTTCTGAATGTGTGTGTGTTTTGTGGGCACATTTTGTGGTGTATGACCCATTGATAATAAAATATTGCTTACTTACTACTTACTAAAAAAGTAAAACATTTGTAGGTTTAAGTATCAAATATTAAAAATGCCACCCTTGTTTGCCACTTTTCTACTCACCAATCTCCTTGACCTGCAGAGACATGAGCCCATCATCAATGTAGACCTTGCTGCCAATTTCCACCACTTTAGTGATGTTCTTGTAGTCGAGCCAGAGGATCTCATCGCTGCAGTTGTCCTGATATGCATCATCTAAGGTGACCTTGATCATGTTGCCCTTCTTCAGCTCCACCTCAGCAGTGCCACTCTGTCACACCATAAACATCTACCATTAACTTTCAATCTGTTTTTTTTTTCCATTAATAAAAAGTAAGGCTAAACTTACTCCCTTGATGAGGCCAGTCCTGATCTCTGGACCCTTGGTGTCTAGAGCAATACCAATAGGTCTGTAATGGATGCTGCCAGGCTCGAAGCTCTCACAGGCTTCACGTACATTCTTGATGGTATCCCTATGGTACTAAAGAAAACAAGATTTTCATACATTAAACAAGTTTTAAGAACTTAAAGTGGTAATTTATTTCACTGAGACATGTAATCCACCATTTTATTATTTTACTGCTTTTTTCCAGATAGCACTACTGGTTATCATTTTACTCAGACATTTAAATGAGGGCAGGTGCAACTTTGCAAGGCGTGTCTGACAACTCACAGAACCATAAAGTGAGTCAGTTTTTATCTCTAACCTTAACTGACATGGGAGACATAATGAGGAAGGCTTTTGAATGTCAAAAAATATTTTAAACAGTAAAGATAATAAACCTCAATAAATATGTATAGGGTTCAGAAGATTGCATTTGTTAAGGTATATGCATGAGTTTGTAAAGTGGTTGGCAGTAACAAATGGAATTAGTTTCATGTAGAGTGAGGTCATCAGCAGGTGGCCTTCAGCATGCTTGTAATTTATGCCGATTATCAGTCTCGAGAAGCGCTGTTAACAAGAGTCTATTCAAGTAAGCCAGAGGAAGTGGAGAGTTTCTCAAGAACACATTTCAGTGTGAAATTCGTACGGATTTAAAAAAAAAGAAAAAAGCAGAAATAAAGCTAAATGGAAGTTTTAACCAGCCTGCAAGTAAACTTGTGTAAAAAAAATTAACTAGTAAGTTATTTGTTCATAATATTAAGTTGTGTTTTATAAAACAGATGGTCCAAGTCATTTCCCTGCATGCCTACTCTTTTTGTTTTTACAATTACTACTACAGTGGATCAAAGTCCTGCTGTGAGAAAGCCGGAACAAAAGACAATGAGTGTGGTTCCTGTTTTAATGCTCTTTTACAGATGCTAATTATCAGTAAGTGCAGTCTTTGTGGCTTTGAAGCATCTGTCTGCTCCCCCCACCTGGGAAACCAGAGCTTTCCATAATGAATTACCTGACAAGTGATCACAACTGCTGCTTTTTTCTCAAGTCCCCCAAACTCCAGCTTACCTTTGCCATTCTTAGTTAATTAAATTTAAAACCGAAGAGTGCCAATTAAGATCACCTTATAATTTCCCAAGAACCATCTTCAGCTTTCTCAGAATAATTTTTTTATAAATTCTGAGAATGCTAATCAACTGGAACCCATACTACTGCTTGTTGGGATAAGGTTTGAGAAATTCACAAATTTAAACAGCTGGCTTTCAAAAAAAAATGTTGAAAAGCGTTATTGGTGACTGAAGTTTTGGGATTTGGTGAAATAATAAAAACCTTAAATTATACTGGTGTGTTAAGAAACTCAATTGAAAAAAATGGATATTGTTGCTTAATAAATAGTGAGCAACTTCCTCATTAAAGCAGATTTATGTTACACAATTGTTTCCATCAACTGACTTTCATTAGTTGATATTTAAAACACACTTTACTCATTTTGAAAAAAAAAATTGAGTTATATTATTTTCATTCCTTTAGTAAGGAAAGTGGAGCGAACAAGCTTTTAAAATATGGTAAAAACGGTGTTTGGTCAAAAGCTCACAGCCTAAAAAAGGTTGAGTTGTGTTCACCTTCAAACCTTATTTCAATCTCATAAGGTGTATACTTATCTTTGTAATGTAACATATGTATGATAATACTTTATTATATAAATCTTATGCCATTTCTGTGATGCAATGTGTGGCTAATAAAAAAAAATAAATTAATAGTATAATTAACGAGCTGTCTTTTCTTTCCTTCAAAGGGTGTGTCAGCTTTTGCCTTGTGTCAGGATTCTGTCTGCTCCCACTTCATTTTAAAAAGAGTAATTTATCAGCTGAATGTGTTTATTCAACTAAAACTCTACCTTAACTAAGTAAACCACAACTATTGTTTGCATTTATATATCAGTTACTCTTTCTTACCATAGCCATCTGATTACACATAATAATGCATTGCGTGCTTATTCACTATGACCCTGTTGACAATCTTCTTTCACAACAGTTTGAAGAGACAAAGACAGATTGGCCCACAGCTCAACACACCAACTGCTACAGTGATAGAGCACAGAAGCACGTCTGGTAGGAATGTTCAGCTAAATTCAATTGCGATGCCGTTATTTGAATGAACAGTTGTTTGTGCATGACATTTTTGTACAAAAAGGTTATATTTAAAAAGAGAAAAAAATTTACCTCATGAGTTCCATGGGAAAAGTTCAAGCGAGCAATGTTCATGCCAGACTTGATCATCTCCTTCAGCATATCCACAGAACGAGAAGCTGGCCCTGTGAGGATAAGAATTCAATAAGCAATGCAACTTTTAAGTTACTGTGACTCACATTAGCTGAGTGACATTATTTATACTGGAATAACTAAGCTTGAAAGGAAAACACAAACACTTGTCAGTTTGAAGCTAAACATCATGCTACAGTTACAATCATTAAAATGAAACACTTTCAGCTATTTTCTTAATAGTTCAGTTATCAAAATTACTAAGCAGGAATTCAAAAACCTTTACAAACTAACAGTACCCTGTAAGACTCTTCCTTTGCTTGAAAGAGTAAACAAAGAGCCTTGACTAACCAATGGTGCAAATGATGCCAGTGTTGCGTGCAGTGGTAGGTTCAGAGTCGATGTCCAGCAGACACATATGTTCCAGGAAAGTGTCAGCCATGGCAGCGTTGAGCTGCTGTGTCTGGATGAAGGCAGAGCCCATGTCAACAGATTTTGGCAGAGGCATGGTGTTCACTGGTACAGCAGAGGATGTTCTGTAGAAAGAGAAAAAAATAAAAAAAATAAGCTAAAGAAAAGGTGAAAGGTTAAGAAAAAACAATCTGTCAATTTAAGATTACAATTATGAAATGCAACCAGCACGATTCTATGGAAACAATGGTCTACTGTGAGCATAGGCTTTACGCAAGTCTGTTCTTTCTTACTTTTGATTTCAAGGTTGTGCAAATCAACTGAAAAGTAAACTAATGCGAGACAGTTTTGGCTTTCCTGAAATCAGTTTTCGTTAAAATTCTTTATTAGACCTGCAAGGCATGGATCTGCTATTCTGATTTCATCATTTGTACGGTAATGAGTAAAATAAGTTTTTTTTCACCGTATTTCACATCATTCCCCCACACCCACTCCTAGTTGAGTCACCCATGGCATCACAGTCACAATGTGACAATGGTGGAATGTCCAAGATTTCTTTATGACACACACTCCACGTGGCAGGAAAGAGAAAAATGTGCAAAATCCTGTTTTATTAGAAAAAAGGCTCAACACCTTGAGTCAATAACTGACTAAAACCATAACCAACAGAAAGGTGTATTTGAGCATGGTGTTAACATTTCTATCTTTAAAGATGAAAGAAGGCTGAACCGGTGATAGGACTTTAGGTTACATTTACAGAACTTTACAGCAAGATTTTGATTTTCAATTAAATATACTAGAAGCTCTGGGTTCAAAGTATTTTTGGGCGGCTGTGGCAGAGTGGTTAGGGAAGTCGTCCAGGAACCAGAAGGTCACCGGTTCGATCCATGTTGTCCATGTTAGCTTTGTAGGAGATCTGGTAGAGTGCTGTGTGAATGGGTAAATGAGGACACAGATTGTAGTGTAAAGCGCTTTGAGTGCCCTGGTTGGGTAGAAAGGCGCTATATAAGTACAGTCCCTTTACCATTACCATTAAAGTAAAAAAAAAACCAAACCCTTATCATTTCCATTCCAGCATGATTTTTTCCCCCCAATATATGAAGAGATTCATCCAATTGGCCAAATACACGATTGGTGAAATACTTCAAGCTTCCATCTGAATGACAAAACTCAAATGTTAACTTTTGAGTCAACCATTTATTAGTTTATGCAGTTTTTGTGATATACATATTGGCTGTTATCGCAGTGACTGTATTTTTTTATTTATTTATTGTGCAGCCATAATTAAAACTATTAACGTAACATGTGTAGCATGACAACTCTGGTGCCAGGTGCCAACTCACTCCAGTCTAAACCACCCAGAAGTTTCCTTCAGCTTTAAATATACATGGCAGAGCATTTTGACCTAAAACACTTTTATGGTCTGAGCAACAAACAGAAATTGTTGAGAAACAACCCCTTCATCTTTTTTTATCAGTCTTTACAGTCAAGGGCAAATGTTGGGTATAACTAATTGTAATAAAATGCTAGGCAGTACATTACAAGACAGACCAAAGTTGTGGTGCACGTGTTTGCCTCCATGAGCAACAAAAGTGGTCCAACTTCCTCTTACTCATCACATCTTTATTACGAACATCAGAAGAGGGGATTCCAGCAGCGCTGCTAAACCAACTGCAGCTACAGACTGATGATGTAACATTTCCATAAATGGGGCAGACCACGATCGTACGTGAGTGCAGACACATCTCACTACTGTGACACACACTGAGCAGAACCACATGGAAAGACTACAGGGTGTGTGTGGTGTAGGTGAGGAGTGAAGGTAAAATACTTGGTTTAGGAAAAAAAAAAAAAGCATCAGGTCCACGTGGACTATATAAAGTTGATGAAGGGGAACAAAAAGTCAGAAATGAGCCATCACTTACACATTTTTTAATCTGTTCTGCTCATTTGTTGGACTACAAACCAAAGACTTTAGCAGTAATAGGCTGCATTTATATATACATTTTACTAATATCAAAGTCTTACTCCTTATAATGCACCCATCCATTTCAGGCAAAACCAACTAAGGAATTACCAAGTGTCATATTACTGCTAGCATCTATATGACTTTATATGTCACTTTCAGTAAAATACCGAGGTGAGATTGTATTTTTGGAGAAGAGTATTTTGGACCCATTCTCCTCATAACCTTCAAAGATCAGTTAAAAATAAAAACAAGACAGTTAGAGGTCTGCCTGCCCAGTTCTGTTTAAAAAGGTCCTGGTTGTTGTGCAAAAACAGAAAAACCCACAGGCAGAGTTTAACATCACATCTGACCCTCAGGACAACTTGTGAGTAGTTACAACAGGTCATCAGTAGCAATGTTAACACTGACACAGATGAACTACTACTTTAGAAGGTGGATTTCAGATAATCCTCTCCAATCCCTCTCCATCTTTTTTGAAATAACCTGAGCAGTCTTTAGTGGCAACATCCACCATCATGTGCTGCGGGTGTGACATCACACCGGCTAATTCAAGTTAGCTCTCAAGAATAGTTGAGGCCTTAAATCATTCACTCAGATGAAGGAATCACAACTAAATTACTTCACATACCCGCAGTAGATCCCGTGCTTCTTCTTTGAGACAACCAAGCACTTCACTAACAAAGACCTCCAAAGCGAGCCCAGCGTGTTGGAGCTTCCAGTGCAAGTGAACAAGCCACTCTTGGCAACAGCAGAATTGACTGCTGCAGCACGTATGTGAAACTCCTTTAAGAGCTCAAGTGCAAATCCATTCAATGAGGATAAAGGACACGAAGAGCGACTGCTGTAACTGGACAGTCGCCATGACCTGATCCACTGGACACACATGAGACCACCACCATAAAACATCAGAACAGAGTCTCACCAATGTTACTGCTAGCCACGGTCATATGGGCTCAAGACTAAATATAAAACCTATACTAAATATAACCCACAGAGTGGAGGGGTTTGGTTTGTAGAAATCTAATACTTGGAATACACAATGGTATTTAGGCTATGGTGTTTGTTGGCAAAAAAACTCAAAACTCTAGATGTGCTGCTGCATAAAAGGTGCATTCATTAGGAAAGTGACTCCAAATGAGTGAGCAGCAAAGGATCACCCAAATGACTGTACCAAAATTGTAAATTCCAGTGATAGGTCAAAGAAGATTATTAGTGTTCTTACAAGGGGTAAAACAGCAAGGGATCAGTGCCATTTGTGACAGACTCACCCTCCTTCACCTTCAGTCAAAACTGCAGCAGCAACCTTGTTGAGTTTCAAGGAATTAATGCCTTGCCCAAACAGAAATGCTGCCTTAACAATAAATACGAGAAGAAAAAACAAAACAAGGATGACAAAAAACAAATCCATTTTGTGGATATTGTTCAGTCTTGTATGCTTATTAAAGTTACACAGTAAATGAAGATTTTGCTGTAATTTAACAACTGGCATTTGCAACATGACAGCGGTTCCATTTACTGAACTTTAGAACAAAATAAGGAATATTGCCATGTCTACGTTTGACTTTGATTTTCTTCTAAAATCACAGCGTTCTCTGAGTCAGCTTCAGATGCTTGGAGTTAATCTTAAATATCTTCTAGATTTAACCAGGGGGTTTTAATGCCTTTACATTACACAACAATTTTAGTGGAGAAACTTGTCAATTTGGTTAAAAAAAAACTGAAAAACTATATATTTTTTTAAATAAATGTATCAAAGCTCCTCGGTTGAAAACACTAAAATGACAGAAGAGCTGTTCAAAAACCTCTTTCCTCAGAAAGTCTTCAGTCGTAAGAACACTAAACTGTAGCTTTATAAAGTCCTGTACACAGTATATTTAAATGAAAATGTTTGACCTGTAACCAGAAAGCTTATGGATGTTGATTTTTGCTCTCTATTTTAAAGAAGAGGATGAAGAGAATGAGATTTTACTCCAGCAGCTCCAGAAACTGTTAACCTGCTGACTGAGAACATTTGTATATAGTAAACTTTGTATACCAAACAATATAACCTACCTATTAAATTACCTTTTTATTGAGATTTTTTTGGACAACCTGAAAAGATCCTTATGTCTACCCCTGAATCTAAAAGCTGCCACAAATATGATCAAATTATGTAATGGCACGGACTATGACCGAGTTTTTAAAAAGTTGTACTTATGCTGCATTATTGAAAATGCAAAGATGGTGTTTCAATATGTTTTCACTCTGGAATTTGTTTTCCAAAAATATCATTTTGAGGCTCCAGAAAACAATGATTTTCTGTGGATGCAAGGCTGAAGTTTACATTTTTATTATTGCATATTCACAAAACACCCAAACTGTGTACACTTTAAATGCACCCATCACCTACCTGACTCCCTGAGGCTAAAGACTGCATTTGTTCAACAGACTAAACAGGAAAAACAACGAGCTCCTCCAAAATTATGTTGTGCACCTAATTGTTTCTTGCAACATTACAAACCATAAACAAGCTCTGCTGGTGAAGGGTTGGTCACCTTGAGTGTGGATGCTGATTAGGTAAATAAAATTACGAATTTAAATTAAAAAAGCCACTTTTGGCAACATTTGACATCAGTTTTGGGGAATATGAAAACATGTCATAAGATTGAAATGAAATCACATACCTAACACTGCAGTCCAAGTCTAGACCTGCCCCCAACATTTTGTATTCAGTGTAAATAAGTCCTGTTTTCACTCACTGCAGCATGCTAATTCGGGGAGGCTAAGGCTAAGACGTTTCAAACAACTAGTGATTTTCCTATAATGTTAATGGTTCGAGTTAATTTAAAGATTTCCCCGAGAAAACAATACAGGACAGACAGCTGAATGAACATGAAGCACTGCAGAACAAGCAAATCGTATTCTGTAACAATACAAGATAAACGGCGATATAACAAAACTAAATGTCACAACAACACACGACTTTTATTAAATACCCACCGATTAAGCTTTATGCAACTTATGCTGCCAATTAAAATCTGTGAACATCATATATTTAAGTACGACTCGAGTTAAATTTCAGACGATGCGGTAAAGGTCACGTTCTCACATCCTGCGTCACATTTTCCTGCTCTAAAGACTGCTCCGCGATTGACCAATAGGGGGCAAGAGAACGGAAAAGCCACACCCACACCAGGAAGCGTTTCTACAACGGCTAACATCACATTAAAGACATTTTTATATGTAGTAAAAAAAACTACAGCACATAGTTAGGCGCTTTGAATTAACGCTAATGCCCGAATTGCACAAAAATGTTTAGTAGTAAAAAAACGAATAAAAAAAGGGTTTGTTCGTTTCCTTCATTTACTCCATCTTCAATCGTTTGAGTAAGGCTAACTAGATTAAAAACTCACAATTCAATCGTCCAGATTATATTAGAACTTTAATGATATTAAAAAATATATAAATCATTGGTTAAATAATATATTTTCTATTTTACAAGCGAATGGATGATTCTACGACACAAAAGCAGCAATAGAACAAAAACAGACAGCATTGGAAATGTTATAAACTATCAGGAATTATTTTAACTGGAGGCCCAGTTTAAGATACCCACCTTGGATCAAATTGGCAATGCTGAGGCCGATGCGACTGCTGGCAGAGTGAGAGCAGCTCAAGGTGATCTCCACACAAGTTCCTCTTCCTCACTCAGTGGAACTACTTTCTAGGGATGCTGATGCATATCCATCCGACATGATGTATATGAAAAACAAGCGTATACACCAAATTTTCCTTATAATTTCATCCACTGTCACTCGAAAAATATAGCAAGCACTTGTTGTATTTCGTTAATATTGTTTTATAAGCAAATAATTAGCAAAAAGAACCTACGACGATCAACGCGGAAGGATATGTTAATACGTGATAGAAGTGCTTTGTTCAGTAAGCGGCCAATCGGATTGCATGAATGCAACAGGAGCATGAAGTGCGACATGTGACTGCGTGATGGAGGCTTGTTTCTTTTTTCAAAACAGAAGAAAACAAAAGAAAACGTTTGGTTAGTGTAAGTGCCTAAACATTTGTTGGCCACTTAAAAACGTAACAATACAAATCTTACTGATATGCAAGTCATAGGTTTGATACATTATTGACAAGTAGCTGCTATACTATAATTTGTTTGCGTATGTATTGACTTTTTATCGGGCTTTTTACGGTGCAAAGTTTTGTCATAAACACTGGTTATAAATTACAGCTTGGCTACGGATTACAGTTCAATGATGAGTTGAGAAATTCACTGGCTTGCAGAATGCGACACTATACTTCCATCTACTGTTGAATAATGAAACAGCATTCCATTGACAGGAAGGTGGTGCTTTTGTACGTGAGGCTGCTGAATTCCCACTAGAGGGCAACGTATTTTGCTTTAGGGTGGCAAAACTTCTCTTTTATAGAACCACACAACGTTATATAATATAAATAAACATTTTAGAAAAATCCAGGAGTATACTTAATTTGATCAGAAATAAGCTGAATGGAAACCAGTTTTCTTATCAGAACTCGGTTTTAAAAAAATGCATCTGTGCTCATGTGAGGTTACCTTCCACTAACTTAAAACATTGGAGACATCATGAAGGAAAACATGAGCAAATTAATACAACATTTTAGAATCATGCATCCATTCTTCTTCTTTACCTGCTTTTCTGTGCAGGATTACAGGAGAGCAGAACCGCATCTCCAGTGGTCATTGTGCAAGAGTCAGAGCGCACCCCAGGCTGGTCCCAAGTTCATCATGATGGAGATGGATGGTTAATTGCACTGCCTGTTCATAAACACCCATCTCCTGGACTCATCTCGTGTGTGATGTCAGTGCCAGGGATTAAATCAGTCAGACTCAATTTGTCAGTGAGTGACTCAGAACAGAAACAGATTTTTTTTCCCCCACATTCACCGACTCAACTGAGAATTAGGAAAAGATCACAGAGCAGTCAAACTCTCCCTTCATCAATACAAAGTCTCAAGGAAAATAATGCCCATAGGCCTATCAAAACAATACCAAGGAAAACCTGCACCACATTAAAGAGGTCAGAGTACAGGAAAACTAGATTTTGTTGGGTAGCGAATTACACTGTCAAAACTACAACCATTGGTCTTATGTTAAAAATACTTGTAACATGATAAATACAGATAATTCAACACATTTATAAAGATTATTATCAGCACTATGCTGCAAATATTTCCCAGGTCGAATAATTACCTGAACATCATAATCAGCTTTGTCCAGGTTGCCAGGATTTGACATGGGCATGAAGTAAATTCATAATAACACTGACATTTAAACACTGAAACTAGTCAAAGATCTGTTCTTACCTTACTTAAATAGAACAGTATTTTTTATTCCTAGACTGACAAAGTCCAGACTCCTTTATTCCTCCTCCGTCTGTAAGTTTCAGTTCTCACCTGTTCCCAGTTTTTGTGGCAGCTCCACTACTCCCACTGCCCATGTTGCTACCTGAATGGGTGCCGAGAGCCCCTGCATGGGTCCACACCGCTCAAGCCTCTACAGCCAATGGACACACACCTGTCCAGGTGAGGAACAAATCAGCTGCCCAGTCGCTGTGTCCGCAATCAACACTCCTGGCTGTCAATCACCAATAATTCCGGCTAACCCTTGAGCTCCAGGGTGCAGCGAGACACTGTGTACTCAAATAAATCTCAGATGAGCAGTTTTGATGCTTAATGCTTGTAACATATTATTGTATTACTGTTACAACAGCTAATCATAAGAACTTAATTCTTCTTGTCTCTGCAAATAGATAAAGTTGCAATTTTAATAGTTAGATACTTAACTGTAGTTTTCCTGCTGAAAACAGTCTAATGGATTTACTGAATGGCAAAAGGAGTTTTTGCAGAATTTTTCTAACATGACAAAACTACAGAATTAACCGACACAATAAAAATGTTCCCCTGCATTTTTATATCATGCCACCAAGAGCAAGTGCCCATAGTTTAAGAAAAAGTACTAAAATATATAAATTGTGATATGATACAGACACACTGAAGGGACAGTTGGCCTGACAGCTGCTCAATAATCTGTGAGAACTTAAACAGACACCTTGAGACAATAAGGCTAAAGACTGATTAGTCCACAGGTCCAATGATCATCGGCTCACACAACAAAACGTTTTGTAAGTCTTCAAATAAAAACCAATACATTTTAAAATGTTTTAAAACCAAAACATTTTAAAATGTTTTTGATTTTTTTTAATTTAATATAAACAATGTAACATTAACTGTAATCTTTTCAGTTTATGGCATGAAGTGCAGCTGAACTGCATCAGTGCAAGATGTGAAGTTGTTCTGTTTGATCTTATTAAATAAATTTAGACAAAAAGCATGAAAGCATTTAAATATAGAATCTGCCTCTGGAGCACAATGACACAATAATGAATACTGACTTACGCAACCACACTCTCTCTTACACACACACACACACACACACTGTCAGAAGCACGCACAGATCAGAGACGTTTCTCTCTCTTTATGTCTCAGCAGCAGTGCAGTCAGCTGCGAGTCACGTGACCCGCTTGCCTGGTCCCACTGAGCATGCCCAGACCCCTCAGTGTTGTCAGGCAAAATATAAGGAGCAGTAAGAACTGAGATCTGCAATAGATAAACACATAGACTCACACACACACCAGCTGGCGCGCTTGCACCCACACACACACACACTCTCACTGCAAGCATCATAAGAAGGACGCTCTGGAATTGTGACGACCGGGCTCTGGTTTTTTAATAAGCTTTTTTTTGTCATCTTATCTTTTCAGTGGAAAACGACCACTGAAAGAGAGAGAGAGAGAGAGCGCAAGAAAGGGAGAGAGACAGACAGACAGAGAGAGGCAGGTGCGCCCTTTAAGAGGGGGAGCAGCAACTGAAGCAAGGGCAGCATCCCAGTCTCCATCCTCTCCGGAGGTAAGTGTGGAGGGATTGTGGTAATGAAGGGGGGGGGGGAGAAAAAATCTGCCCGAGTGCGTCCGTGTTTGTGCTAAACCGTTGTCAGAAGAGGAGGAGGAATGGCGAACGTGCATTTGTGTGCGCGGTGATGTTGCGGGGGAGGGGAGGCGGGGGGGTCGAGAGGTGGATGGACTCGGCTTGTCGGTGACTCCATTGGTATGTGAGACGACAGAGGCCAGGGGGTGCGGGGAGCTGTGGGAGGGGGCAGCTGTAGATGCTAGCAGGAGGGAGGACATGGCAGCAGGAGCAGGCTTGTAGAGAAAGGATCAGGAGCTGAGGAGGACGACATGCTTGTTGGGAGGGGGAGGGGGGGGGCACTATTTACTAGGATGCAGTTATTGT
>JAUBOC010000043.1:15614121-15626215 GCA_032275365.1 Anablepsoides cearensis
TATATATATATATATAAATCAATATTTTTTAGCAAGATGAGAAAATTTGACAGCTCGTAACCCATACTTAAAGGATAAATTGCAGAAATGTATTTTTTCACAGCACGAGTATTGTGACACAAAACCGCTCCATAATTATGGATTTAAGGCTGGATCAAAATCAGTTATGTTTGCTTCTGAGTAAATCATGCAGAATGTACTGCAACCATCTGAACAGGTTGTTTTGTGCTTTGTGATTGCGTGTGTTGGGTGTCTCTGGCGACTTGTCTGGAATCCTACATTTCATCTTCTCCTGTACGGCGAGTGACCATGTCCGCCTTTCCATTTGTTTCATCAGATAATTCTGTCCCAGTGTGTTTCCTTTAATAATCCTGCCTGTGATGTGGATGTTGATGGTCTGCGCAACTTCGGGGAGCTTTCTCCAGTGCGTGGGATGACTTGACACTATTGGCGCGCACGGTGCAGCCAGGTCGGGGCTATTTAGCATCTATCATTTTGCTGAGCAATACATTATCATAATACTTAGTGTCAGTGCCAGAGTGCATGCATTGTTCAGACATGCTGAATGCCGGCGGGGGGCAAATCTTTTGCTTGAGTAGCGTTATCTATCAATCCGTCTCTGATGCTGAGAGGGGGGACTCTAAGCTGCGCCACACAGCCAGGAGTAAGAGATACAAAGAGTTCTTAAATATCCTCATCCATTCTCCTCTCCTTGGTAGGTCCATGCGACAGAACTGGCTATAAATAGCCAAACAAAACTGACACAAAACAGTTTCTTTGGTCAGTAAAATGCCAAGAAGTGAGCCGTAGAAGGACTGAAATAAATCTGCATAGTGTTTTGACTTTTTTTTTTCAAACTTTTAGAGTAACCATTAATTTTTAATGATTATTGATTTACTAGAGCTATGTTTTCTCTGGGTTTTTATCTATAACAGCATCATTGTCAAGTAAGTCCTGAGCAGTGATTGACAGTTTGTGTAAGCTGAGTGACGGGTACAGCCTAAGTCTACAGATGACCTCTTTGATCATTAGAGAAGAGGCAGTGTGTGAACCAGACAGCTAACGACTGCGAACAGACCGATTCAAAGCAGGCGGATGGAACAAGCGAGAGCTGGAAAGATGCTCTGCTGGTAGTTCCGACATGTCAGAGAAGGGAAGTGGTGAATGAGCCTTTGTGTTGTCTTAGTCTCAGTACCAATGGCAAGGTCTGAATGTAAGCATTTGCAGCATTCACTTGTTTCACATCAGTTTGTTTTAACAATAATTACTTAAAAAAGAACAAATTTCACAGAATAATACGTATTGTTTTCTTGCTTTAACAAACATATTAAACCAGACATGTGTGGGAAGACTAATGGAGAAATAAATTGCTCATGAATCATGAATAAACTACTAATGAAGTGGAGTTTTAAATAAATTTGTCCTGCAGTTTTGTTTCAATTACAAGCACCTGAGAACTTAAAAAGTACATTTTCCTCTCGCTGTCTGGATGCACGCAGCCGTTAGAGCATACTGATTTCCATTTCAAAACAAAATGTTGGAAAAACAGCATTATGGGGGGGAGAAAAAAAAAAGTTTTTAAAGTAATTACACAAAACGTGTTTTGCAAATGCAAAGACTCATTTCACCTTTTCTGCTTTCTCTTTGAACCAGTTTTGCAAGGTTTACTTTTCCTTTTCCCTCACACACAATGGGATGAACTTTTGTCCCTCGCAGAAATTATAGTGTGGTAAATTGTATTTGATTACCAAAGTATCATTTTCACCCCACTTAACCTGCTCATTGCAGGAAGTTAGCAGTCTGTTTGATGGAGCTTACTTTAATTTCAGAACTTCTTCTTTTTTCCCCTTTTCTCCATCTATCAGGAGACTTTTTTCCACATTCTTTGGTCAATATTTGTCGAGTCCAAAATTCATTTAACTTGTTTTTAATATATATTTGTATTAGTGCCGACGACAGTGTTTATTTGCAAGTATCCCATACCAATTAAGATTTCAAACACTTAGATGAACCTGCTACCCTGCTCTGTTATTTCTCATATGTTCCCTGTAATAATATCTAGATCAGTGACTGACTTTTCTGTGTTTGAGA
Organism: Anablepsoides cearensis; assembly: GCA_032275365.1. Taxonomy (NCBI): domain Eukaryota; kingdom Metazoa; phylum Chordata; class Actinopteri; order Cyprinodontiformes; family Rivulidae; genus Anablepsoides; species Anablepsoides cearensis. The sequence goes on from JAUBOC010000043.1 coordinate 15,616,213, forward strand.
TGAACTAATGAATTTAAACTTGTCCTAAAGTCCTGCAGGTATTTTCCTCCTGCTATGAGAGGGAGGCAGCTGGGGAATTGGTTTGGATGTTTTATGTTAGTACAAGAAGTTAAGTTCAGCAAATATTTTAATCTTTTATTTAGTTATGGAAGAAACCATAGTAAAAAAAATAATAAGAACAAAACAAAACTTTAATTTTCAATGACATGATGAAGCACGAGCAATACTAAAACACCTTGTAAAAGCTTATTTTTTTCTTAAATAACAGAATATAAATTTACAAACTATGCACAACAGTGAGAACATGTTATCATTCTATTGTTAAATTTCCTTAACATTTCATAAACAATGTAAAATTAGAATTTTTATCTTATAGTCAATGGATTTTTTGCATTTAATCATCTTAAGGTTCTGTTTTTCTTATAAGCATAGTTATTTTTTATTTTGCATATTAAAATGTTTAAACAATAAATAAATATAGCAGCATAAAGAGTGAAAGCTTTTTTAGCTATATGTGCCATATCATTACAAGAAATAAACTTTAAATTTTGCATAAATTTATGTGTATTAGTAAAAATACTTTGATGATGGAGATAAAAAAATCACAGTTAAACTAAAAAAATAAATAAACAAAACTATTGCTCTTTGCATTTTATTACATTCAATTAGTAGATAAAACAATAAACAATAAAAAAGGAAGTTTTTAAAATGAACTGATTATTTGTAGAAACATTTCATTCAGATGCAAATTCTAAATAAACTGTGCTTATATGTGTAAAAAAAATGCTTGTGCAACGTGTATCAAATTGTCATAAGAAAAAAAAATCTAAAGTTTATGTAAGGGTCCTGGCTGAGGAGGTGTCACCTTTTGCCTACAACTCCCATGAGCATTTGTTAGAACGTGTCCCCCAGGAAGTCTCAGCTCATGCTCAACAGTTTTGTAATGTCAAAAAGGATGAAGAGTATTTCCCCAGACTCGCAAAGTTTCCCGCTCTGCTGTTTGGATGCTGTTTCATCAGTGTCATTTAGGCAAGTTTTCCTCTTGAGTAACCACCTAGTTGTGGAGGTGGCTGAAGGTTGTTGTGAATGCAAGCTCTTCTGGCCAGGTGCCAGAGTGCGCTGCTGGCTTTTTGGGATGCAGCTTGCTAGGCATGCCGGGTATTATCTGTATGTGTGAGTGCGTGTGAGTGTGTGCGTGTGTGTCCTCCCATGGGAATCCTTGGCAGTAGGTGTGACATATAGTAATGGGAAATTATGCTGCACAGTGCAAAACCTCTTCTGAACAGGGTCACCCATTGTCAGCTCTGCCAAGCACGTAACAGAGCAACAACTCAGCCTTTAATGAAGGCTGTCACATTTTTGTCAGAGACGTATTCGCTCTAAACTATGTATTTGCATTTTGTTTCTTGGATTTTTCAGCTTCAAAGAGCAGTCTCCAGAGACGTGCGAGGGCACACTTTCAGCTCATCACTGTGCACGCTCATCTGTGGTTCAGCTACTATGATACTGATCATTTATCAGAAAGCTGTGGGAGTGATAGTTTCTATGAAAAGCAAAGGAAAAAAAAAACATCCTCCCGTTGAGGCTGACTAAGCACTTTTGATAACCTCTTTGAATTTAACCTAAACAAACTTCAAGGATTTTCTTTTTGTCAGACATTTTGCTTTGCTACTCATTTTGCATTAGATGGATGAAATTATTATTGCAAATATTTTTACCCCCTTATAAAGAGTAGATAAGCACGATTCCACTGAATCTAATCTGAAAGAGTTGCTATGTAAAATAATGTAAAAAAAAAAAAAGAATAAATTTTAATCTTATTTTTCAAGCAGCATGTTACTTTCTCTGAGGTTATGAAGCTATTAACTTTAGAGAGCCACATTTCAATTGATGGGCCATATGAATTCCAATGGCTTGTAAAACTCCAGTGAGCCTTATATTCGTGCCGTGTGTGTGTGGTGGAATGACCTCAATGAAATTTTAAATCTCTGCTAGTATTTGGAAGGTTACAGTGAGCTTTTCTTCTTTTTTTTTGTTTAAACCATACAAAATCAGCTTTGAGTAAAATACTGAAATAGAAGTGGACTTTTAATTTCATTGGGCTTTTAACTTGTAATCACAAAAAAAATCATTTAAATCACATAAGCCACATGTTTCAATGAGTACAATTAATAATATGAAAGGAGCTTCCGTGAACGTTAACATGAGAGGGTGAACATGAACTTTTCAAGTTTATATTTGATCAAGTGATACATTTTGTGGCTAGTTGTAACAAATATGATAGCATTTTGAAATATCTCAGTTAGGAGAAACTAAGTTTGTTCATTAAGACTGGAACCAAAATCAAAGTGGATTGTTGCCCACTTCAAACAACTCCAATCTTTAACAATTTCCAAGGGGTCATTCTTATTCTCTTGTATGCACCTTTACACTAACGTCAGTTTGGCTTTACAATATTATCACTGTTATTTTCCTGCCAGATGTGCATCAGGTCGCACCAGAAGTTCTACAGCCAGCTGAGGTTGCAGTTTGTGCTTGTGAATAACTAGTGAACAATTGTGTAACAAAAAAAATAAATAAAAAATCACTGTGATGTTTGCAAACTTTTAACAAACCTCTATGGCTCCCATCCACTTTCATCTTTTCTGTGTTTGGACAGTCCAGGCAGAATTAAATAGAATTTCTCCAAACTGAGGCAGAACAGAAAGTTCTTTGCAACAAATAGTAACACCACTTCTAAAGATATGTAGTATTTTATCTTAAAAGCCTGTGATATTTAATTAATGTTATCTGTTCAAACAAATAATACTTTTTTTCTCCCCTATTTTTCCCGTCTCTTTGATACTCTAGGATGTGCCTTTCTAACATACTGTGCGAGAGAGTCAGCACTGAAGGCCCAGAGCGCCCTCCATGAACAGAAGACCCTGCCAGGGGTAAGTGCTCCCAATCTGCCCTCTGTCACAGGCTAAAACCCAGAGGGCAGCGAGCCCGGTATAGGAACCTGCATTATCGTGGGATTTATTTCACTCTCACTAACACATAAATACTCACCGGGACACAGTCAACACCAGGAAACCCATTTAAGTTCAGAAACTGCAGATATGAAAACAGATGGACACAGTCAATCATTCTGTTTTCCTCCGACTGTCTCCCGGCCGCCGTCTCGTGCTCGTTTCAACACAAATTACCTCTCACACACCATCGCCCAGACACACACACACACACACACACAAACACCCGCAGACATACTAAAAGAGTGTGAGTGGTCTATCTCCCCTTGCAGTGTCTTATTACACTAATCACCCTGCCGGACATATTTGATAAGCACTCTTTCATAGCACTGTCCTTCCTCATGTCCTCTCGCAATATGGCTGCCACAGACACTAATTGCCTTAAGGAATCCCACTCTCATTATCACATGTAATCAAACAGTAAGTATAAACAATGATTTTTTTTACCATGTATATCACCATCTGGTGTTTTTGTTTGAATTTTTATCCCTGTTTATCTTTCCTTTCTGTTTTATTCCATTTGCCTGTGGCAACAGGTAACATTTTTCTTTTTTTTTCAATTAAAATAATAGCCCCTTTAAATGGCGCTGGTAAAATGTACGCAGTTGTAGGCGCAGCCACCAAGGAGGGGAGGTCTTCAATCAGGGATGAGCGTTAGCTTATTCTGTTTATCTGGGCTTCCTGAGTGGGTGTGTGCGTGTGAGAGTGGAGGGATTTGACTTTAGCATTGGGGGAATTTTAGAGGTGTGATTGAATTACACCCGCAGGTCTATAAGAAGGAGAAGCTACTCCACTGCCAAGGCTTCTAATTTAGGACCCTCTGCCCTTCCTTTCCTTTCACCACCAAGACCACCTCCAGGGCTGGGGCTTTAATCAGAGCCAGAGGATATCCTTCAAAATCTCTCGGGGAAGAAATGGGGGTCTGACGGAGAGACACGAGAGAAGAGGCAGGTAGTAAAAGAGGGAGAAGATTATGCATATGGCCTGGTTTGCTCAAGACGAGCAGAGGGGGGTTTATGCATATATGAAGCTTCCCATTGTTCCCCGAATGCTAGAATTATCATTTGTTTGCACTTCACTGCATATCGTAGACACTTCACTGAATGTTAGGCACACTGGAACACCGCAGCGAAAGTATCCTTGAGAGACTGGGCTCCCTGGCTCCTTACTGCCACCCGCAGACTCGTAATGAGATGATTGCCATGATAGTCCTGGATTGGTGTTCCTGCCTTTATTGCCCTCATGGAGGGACATTCTTGTTTGTCTTCTATCTAGAAAGAGGTTAATGGCATGTTCTGCGGGGTTTGAGTAAACATTTCCCCTGTACAGCTCACAGCGAGGGGTCAGTCCTGCAATCTCAGGCTGAGTGCACCCTGCATACAGAAGACTAATAAAGACGTTCTGTCTTTTTTTCTGTGTGTGTGTGTGTGAGAGAGAGGGAGAGAGTGAGTTTAAGACATGGAGAGAGTAAGACAGAGGCAGGGAAAGGGAGGAAACAAGGGTGAGAGCAAAGAGATGGAGACAGACAGAGACTGGAAGAGGTGACACTTCTGGACAAGCCTCATTGTCACTGTCATGGCCTAATGGTTTGAGATGCTCACTCGTATGATACTGCCATTTCAGTTGGCTTCGCCACACAGTGTCGCTGACATAATTGTGCAGTCCGCTCGTGGCTGTGTGATTGTCAGGCAACCAAATGCACATTTTGTTCCAACGAGACATATGGCATCTTTTAAAAAAAAAAAAAGAAACATATTAGGTATTTCTCAAGATAGATAAGTCAAAGATTAAACTTTCTGAAATATGTTTATCTTTTTTTTACTGTAATAGCATGGACACAGTGTTGTATGTTTTAGCATCATCGGTTAAAAGTTATTTCATTCATTCTTTTGCACATAGAAGATATTATATCCAGAGACAGTAAGCAGATGTGTATAGTAACAAAGTACATTTACTTTGTTACTTAAGTATTTTTTTTGAGTATTGGTGATTTTGCCAATAATTTTTTATTCATATCTGATACTTTTACTTCTTTACTTGTAACAAAATATAACACCTCGTTACACACTACAGATTTTATTATGACCAGAACTCTTTATGAAAAAAGTTGTTTATGCACTCTAACAAATAAAATGTTGAATTTACTTGAGTAAATAAAGCAACTTACACATAATGTGTAAATTGATCAGTTTACTCAACTCAGTTTAGTAGAACCAGTTAAAGGAAATTCAACACTGTTTTTCAGTGTTTTTAAAAGTACGTTTACTTTCCCAATTATTCTGAGCAGTTTGATGACTTTTACTTGAGTACTTTTCCTATCAGTTAAAAAAACATTTTTCTTTTACCAAAATGATTTTCTGTAAAGGTATTTTTACTTTTACTTAGTTTTATGGTATTTTATATACTGATGGTAAAACTGTTAAAAAATGCATTGTTAATATGAACTTCTTATATATTTTACTTGAACCTGAATAATGTTTTGCATTAGACTGAAGCAAACCAAAGTCCAGATACTGTAAGTGACCTATGTTGTTGTCTGCCATTATGTGTACAACATATCTTACTTTTGGAACCAAAGGCACGGCTGGCACAGTAATCATGTATATTATACAAAATCATCACTGACAACAATAATTACAAAACTTGATCTCTTATAACCTTGAGTTAAAAGCAAACAGACAGGTTCATTTGTTGGTTGAAAGACTTGAGCACAGTGTTTTGGTGTTTAACCTGTTTCACAGTCAAAATGCTCAGGTTTCAATCTCAGCTGGGATGTTTGTATTGAATTTACATGTTCTCCCCATACCTGTGTAGATTAATGTGCCAAAAACATGATTTAACTGGTGATTCTAAAGTGACCATAGACTTGATTTGCAATATTGTTTTAATGTAACATTGTTTTTTGTTGTTGTTCACTAGAGAAGCTGAATTGGTCTTTCAAAGATATCTACTATATAAACATTGACCAATTCAGGTAGAGTTCTTGTACACTACATATTATCAGAGTTTCAAAGCAACCATTCCGGAACCATTTCTGCACCTTGTTTTCTCACAGTTTTCCTGTATGATGGGTTTTCTGCAGTAACACATTCAAAACACTTGCTAGCTGTCGGGTTTCAATGCTTCTGCAAAGGCTTTCTGTATATGCCTCGATGATTTGCAGCCTAAGTGTGGACATGGGGATGTTGTGGGCGACCGTGGAGCCAACTGCATCTGTATGTTGAGAAACTAAGCTATGAAAACAAGACAATGGCCCTTAGCTACTCCGACAGAATACTGCATATTGCATTAGCATTATGGCCAAGCCTGATACAATTACAGTCCATTACGTCTGACATTTTTGTTTCACAGTGGCATTTTGTATAGGGAAAATGATATTTCATGTAGACACTACAAACCAAATGGAACTGTCATTTTTGTTGCCGTCTGCATTGCTGCAAATTAGCCACATTTTTCTATAGTGAAATGAGTGGTATACGCAGTTGCAATTTAGCCTCTGTGTTGCTTTTATAAGAACACATAAATAAAGCTAAGAGGTTTTGAGGCACGAATGATACAAAAAATCTTTACTTTAAACAATGCAGTTTAAAGAAAACTTTAAAGAAACCTTTAAAGAGACAAACAGGATAAAGACAGTGTGTTTTTTTTTTTTTTTTTTGGCGGGGATTTGTTAAACTGGATACCAACATTTAAAGCTGGATTACTGTGAGACACTTTTTGACTCCTAAAGATGTTTGTGAGATGGCGAAAAATCCTCTCAGAACATAGAGCAGAGAAGATAAATACCTCCTTATTGCACGCTGCTTCTTTTTTTTGTGTTTTATTTGAGTGACAGTTGAGCTGTATTGTTACCATTCAATGGATGAACACAGTGTTAGTTCTAAGTCAAATTTCTCAGTGCCGAACGCTTAAGATAATGATGAAAAATGACAACCTTAAAGTTTCAAAACTATAGTTCCTAATTTATGAGTGATTTTCATGATGGCTTCATCCATATTTTATAGACAGCAGGAAACAGGAGACTCACAAGTCAAAGTGTCTGTTGTTTTGGAGGAACAAATCATTGGGCTATGAACAGTAATGTAAGCATCCAGTTTGTTATTTACAGCAGTTTTAGCGATGATGGGAGCTTTAATCAACATAAGCCTCAACTTAAGCTTGGCTGCTGTTGTTTTAACAGTGTTTATGAAAGATTTATGGATGGAAAGCAAATTTGTTTGTGTCACATTTGTTAAAACATTTGAAATTAAACATTTATCTTTTGGGGAGTTATTCTTTGAAATTATAAACAAAATTTACAACAAATATAATATTGTGTGGCTTTATTGGCAAAGTCGCATTTCTTCATTTGCTAAATTTCACACTGTGTGTTTTGTTCTTGGTTTGCCACCAGGAAATCTGACTCTGTCTGTCATGGCTGGGAGCAAACTCTGTCATACAATTGCAAGTCAAGACCACAATGAGCTCTTGATGGCCTATGTGCATCAGATTCTGTTGCTACAGTTTGTTTAGTGTAGGATTGAGCCTTTTGCCATTGAGGAGCTGAAATTACTGTAAAATGTAGGTGATCATACAGCATATTCCCAATTTAGGGTCGAAGAGTAAACAGGTAAGGAATGACTAGAAAAATGAATTTTTAGGATCTGATTAGTTTGCCAGATATTTACGCAAACCTAGTGCTAAATTATAGTTAAAAACAAATCATATTTTTTACTGTTGTATGCACATAAGCTGTTGACCTGGAAAAAAAATCTTGATGACCAAATGGTTTCCTTTGATAGCCCATAAACTTTATTGCAGTTCTATTTTCTTGTTCATAATGCCATCTGGCAATAAAGATTGTACAAAGTAAAAATAATATTTGCAATTGCCGCAGCATAATGTTATTTACAACTGTTTGCCAAATAGCCTCCCAACGTGGCACTATTGGAGCTGCAGATCTTCAAATGAATTCTGGTCTCTCCTTTCAGGGCCGTGCTGCTTTCTCCTCACGGGCCAATTAGCTCTTCGTGTTTGCATGTAACAAGCATGCTAATTGGGTGCTAGACTAGCCCAAAAGCCAATTAAACATTTTTAGAAAAAAAAAGCATTCAGTCTGTCTTTGTTTTTCCATTTATTTCTGCCCCCCCCCTCCTATAAATACCCTCCAAAGTCTTTGCCTGCCTGAACATACTTCCAAGTCTTTTTCTTCCTCCTTGTTTCTTTCTTTTTTATATGCGGGAGATGGTAACAAAACTGCATTTTTTTCCTATTTGCTTCAAGGTTTTTGATGAGGAATGCACATTCCTGACCCCCGCATTGATGATTTGAAAGTCAAGCGTCGCTCTGAAAAAGAGAAGACGAAGAAGAAGAAAAAAAGTTACAAATTCTCTTTTTCTGAAGTGTTTTCTCTTCAGATATGAAAGAGTGAGCTTGAAGGTGTAAGCTTTGACCAAAGTGGTTGACAAAATGCCTTGCCGTCTAACATTTGTTTCTCTTCTGTCTCTGCATGAAAAGCGCAGAAAATTGACTTTGGAATGTGTCACCCACAAATGGGACGGGGGTGTGGGGGCTGGTGGTAGGGGTGCGTGTGTGTGTGTGTGGGGGATTGTGCAATAGTGGTATTATGTATCACTAAGCACACGCCATGGGGCCATGGATCAGTGCATCCGTGTTCTTGACACTCTCTCCCTTCATCACACACCACAAGCGGAGCTGCTGTACGCCTACAGTATGTCTCTGTCTGTGCCTCAGCACACTGAGAAAATAAGCAACCGGCATCCCTACTTTTATTTTTTTTAAATATACTAAAGTCTCATAAGGTTTAGATAGGAAGGGAATCTAAGTAGAAAAAGACAGAATAGAGTTTAATCTGCTTTTCCAGACAAATCATTACATTTCTCTAGATCTATATTCAAGCCATACCTTTAGCTCATCGAGGTGGAAAAGCAAGTTGCAATCATACAAATAAACAGAGAATTAAAGTGCCTGTGACGTCAGATTTTTGTAATACATAGTGCATTTTTAGAAAGAGGACATTGATAAAATATTGCAAAATAAATTTCATGTTGCTGAGATGAACGGTTGTTGAGATATTTGCCTGTGAAGTAACAGGAAGTGATGTCAAAGGGGAATGTCTGCATGTGAAGAGAGTAGTGCTACAACAGCCAACAACACAGACTGTAGAGAAGAATCTGATGTTTCTTAAGATTATTTTGAGTCACTATCAAAGAGAGATGAAGAAGAGTCAGAGTTCAAATATTATTGTTTCAATAAACAAAGACCAGATAGTTTTCTTTGTTAGAGAGTTCCCCTTTGATGTCACTTCCTGTTTAATTTGGCTGAGCCAAGTTCAAAAGAAAAATTATGAGACAAAAAGGGTTAAACTGTGTGTATTATTCCAACTTTCTTAAATATAAAGATGTTTTCTTTTACTTTTTGTATTTGAAGAATATGCAGGTCACAGGCACTTTAAGTAGAGATTTTTTTAAGTTGGCAATGTTTGAAAAATTTATAGTTACATATATGTGGTAGACTATATTTCAAAGGAAGGGTACAATGCAAAATCAACTTTTTTTTTGATAGCTTTATATCATCTTAAAATATCATTCCCTCATCAAAAACATACCCAGAGTGTTGCCTTGACTTATTCATGTATGTTTGAGAAATTCTTGAAACTCCTGATGTAGCCATGTGGAGCTGCCTAAATGCCTGCTGGTACAAAGCACCACCTATTTGCACAAAGCTCCTCCCTGGAGCTCAGTCTTCAGCCGAGCTCCCGCCCCACAGAAAACCCCTCCCACAAATAATTGTTGGGATGTTGTGCTGAAGTGGGAGTGTCTGAAATGGTAGGAGGTCCTTAAAGAGACAGTGGCCAGTTTCAAGGCATTTAGACTGGCTATGCTGCAAACTCAAATAATGTCTCTTTTTTATATAGTATGTAGAATTTTCATAACAACTGAAGGTATTATAAGTATTTGATTGTGATATAGAATTGAATATATGTGCCTAAA
>JAUBOC010000043.1:15628552-15640015 GCA_032275365.1 Anablepsoides cearensis
TTTCCTTTCCTTTCCTTTCCTTTCCTTTCCTTTCCTTTCCTTTCCTTTCCTTTCCTTTCCTTTCCTTTCCTTTCCTTCCCTTTCCCATAATGGGAAAAACGAGCACTATAAGAAGGAGATAAGTTGATGAGTCATCATGGGATAGAGACCATGAGAGGAGAAGCATTCTTGCATAATTAACAGTTGTGCATCATCCGGACAAACTTCTCCATCAGCGTGTCCAAAGGATTAACTGCGCCACACTCCTCTTATCTCCCCCCCCCTCCCCCCCCCCATTTCATTTAAGGAAGAAAATGACCTTGTGCTTGTTTACAAGCTGATTAAAGACAGGAGGGGGAAGAGGAGACAGAAAGTCAAACTGTAATCAGAGGAGTTTGTTAAGTAAAGTATTTTTAGTGGTGCGCTCTCGGTGTATACAGGAAGCTGCAGCCATACTGTGTCACAGTAAGGACAACCACGCTCATGTAGCAGCTAACGAGCGATGAGTGGGCTGGTACAAAGACATGGGTGTGTGAGTGTGTTTGTTCACACGTGTGTGTGTGCTTGTTTCTGAACGCAGCGCATGATAAAAAAGTATGTTTGGTGCGTGGGTGGTTCTATTAGTTAGTCTGCCTGGTTTATCGCAGAGGGAATAGCTGCTGCTTCTGGGTGAATGAGTCAGCCTATATACAATATGATGCTGAATGTGGTTTGCATGCAAGAACTATAGATTCTTTGTGGTGCCAAATCCAGTTTGGTTTTCAAACTTATGAAGTTAGGCATCTGTGCTGAGCATCTCTGCTTTTTGTTCGTTCATTTTTTTTATTGCCACATATTTGTCCTTTTTCTTCTCAGGCTTGGCCTGAAAATATAGATTTTGTTTTATTTTTAAGTATCAGAAAGCTACAGTTGTTTGCATTTTAATAAAGCGATTAACTATTTACAAAATCTTAGCTGATGGGACATAACGCTACCTATGAATGCTACCTGATCTTTTCAAATAATATAATATTTCAGTTTGAAAACATGTACAACACACATATTAGTGGTGTTAATTCACTGAATTTAATAAACTTTGTTATTTTCACTCTGACTGGTAAAGTTGATTCAAAAGGCTTTCAGGAGCAAAGCCCATTGTTTGCAGTGGTGTGTATTTATGCAGACCACAGATATGAAGGCATCGAGAGGAGAAACACAAGGCAAATATTTTGATCCATGAAAAATACAAAGAGTCTCGATCCTGCAAATCCCGGGAACGTTCTGGAGAGAGGTTCAAACAACACATGAGTAAGAAACAGACATTTACAGTTTTGTACTGAAATGTGGTTCTGTGTGCAGAGAGTTTTGAAACTGAATTAACTTAAAATGCTTGCACCAGTCCAGAAACATTGCTACTCAAATTTGCTGAAAATGGAGATCAGTCGGTCAGTCACTCAAAGCTACACGCAGGGCTACATTACTTACACACAAAACTATTATTTGTTTCTTTCTGCTCTAATGATGTTCTTTAAGAAATACACCACTACATTATGTATTTTTCCATTTTCTTTCTCTCCCTACTCAGATGAAGTGACTCAGAAATTTATATATATAAACCTCCCAGGAAAAGTAGTGAAATAAAGATGTGAACATGCAGAACAATAATCTTCCCTCTAGTTTTTATCCTTTTCTCTCTTTGCATTGTCTCGTCCTACTTTTCTGAAGACCTTGGGGGACTGGCTGACAGTTTCCAAATCATCAATGAATCATTTGGCTTATGAACATTCATTGCATCAACTTTAGTTTTTCCCTTTATTAAAAGTCTCAGGAAGGAAAACAAAATCAGTCTTTGTTACACATTTTGCCCCACACACAGTTGAAGAATGATGATTTTGCCCTTTGGCTGTTTTGAGTAAGCAAACCCTTCAAACATATCGATTATTAATCAGACAGAAAAAACTGTTTCCAGCTTTGTTGCAGATGAACGACAATAAGCAGAAATATGTACGTTAAATATTCAAGTCAAATGTCTGTGCTCTCAAAGATCAATCGTTTTAGTCAATAATAGTATTCTGAAATAGTTTGGGCTTATAAAAATTGAACAAATAATTATTTCTTAAGCTGTAAAGCAATAAAAAACACATTTCAGCGTAATTCAACTCAGAAGGCTGATAAAAAAGAAAAGTTTAAAAAAAAAGTTTACTCATCCTGCGGTCTGATTGTCATGCTCTATTCAGAGGTGGGCTCAGTCTGATATCATCCACACTCTCTACTCGGAGCTGTCAGTGTAAACTCATTTGTGTGTTCACATGCTGCCCCACGGTGTCTAGAAATTTCCAGAGCTGCGGTACATGTGTGAAAATGCCTACAGACCGTTAGACAGGCAGACGGAGGGAAAACGAGAGGCGGCAAGACAGGATTCAGAGGAATGAAAGGTGAAATGAGGGAGCACTGCCCCGATTCTACCCCCACCCCGGTTTCTATTCAGTCAGGCCCGCCACTGCAGAGGAAAACTTTGACAGTGAGGCGTCAGAAATAGCACCAAGGCTAACACCTCAACGTTTGCTTATTAATGCATCGCTCCCATAGCTGCCTTCCTGTCACACTCACGCTTTAACCGTCACGCAAACAATGCGACACACAGTAACAAACTTCTCACTCACTTTTACACAATGCAGGATAGCATATGTCACACCCAAATACACACACATGCGCTCGCGCACACGCACACACCTATTACACTGTCAGATCAATATTGTATTAGTGCGTGTTCTCCTGTGAGAGGGCACAGTGATGGGTGCAGGCTGTGGTTAGAAACCCTCTCATGTGCCTGTGGAGTGTCCAGACGTGTGGGACAGATCTGAGGAGACTTCACAGCGCTGACAGCTAGTTTCACCTCTACGCTCCTTTGCTGTCACTCCCTCACTCTCACCTGTGGCTCTGCCTGCAACCTGTGATCATCGGTATTGGTTGGGCGTGCACGCTTCGCAACGCTCAGACCTCTCCCTGTAAAAACTCATAGACTTTGTGCTTGTCTAAGTTCTTATTTCGTTATTTTTTCTTGTTTTTTTCTTTACATGTCTTTACTCACATTTGTAAAAGAAGATTGATAATTAACAGCTGTACAAAAGGAGAACTAGGTTCTGCCTTTTTTTTTTTTTTTTTTTTTTTTTACAAAATATATCATAAACCACCAGAGAAATGCCCAAAAATTGCTACAATGGATTAACATTTGGAGTCTGGCCAATACAAGATGGCTGCCACAACCAACTGGCTTAAAAAAGCAAAGTAAGCAAACTCAAAAAAGGCTATAAAATTTACAGACTATTTATTGACTTAATATTATATTTGGCTGTAGCTGAGAATAAAACTGAGTGCTAATAGATTTAACAAGGTTTTTGTTTAAATTTTTTACTATTTTAATTTTGAGTCAGCTCTGTTAGGAACATATTTTATAAATGACTACACTGATTTTATTGAATTTATTGAAAAAGAAAAGAAAAGAAAAATAAATAAAAAAATCAATACATATCTGAAACTGATAAACTTTTGGAGCCAACCAAATCAAAGATGGCTGCTACGGCCAACTTACTTTGAAAACTCAATAATGGCTATAATTCAGTCACTGTCACAAACATTGTGTTATAAACTGATTCATAAAAAGCGTCATTTACAACACATACTACTCATTTTACAAAATCTTTTCTCAAAACTTTACTGTTAAATTTTAGTATTACTCCTCTTTGTCTGACAAGAAAATAGTTAATGTAATAGATTTTAGTGAAATGTCCAGGAAGTAATAAATGAATGCATGACCGGGTAACCTTTGGAATCAGGTAACATTTAAGATGGTTGTCCCATGTATTTGAACGTAGCCAACACTAAAATAGGTAGACATCAGTCAGGTTTGATACTGTTGAGTAGTAGCATCTGAAAGTCATTCACAACACATAATCTGAGCATTACATTTCACAATAATGCACATGACATTATTTTAAAGCTTTGACCAAAACAACTATGTTCAACATAAGATAAACTTAGTTTAAAACTTTGAGATGAGAAAAAGATGCGTATTTTCATGGAATGCAGGTCTGAGATGAAATGATGCTTGTGTGCATGTTTCTGAGTATACAGCAGATTTATGCTTCTTCTCCTGGAGTTTGGCAGTTGTGTAAGGCAAAGCTTGTGTAGTCCTTGATCTCGACTGAAGCTGCAGCTTTTCTATCTAAACTGTATCATTAAAACAGGCAGGGAGACGGCACCTCCACACCCCATAAAGTTGAGTGCCATGCCAGGCGGGGTGCCATGCACCACTGCGTTTACGGCGAGTCAAACACACTTTTTACACACCTTGTCCTCTCTCACTTTCCCTCAAATCACTTTCATAGCTGTCTGTTTATGTGATATTACTCACTTTCTGCTTTCCTTTTTTTTTTCTCAATTTGCCCCTGCTAAGTATTGACCGGTACTTCAACTGCTTTCTTTAGTTCCTTCTTCATCTTCTTCTTCTTCTACTTCTTCTTCTTCTTCTCTGTCAAAATTCTCCAACAAGTAGCTGGAGTGTAACATTGGAAGGGTATAATCAATGGAAAAGCACCACTTAGGGAACCCATTTGATGCATACTGTAGGGCAGAGTTGATTCAAGGGTGTAGATTGAGTCAAGCCTCATTTCATATCCTCCCCAATTAGTCATCCAGCTTGTGCCCTCTCTAACCTCCTATTCTCAAGAAGCACCAGACCAGACGGGCTCTCGTTTCACACTAAACTATGGATGAGTTAATTTTTTATTTAATTTTTTTTAAAACCTTTCAAATCCACATATTTTTCTGCAGGATAATAAAACCACTTTTGTTCCCCTCCTTGACTCCTTTTCATCCTGCTTCTCACCTGGGCTGGGATAAAGCTAAGCAGACCACCACTCTTCACTACCGTTTTTTTTGCCTTCACTCTCTTACCAAGTCCAACTTTTTCACCCGTACACCCATTTTCACTTCACAATAAAGCTCTACCTAAATCCCACTAAAACCAACATCGGCAGCCGTCCTTAAAACTCTATTATCTAAAATTACTTGAGCATTAGGGAGTCACCTACTTCATCATATACATACCTTCACCTAAAAATGTTATACTCAAAAGGGATTTAGATAATTTTATGTTTATTTTTAAAACTGATTATGGTCTAGATGCATCAGTTTTTATTGTGGGGCTTGCTGAACCAAAATACCAGCTTTTTGGATGAATGGTTTGGTTCTGTGTTTACAGTAGGTGGGTGGAGGTCAATGGGACTGAAGGAGAGAGCTGTAAGGCCGGAGCTGTTCAATCACCTGAAATAGCTTAGCTTAATTAATAAAGATGAAAAACAAACGTGCACAGCAGATTTATTGCCTGCTGCAGTTGTACTGTTTAAGATTTTGAGGTTAAGCTTAGAGATTTTTTCAAGGTTTGACCAAAACAGCAACAACTCCATCATATGTATCCATCATAAGATGAGCTTAGTCTAATATTCTGGCACATAGAGGACGCTAAGTAATTCTAGACATTTCATTTATGTAGTTATTTTGCTTCCATCTATCATTTGAAACACACATTTGTTCCATTATACTAATTCCATATATTAAGGTTGGTTTTAAATTTTTACTTGTGCATATTTGATCATTTGTGTGCCTGCATAAAAGAAAAACAAATCAATAATCACATTATTCCAAAAAAATAAAAAATAAAATAATGATAGTAAAAGCTTAATATACTGATGATACAATTAGATAAAAATGGAACTAAATAAAATTCTGCATAATGCAGTTTTTTTTTTATTTCTTCTTATAAACATGCCTAAAAGCTTAAATTATTCTGTTTATTTTTGTCTAAAGGGACTGTAAAAGCATCTTTGAAAGACTCTATATTGCCAAAAAGAGAACACAGTTTCTGTTTTAATGCAAAATCTTTGACTAAATTACTGCTCTAGTTTTCCTCTTTTCCCCCAACCCCTCAGAAAATTAGTAAATAAATAAATTTAAAAAAAGCTTTTTGTTATTGCTATGAGCTTGTACAAGAATAGATCTGCTAATTAGCTGGTACACATTCAGAGTTCAGTGGTCAACTGTGCAAATGAAAAAGCATTTGTGGTGATTGTGCAGGACAGATGTTGAGAGAATGAGCCAAATATAGACAAACCTGCTCAGAGGATGTCAGCGGCGACGGTCGGAAGTTTACGTGCCCACTTGAAGGTGTCTGTGCAGAGTCGTGCAGTAACAAAGTACAAATACTTTGTTACTGTACTGAAGTAGAGATTTTGATTTGATCTATATTTTGCTAGTATTTATATTTCAGCTGACTTATACGTACTTCTGGACCTTACATTTTCACACTGTGCTTTCTACTCATTACATTTATTAAAAAAATATATAAGTTGTTACGACTACTTCATTCTGTCTTTAATATTGTTAAAAAAATAAGAAGAACTTATCCAGATAAATTGTGCCTCCTGAATAAAGTGAATTTAATTGTGGTTAGATAATAAATATACTCCATTCCGACACCCTATGGTTCGTACGCGATCTGTCATCACACCTGCAGACACAAATCACGTCCCACTCCAGCAGGACATAGCAGAGGTACGTAACCCATGAAGATGATTGTGGCAGAGATATATATGCAGACTAGCCCAGTGAATCCTTTTTACTCAATACTTTAACTTTTAATACGTAAGTACATTTTATATTAGATATTAATTTTTGATACTTAAATACAGTTAATGTCAAAAACTTTAAGACTTTTATTTAAGTAATATTTTTAAAGAAGACTTTAGCTTTTACCAAAGTAAAGTTATGGTAAGATACTACTTTTACTAGCTTTAAAGTACTTTATACAACAGTGTGTGTGTGTGTGTGTGAGAGAGAGAGTGGTGTGTGTAGCATGCTGTAGAGGATCCATGGCCTCAGTGCTGGTAATAGACGTGTGTGTGTGTGTGTGTGTGTGTGTGGGGGGGGGGTGGACTCAGCTGTAGGTAGCCTGATCTGCTCTGATTGACAGCGATGTCAGATAAGGTGCCAGCAGAGAAGGGAATGTGAGCTGAGCTGCAGACAAAGATAAGGACCAAGATTAGTGCCCGGCGACGTCACACTCCAAGAGGCAGAGTCCGGTTG
Organism: Anablepsoides cearensis; assembly: GCA_032275365.1. Taxonomy (NCBI): domain Eukaryota; kingdom Metazoa; phylum Chordata; class Actinopteri; order Cyprinodontiformes; family Rivulidae; genus Anablepsoides; species Anablepsoides cearensis. Next base: position 15,635,654 of record JAUBOC010000043.1, read on the forward strand.
AAGAGTGAAAGATTGAGATGTTGACGCAGAAAGGTGAGTACAATGGGCAGCTGAGAATAAAAGGACTAACTTCACGTGTCTCAGTGAAAGATCCACTTTTGTTCGTGTGTGCGTGCGCGGTGCATGTGTGCACAATTGTTCATCGGACCGTGTGCGAGGTAGCACGCACCCATCCAAACACATTGTGCGTGTGTGTGTTTGTGTGCGAGCTGCTTTGACGAGGAGGGCAACTAATCAGCTCGTAATCCAAGCGGCTGCCGTTTCCTGGGCAACAGAGCTGTACATTCATGCGTGGCAAACAGATACACTCGCTCCATTATTTCTGTCTATCTTTATGTGCTTCTTTTCCATCTTTTTTTTGTTTGTTCAGATTTCTTCTTTTGCCTTTCCTGTCAACACAGCCCAATTTTCTCCTCTAATTCTTGACATCTCCTTCGATTTTTAATGTCTCCTTCTCTCTATTTTTCTTTCGCTCTTATCCTCTCCTGGAATCACAGACGCTCTTTTTTTCCTCTCTCTATTTCTCCCCCAGCTTTTTCTTTCTTCTCAATTTTCCCCTCCCTTGTCTCGAACCCATCAAAATAGCCCCACGTCTCTCTCTCCCTCCTAATTTTCTCTCGTTGCCCTGTAAGAGAATTGACAGTTATTATCGTTACATCTATTCATTCCTGCCTTAACTTTTTTTAACCCCCCCCCCCCCCCCTCCACTCCCACGTTTCGATTCACCTCACTTTATCTCCTGCGTTTTCTTTTTTCAACCGGCTCTCATTTCCCGCTGTAAACACAGATCCCCTCATCTTTCTTTTCTTATGCTGCTGCTTTCCACTTTTTAATTTCCTCTCCCCCTCAACCACCTTTTCCCCTCCTTCTATTTTCTCCCTCCTCCCTTTTCTCCCCTGTAAACACTCCTTTGTCTTCACCCTTCTCCTCCCTCCTCGCATGCCAGGGGGTCCAGAGTTGGCGTATTTGTGCAGTGATGTTGGAGGCCTTGATGATCACTCTCCAGGAGATGATTATTTGGTCAGGGCCCCGGCAGCCTCCTCTCTTGCCCCGCACGGCTGGAGCTCTACACTGACGCTGTGTGTGTCTAAATGTGTGTGTGTGTGTGTGTGTGTGTGTGTGTGTGTGTGTGTGTGTATCAAAATTCACTCCATGTAGATCTGAGATTTTTTTTTCATTTATTTTGTTTATTCATGTGTGTTTATGTAAGCACATTTCTTTTAAATCCATTTATATAGTCTGGCAATAAATATTCATGTTGTATTACTTGCTTTTGGAAAGAAAAAAAAAATCTGAGGCTTCAAAAAACCATGCATAATTTATGCATTAAATATGTTTTATTTCAGAGTTTAAATAGTTAATTATTGATGAATCATGATTATTTAGTACTTTCTCCTTATAACAAATCCCACATGCTTGTGTGTGAGTGCATGTGTGTGTGTGTGTGTGTGTGAGAGAGAGATGTACACTTGCAGTCTTGTTTTGTTCATGATTACCACTTGTCCTTCTCTGGCTGTCTGTCTGTAAAAGGCTGTCCTCCTCTCTGAAGGAGCGCTGACAAGGATTAAAAAAATAAAATAAAAAATGTCCATGCCCGTTTTTACCTTCACTAAAGTCACTTTCTCCATCCCTCTTTCTCCTTCTGTTGACCTCTGCTTTTTTTTTTTTTTTTTTTTTTAATCTTATCTCCAGTCTGTCTTCAAACTACCAAACCCCACCCTGAGAGCAAACACAAATGCCCAGCGCCTCTGGCATTTTGACTGGCTGCTATATATTTTTTCTTTACCAGACCAGGCTGTCTGACTGGTGTAAATGAGAAAAAGGTGTCTGCTGTGGCCAAATTACCCTCCGTCTCTCTCTCTCTCGCTCTCTCTTTCTCTCTCTTCCTCGGTGCCGATGCCTTGTAGCGCTCATCGTTTTCACCCAGGACTCACAAGCTGAGGTGGGGCTGCGCCTCCATGCCACAGAGAGACAATCGATTGCTTTCATAAAATAAAATGGTGGACATGAAAGGAGCTTGATAAATGGCAGGCTATTTGGCCCTAATTGCAACCCTTTTTATATGTCTTGGTGATGATTTGAGTGGGCTTTGACTGAAGTTACGGTGATCAAAGTGAAGAGAAAAATAAAAAAGATTAAAAACACGCTGCATCCTAACTGCACTGCTAGCTCCAACTTGTGACCTCACACGGCCCTCAAGTTCAGAGAAACAGCCAACATTCTGCCTTTTACTATCAAATAAATCAAAGCCTTAAGAAAAGAAAAAACAAAAAAAAACAACTAAAAAAAATTCTTATCATGACTAATGCTAGTTCTTGGATCCTCTTGCAGTTAATCATCCTTCAGCCGCAGCCTCATTATGGCTTTCGAGTTCTGGATAAACATAGCAGAATGGGAGGGGAAGAAAATGTGAAGGTTGGGCTCTGAGCAGCTTACACTCACAGACTCCTATGAACACTGAAAGAAAAACCTGTAAATGTCGTGCATATGGTGTGGGCTGCAAGCACACCCACGTCTAGAGAACAAATATTATTAGAGATTGATGACAGTCAAAAGTAAAAATCACTGGTAGAGTAACACATCGGCATGTGTGTGTGTGCGCGCGTGAGTGTGTTGTGGTGATGGAGATAAATGGGGTTAGATCAGAGGGAGCCATTAGAACGATAGAAGGGAGCAAAGAGGGGGAGAGAATGGAGGAGATCGTACTGGTCCGCCCGGCATCCCCTGAGCCGAGTCTGAGACGATGTTTAATCAGGCCTGTGAACCTATGAGACTGAGGTCACCCCGGCACACTCATTAGACTTGATGGGAGCACTGTACCACGACAGATGAGTACAATCTTAACTCTGTTCATCCATCTCTAAAAACACACACACATAATCGCCCGAACCGCCACCGACCGAACTCCTGCTTCTCTTGTCCCAGTCGTCTCGTTTCTGCACCGTGTTGTTTTTTTTTTTGTGAAACACATGCACTCAGGGACGGTCTCATTGTGGCTTGATATCCTCTTAGTGGTTTGGGCAGACATACTGTATATAAGGAATAGTTGGACCAGAGCCAGGGGTCTCTGTGAAAGATGAGCCTCATGACTGACAGACTGAACAACAACAGAATGGCTGTTGTAGAAGGTTAAAAGCCTGTAAGGAGAAATACATACAAAGTTTCAATTGCATAAACAGACTTTAAGAAAGTAGCCTGATAGATTTTTCTTTGTTGCAACATTCCGATATATATGGACAGGTAAACATGAAAAGTAATGAATATTGTCCATCACCTGCAGGGCAAACTTTAGACTAAGATAAGTTAAGTCATTTTTAGTTAAATTATGAAAATAATGTCACGTCCAATCTCAAACAATATTGTAAGGTCTAGAGCTTAGAGTATCTGTTGGGAATCACTCTGATCTTCTTCTACATTAAAATGTAGCTCAATATCTGTAAAACTGACTAACTTAAAACCATTGGCTACACACAACATCAGCGAGTGCAATTTTCGTCCAATAATCGTCATATTAATCGTCATTGGCTAAATGCCACGATTATCGTATTTATTCAAGTATAATATGTAAAATTTAATCCATAAAGTCATCCATAAAGTTGGGGGGTAGTACTATACTCGGATCAATATTTTTGCTGATGTATTTTAACTGAAATATCGGCCTCATTCAGAAAATCCGATGAGTCCGGAAATGAAACCCCGTCGTAAAAAGCAGTAGCAGCGAGCTTACCTGTGACACTCCTCCGTGCCTCGAGCGAGGTAGTAACAGATCCAAACAGTTAAAAAAAACAAGGCAGTCTTGCAGCTCAGTAATGATAACAAACTATAGGCATTAATGTGCGAACAGGCCGCTGCTGGATCAACAACAAACACATGGTCGGCTGTAATGGCTGCCATCTACCGGTGTCCTGTAAAAGTTGGTCTACCTGAAAAAAATTTCCCACCAGAGGGGGCGCTCAGGAGACACAGGGGATAAGATTGTTGTTGAGTGGGATTAATTTCTGATGCCTTTATTACAGAGGAGGAATACCAGATACCTTTTGGTGATACAGATGATGGTGATTTCGAGGGCTTTTGATTCAGCTTCATCCACACTTGTTGGAGCCACATAGCTCTATCTGTTCTTTATATCACACCAGTTAACAAATGAGCATTGATAGTTTTTGTTGTAGTTATTGTTATACATTTGTTGTTGTGTACCTTTTAGTACATATGTTGTTAAAATAAAATTTAAAACTGATACAACAGTCAAATGTTAATTTTACTGACATATATATAAAGACTGCAAAGGCTGAAAAATTCTGAAGTCCATATGAAATTAGAGGTAGTATGAGAATTAAATTTTTTGTTTTTTTAAAGATAAAA
>JAUBOC010000043.1:15642900-15657960 GCA_032275365.1 Anablepsoides cearensis
TATATATATACACACACACACACACAGACACAATAAGAAAAACATACAATTTGAACACTAAAATCCCACAATGTGCAGAACAAAATAATTAGTTAAAACACACGTTTAAAATGTGAGTGCGAGTGCTGCATGCCATATAAAAATAATGCCTATGAGTCATTTTACATGTGCAGAAACAGATGACTATTGATTGCACAGATCCAATAACAGTCAGTGGGAGTGAAGGAGCCTGAGGTGGAGGGACTGTGTTAATTCTGTTTTTCAGGGATCTCATGGCTTGTGGGTAGAAGCTGTTTGTGAGTCTAGTTCTTGGTGTCACACTATTAGTTGCTCTTTCCTGACAACAATACTGTGAAAAGACTTGGTTGTGGGTGTGTTCAGCCTTTTGCTTCGTGGTGCTGTAAACGTCCTGAAGTACTGATGTACTTTATGGTTTTTATTACATGTGGCATAGGCTTCCAATACCATACTAATCAAGCTGGGAGGGTCACACTTTTAATTATCTATTATCTTTATTAGTTTTTAAACATTGTGAGGAATTTCAGGTGATGTTCCAAGTTTCCTTATCATTTTTACAACCATTTTTTGGTGCGATATCTTAAAGAGATACGAAATGCGATGAGATCTCACATGAGTACTGAGGAATTTCAAGGGTTTTTACCCTCCTCACCTCTATCTCACTGGTGTTTATAGTGGTGTGACACTGCTACCTTCACCTCCTTCCAGAATCAATGATCATCTTCTTGGTTTTGTCTGTATTTAAAAAAAATATCATAACACCAGGCCACCTGCTCTGTCATCTTTTTTTTTGCTGTCTTTAATCAGTCTTGAAGACCTTAAACTTTATATTGCTGGTGTTGTTGTGAGTGGCATGCAGTCATATGTTTAGCAGCATGTTCAGTACACTCAACAAAGTAATTTGCTTTTTTAATGTAATGTTGGTATCTACATAGATTACAATAAGTCAAATGTATTACACAGTGTCATTAATCAAAGTACAAACCATTCAGAAATAAAACATTTACAAAACATACAGTCATTTGATGCATAAACTATAATAGAAAAAAGTAATTTTTTAATATAACTTTCAAAATGATTATTGGATTATTGGCCATTTCTGAAATAATTTTTGGAAAGATAATACATAAAATAGGACCAATAAAATGTATTTTTTTGTCTTTAGTAAATTTCATTTTACTATTAAATCAAAACACAAGTACAGTTTTAGTGTTCCTCTCACTTTTGACAGCTTTGAGGTGACAGACGGCAGAGTGACTCATTCACTTCTCTCATGCTCCACACAAACACAGAAATTATTATTAAGATAACTGACAGTTAATGCTGCTGTCTAGACTCTCACACTCAGAGGAATGTTAACAAGTACACCGTAATACATGCTTTTTTTGTTGGAATAACTCAGGAGCTTCCCAAATGCAAATGATAAGGGGGTTTGATCTTTAGTGAATAGATGCTATATTTGATGCTACAGGGCATTGAACAACCATTTCTTTCTTTTTTTTGTTCTCTTCGGCCAACCTGGTAAACTCTCAAAGATCATGTTAATATCAAAGAAAAAACAAAGAAAGAAAAAAATAACAAAGAAAAAAAAATCATCTTTAATATGCCAACCTTTATAGTGAGAAGTAACTTTAAGCAAAAGTTAGAAAAGGTTAGCATTCATCCTTAGGGACGTTATACAAACCAATTAAGAAACTCAAATAGTGTGGCAATTTTAAATGTTTATATATATATATTTAATTTTATTCTACTTACCCAGGTTCTAGTCAATTTTTGCTATATTGGTAGATAATTATGTTGCAGGTTTAAATAATTAGCAACATTTACTGACAGCACTGAACGTACAATAATTGCCACAGTTAGGAACACAACTTTAAGTGTGTCTGAAATCAAAATATAGATTCATTTCTGTAGTTGAAAAATAAAAATTCTTTGTAAAATGAATGTGTCACATAGAATAACACTTTAACCCCCCACCTGTCGCTTTTGAAGTGTTTAATTCTTAATCAGAGGTGTTATTATCTCACTTTCACTTTGTAAATTTGGATATATGTTGTTTACAGTTTTGACTGAGTTAAGTCTGTCAAGAAGTTTAGCTTCCTAATAGAGGGTGTCAGCCTGAAGGTGAGATCATTTTAAAGGAGTTGGTACAGTATGAGGGTGTAAACTTAAGCCAATGGATGCCCTGTGAAGGCTGTATGGATGGCAGCATTATCAACCATCAGTGGACTGGTTTTGTGATAGATTTCAAAGACTCTAGAGCAACTTTGATGGGCATTTTGATGTAGACCATAATTACTTTTTCAAATCACTTAAGTGCAAAAGGACAATAACTGTTCTGGTATGTTCCAAATTTGTTCTTCGGTTGAGAAACACTAATAGACTTAAAGCAGATGGGCTGAGGAGTTAAAATAAGAAACAAAATGGAAAAGTCTTAAACAGCAGAAATCTTGTCCATCCAGCTTTACATGTTGGAGCCAGGGCGAGAGGAGAATGAAGACAATGAATTTGTAGTTGGTAAGTCCAGAACCTTTTCAAAAGTTCCGTCGCAAATAATTTGACAAAATAGTTCAGAAAATGTCTTGATGCATCTCAGTAATCCAAGTAGAAAAAAATAACAATTAAGTAGGTACTCTGTACAGGTTTTTCTGTAATGAAACATTTTCTCTCCTCCAACGTCTTCAGTGTGAGGAATTTCAGGTAAACTCAGTGTCCCCCACAAACCCAGGAGCCAGGGAGAAGGAGAAATCACACACAAGACAGGCCCTGGAGCAGTGCAGTTATCCTAACTGGGCTTTTCTGAAAGCAGAGAAGAAACCCAACAGGACTATAGTTCTGTTTGACTCCAGGTGAAAATGAAGACCCCAAACCCAGACCCACACCAGTGGTCATTTCGTATGACACCGGAGTTTCAGAGAAACTGAGATGTTTATTCTCTAAACATGATGTCCCATTGGCTTTCAAACTCCAAAACACGTTATGGCAAAGATTAGTTCACCCCAAAGATCCAGTCCCCCGGCACAAACAGAGGAATGTTGTGTATGCTATTAAGTGCCAGGAGGACTGTGACCAGTTGTACATAGTTCAGAAAATGTCATAAAAAACAGAGAAAACGGAATATGTTGAAAAAATATATATAAAACCATATAAAAAACCATATAAAACATGGCTATAGAGAAATATATAGCAATTTAATTCAAATTTTTTGCTCTCCTAGAGACTCCAAGTACACAACAAAAATAATTTAATTGCCTAAAAAAGTGGATTTTTCACAATATGTATCCTTTAATCCTATGTCATAAGGGTGTAATCTGGATCATCTTGTTTCTGTTGGGATCATTCTTCCCATTGCATTTAATGACAATGTTTTAAACAAAGATCTTTTGTGATGTATTAGTACTTTGAGCATGTGTTGGGAATGACTCTCAACTACAACCATTATCAATTTAATTCAATATTTCTTAAAAAGAGGCACCACTTAGCATTTAATCTGGGTCTCTCATTTTGCTCTCACAGTTAAGAAAGGAAAACCAGGACAGAGTGCAAATTGTTTGTGTCATAAATGTCATTGAACACGTCCAGGGTGTTTAAGATTTGACAGCCCATGACTGAATGAATTGCTCTGAACTGATTTAGTCAAATGTGTAGGTGTTCCTGAACATAACATGGACTGATTTGAAAAAGTGAAAGAAAGGACATGAAATCTTGAGATGCATGTTACAGCTGAGTAAAGCTCATTTCCTGATTTAGGGTTTTCAAGATAAGCTGTTTTCATGCACCTTCATTTTCCCTTCCTGAGCACCACTGCAAACAGGAATTGACAGACTATTACCATGTAAATAGAAATTACACAGACGGCAAATTGGGTTGAAGTGTTTGCTTCATGCAGCTTCATAGATTTGGTTTGCATTCCACAACTATATTTATAAAACAAAGTTTATAAATAGTTGTTTTCCACAGCTTCAACAAAATTGGCTTTACATGCATTTGCAGAAAACATATTTGCTCCCAAGTTCAAAAGTACAAAAAGTAAGAAGTTTTTTCAGAATGTGATTGGTTGAACGCATTTAGGGATCATTTCATTTTGCAGTTATTTTCTAAGCATGCACATAAATCTTGTTAACGGCACCAATATGAGTTCATAAATCTTTAAATATACTGTACATCATAAAATACGCAGCGCTGCACATATACAATGAATACTTCTTTGAAGACATCTTCAAACAAGTATTCATTGTACTCACAGCCAAAATGCCACTTGGAAATAGAGAGGATTATATGAAAGCCTTGTAGTTGTTTACCTGTTCTTTTGTTATAGCAGAAAATATCATCAAATTAAATTTCACAGTCTGCGCTTAAACCCGGCTAATCCAAATATTGAGCCGACGAGCGCATTTTAATTAAAGCACCGGGATCACAGGACAGAAGTGCTCAGATTCAGGTGAAAGGTAAAAACCACAGCGAATCAAACAAGGTCCTTTCAATCAGTGAGCATCAGGACTGCCTGATTTGCATGTACTGAACAAACACAGTTGTTATTTTCTGTCTGGAGAGTGATGCTCTGAATAGACGCTCCTTTCATTACTCATAATAATGCAAGCTAGCACATTGTATCAGCCAAAAGCAATTTGGTTAAACATAAATTTATGTCTACGCTAAAACTCAGCACTGTGTAGTTCGGTTTATATCAAATGCAAAACAAAGTTCATAGGAATGCAGTGACGCGGCATATATAGGAAGGTGAAAAATCTATGATGTGCCCGGGCAGTAAATCCATTTTCACTCCTTGCACTGTTTGGCCCCACAGAGGTAGTAATAGTGGATTTGTTTCCAGCTGTACCCCTTTGCCCCAAGCTGGGTGATGTCATTGTCAACGATGTGCTCTGGGCACTCAAGTGTGGCAGGTCAGTGTGTCGCCTCGGCCTACTTCACCGCTCTCCTCTTGTCTCATCTTCCCTCTTCTCCAAATTTCTCTCTGATTGCTCCATTTGAACCGGGTTCGGTTAGTGGAGGGCAAATGGAAGCAATAGCAGAAGCTGTTGCTGAGGTCGTCACAGTTGCCAGCTTGAACCCAATAAAATCCACATACAAGCGAAAACACCCTGGACAATAAGGCAATATTTGCCACACACTGTTAATGCATTCATAATGGCACGTCTCAGAAAAGCACAGTCACTCACACACACACACACACACACACACACACACACACACACACACACACCCACACACCCACCCAACCCTGAAGACTCTAAGCGTCTTGCGCCCCTGATGGGAGACAGTGCCTTGCTGGTAGTGATGATAAAGCATTTCCAGGCTGTTCAGACTAGCCCTAACCTCCTGCCTGGGTCTCTTCCGGCTCCATAAACCCAAGCTCCTGCTGTCTAAACCTATCGATCCCCACAGGCGCACAGCTACACCCAAGACAAAGCCTCTGTCTGAAACTGTTCTCTTACTCTGAGTCACAGACAAAGCTGATTTTGCTGCCATGTTTATCTCTGGTTTGTCAGCAGTGTGAATCTGAAGCACATCCGCTCTGTTTTCATTATGTTTGGATTACAGGTTTGTCACCCCCTTTTTTTGGGGATGGGGATGTTTTCTCACACTGATGCACATATAAAATGACTGAATTAATTTAAGATGGAGGGGCCAGGGCCACGTCTGCACCCTCCGAGTCTGATTGCAACTGAACACGGGGTGAAGGACTTTGTAAAAATGGCACTTAAGGACCTGGGAGCTCAGCTGGCTGGACCCATTTCTGTTAGAGTAGCCTCCAACGACTCCCAATTCTCCTAACCAATTATCTTAGCACTCATCTATGCGCAGCAGGGTCACACCCCTCCTTGGACCAGTCAGGAATCTGAGTGCCTAAGGTTAGTCACTATGGCAAAGTAACTCAGGAATATAAAGTCAAAGGCAGTTCTGAGTGGACAATCTCTGCTGCAGCTAAAAGTAGAGTGTGGGCTGTAAAAATGACTGCTATAAAATCAGAAAATCAAGTTTGTAATTTTACATAAATACGTATAAGACTAATAAACTTGGATAAAAATACACATTAAAAGAGTAAGCATGTCAAACATGTTAAAATTACAACATAGTGCTGTATGCAGAAATCAAAAATTGTGAATACACAAAAAATAAATAAAATAAATACATTACCTTTTTTTAATTGCCAAACCAAAGACTTTAGTAAATTGAAGATAATGAGTAGATTGGGTCTAATAGTTCATTTATGTGTCTTTCTTAATATTTCTCGCTACCCATAACTTCCTTTTACCTTTAGTTTTTAACTTTTTTCATGCACCACTGATTTTGCTGCTTCATTTTCTCACTTGTCTTCAGCTTGACATTTTCCTCACCTGTTCCTTGTTCTTAATCAGCAAACCTGTTTCTGCTGCAGAGCTTCCTTAGCAAGACTTAAACTTGTTTTTTTTTTCCAGTCTCTGTCAGATCCTGTTTAACTTTAGATGTGTCACCTCCATTGTTTTTCTGAAGTCACTTAAGTTTGCCTTTTTTATGAAATTAGTCTCAACGGCATGGCTTGTTGGCTCATTTGAATTTTTAACCCTTTTGAAGTAATTTCCTTGTTTACTTATCAACCTACTCTTCCTTCCTTTCCCCCAGGTAACTTGTTTATTCTATTTTTTCCTCAATTAGTTCAGTTCTATATACACTTTTAACATAATTTCTTATTTTCAGGATGCAAGAACACTTCAACGTGTGTGGCCCATTATGTGCACACACATGTGCAGTATGCAATCATGCAAATCCTGAAACACTGAGATGTTTTTTTCATATTAAATCCGGAGCATTCATTTTAACAGAGGCCAGGATTTCAAACTTCATCCACTGGCAAGACGGTTCTGTGAGTAGCAATAATTGAGGGAATATTGCCTGGCTCGAAGAGCAAGCCACGCTTTTACGTGAGGGCCCCGAAAGTCATTTCATTTTTCTGCCTATTACTTTTTTCCTTTGCTGTCTTCCATCTCCTTTTTTTTTTTCTCCCATCGGTTTTTGAATCAGAGTGATGTTGAGCTGGCGCTTTGAGACTGGCAGATAGAGATGTGCAGTTGAGGGGCAGTGGGAGGAATGAAGGAGTAAAACCAAGGAGAGATGAGTGGGACTGATGTGACTGAGGGGATTACCTGGAAAAGAGTCGGTGGAAGAAAAGGGAAGAGGACATTGATGGGTTCAGCAAGTGGCAGCATCAGAAGAAAATTTGGTGGGGGATGGTACATACAGTATCTCAGACTTATATATTGGTGTGTGTGTGTGTTCGCATATATATATANNNNATATATGACTTAGTGTAACTCTCTCCCAATCTCAACAAACTCACTCCACCCCTTCCCATCCTCATTCACCCCGTCCTATTTTTTCCCCTGCCTTTTCCTGCCCCACTGTTTATGGTGACAGTAATTTGACAGGCGCAGGGTTGACAGACTTGAAGGCAGCAGGGTAAGCGATTGTCAGGCCTGGTGTTGTTGGGCAGCTGCTGACTGGCTGAAGAGTTGGCAGTGAGATTGGGGAAGCTGCGAGGGGCCAGGGGATTGATGGAGAGGCAAGGGAGAGCTGTCGCCACGGTGATGCGGTGGAGTGGGATAGACGGCCCGTGAGAAGCCCAGAGGTGGTTGGAGGGGGTAATGCAACCCCAGCTCAGCCCATGGCACCCAAGCACGACCAAATTGGTTTTGTCTGTTACAGTGTGAAAGGAAGAGGTGCTACATAACTGTGCCACCTCTTTGATTATTTATCTTACGTCTTACAGACCAGTATTTCATGTTACTAGCTGCAATTTCATTGATCATGAAAATGCGCAAATTAGAATTTCAAAAATAAATTTGCTCGATGGAAACACGTCAATTTCGAAAAAACTTCAGTTTTTCGACACAATTTTTTTGCGCTAGGATGAGGTGGTTTTTCAGCCGTATCGAAATTGGCGTATTTCGCAAAACTGCAATGGAAACACTTTTTTCGCATCACGGGAGTCACGTGATCAAGCACCAGCTGTTTCTACTGGCGAAAAGACGATGAAGAGAAAAAGACAACAGGAAGTAGTAGTAAAATCGCTACAGTTGTAAAAGAAAGTAGTAAACTCACCAACGACAATTTCCCAAAAACGCCATACGTATCCGCTCCCAAGTATAAGAGGCTTGTCGCTCGAAAGCCTCGATAAGACGCTGACGTCTCCTCTGATCCCTAGTGTTGTGGTAGCAACATGTTTGATTGTTTACGTCCACCACGTGAATATTGTGAGAACAAGTGTTTTCATGCGTGATTTTAATAGCATGTCTTTCTTATTGGAAACACCGCAATTGCGAAACTGTGTTTTTCGACATTAACAAAATATCAACAAAGGTTTGCGTTCATTTGTAATGGAAACACAGCTACTATAGGACAGGCAGGGGTTGACCTGAATAGATATTAGCAAAATAATGCTCAACTTCTGGTCATCTAAAATTGACAAAGCAACCATCCTGAATGCAACTGACTCCCAGCATTAATTGGGTGTAGATTTACATTTCTAACAATCTCAATAAATTTCATTCAGTTGTTTAATGAGAAATTTTGCTGATGCTGGAGTTCTCTGTCCTGTGAAGTCAGAACTGTGGAATCCTCTGAAGCTTTTCCTCACTGTATAGTTCTGTAACCTGTCGAGAGATGGCCAGAAAGGCACATGCACCATCCTACAAAACAACATGCACATACGAGCACGGAATACAGTGAATAATCTCTGTAGTCACTCCAATTCAACACATTCTCACTCAAAATGGTAGCACTCACCATGCAGTAGAAGCCAACCTGGCTTGACTTCAGAAGTGGACAAACAACCACAACACTCACACACATACACACACTGCTTACACAAACTTGCGGTCTTGGCAACTTCAGCAGCCCAGAGGAAATCAGCATTATTTAGGATTAAAACAAAAAGGTCTGCAGGGTTGGAGAGGCACTCGTGTTTACGCATACATCCTTAATCTGTTTCTTCCTCTGCCACTCAACATTCTTTACGGTTCATTTCTGTCCTCCTCAGTTGTTGGCTGACATACTAAACTTGTTTTCTTGTTGACATTTTGTATTCGTGAAACTCTCTAAGGGCTTTGTTCGAGTTACAGAAGTCATGAACCTCACTCAAAACATCACATAAAACATGAAATAGGAAAGAAAAAAAAAGTCAGTTACTTGGTTTTTATCCACCATCAGCAATAACCTAGTACTGCTGTACCTGTGGACACATCAGAGGGGTTTATGGGATCTTTATTCCTGATTGCACCCTTGTGAGCTGACAACGGCATAAATCTCAGCGGTGCTTTAAGCAGCAGCATATGCAGCTATGAATTGCTTAGAGAGGTTGTTACACTGAAAAAAGGGAGAGGGAAGAAAAAAAAATTCTTCCCCACATTAGTTCAGCCTATGTGCTTCTCAAGAGAATTTCTTCCAGCCTCCACACTGCAGAAAATGTCTGTATGAAATATTACTGATTTGCACTTGATCATTAAATCTTACTTTTTTTCCCCTCTTCTTTATTTTTGGATTGCAGGATGACATTAGTTTAAACTTTTATTAAAGCTACCTTTATTTGGTTTAGGATTTTTAATAACTTAAGAATTGATCATGATCAGACCAATTATAAAATTTGTATAGAGGCCAATATTTTGTGAAGACATATTTTTTTCAAGGCTTTCTAAAATTATGAATTCATAGTTTCCTTTTAGTCATAGAGGAATTTTTAATATGATTTAAAAAAAATTCTAACAAATCCATAATGCTAACTGAAACTGTTTAATGGCTAGTTATTTGATGGAATACATCAGATGTGGCCTTCATTTCAATATATATTTTTTAATAATTGCAAAGCAGAAGTACTTTCTTCAGGAGATTTAGATTTAAATTGCACTGTATTTTATCTTCAATTCATTCTTCAAATTCAATTCATTCTATATACTTAATATTTTATTATCTTTTTAAAAATGTAATTTAGATTTTTATTCCTTGTTTGCATTGTATGTTCTGCACCTCAACACCATGTCAAATTCCTTGTATGTAAAAATACTTTGTCGATAAATCCAACCAATATACATGTATGAAGAATTTATTTGTAACAGGCAGGTTAAAGATTTTTTTCCCCACTTAAGACGAACATTAATCACTCATGGGCAAGATATTTTTTACAGCCTACACACTGACGTAGACTAACTATCGTCATCTCTTTGGCTTGTCCCAACCTGCACCTGCTGCTTCACTGCTAAACAGAGCTGAAACCTATTCCCATTCCTGTCTCCTAATCAACACTGAAACTAAGGCTAACTCTTTTTGGCAGAGGTGCTGGTGCCCCATGTTAACGTTCTCCCCAGAGCTCAATTGTGCAGAATTCCTAGAGGCTCCAATTTTTGCCTTCCCTCAACATATCTCCTTGCTCGGCCAACCAAAATCCTCTTCTAAAAAAAATAAATAAATAAGCCTGTCTGGAAGCACAGACCAGAAAGCAAATCTGGGCGTAATTTACTCAAAGGTAAAAGGAACAACAGATGTTGGGGAGCCTGGAACCAAGACAAAAGGCATAACAAGCTTTTTTGGCAAAATTCATTCATTAACTTGGATTTAAGATGGTCCTTCTAATCAGTTTGTTGTATTTTTTATTAAGATAAATTGAAACATGAGCATGCTGAATATGGGTTGTTACTTATTTAATTAAATCTTTTCTTTTTTCATTTTCTGCTTATCTACCGGACACTATCTCTTCGCAATGGTGTTCTTTTAATGAGGACTTTACTGTAATGGAGCCTTAACGAGGAGTGAGCCTCCCTGCCTGGCCCGGCATCTGTGCTGTGCCTTGCTGGGTAGATTACTGCGCACTCCCACTAAAGTGCCCATCACCACTCCCTCACAGCCTGTTATTCCATCCCTAATCCAGCCTGCCGAGATGCTGCACTTTGTCGAATCTCGGGCCATATGCTCGCTCAAAGATCAGCTGCAACCAGAGGGTGAAGAGGCAGAGCTTGAACTTGCCACTTTTCCCGACGTATAGGGTGCAAGCTTTTTCCAAAAAAGGGGCGAGCCCTTCTCCCCCGCTCCCTGTGAATCTCTCTCAGCGGAGAGAGTGAAGAGGGGCAGTGGCAGTAATTCATGGCAGCAGATGGAGACGTCAAGTCCTATTGTTCTCCTGTGCAAAGTCTGAACGGGACTGGTGAGCCACTGTCGCTAATCAGGGCCTAGCACAGCGTTCCGTGCTGATTTGGTGATTATGGGGAATATGGAGATGTCTCACATTATGGATCAGGCATGCTGGGAAACCAACCTGGGCCTGAGGCTTCAGAGAAGCTCCTGGGACATTAGACTGCTCCGTGGTCTACACATAATCTGCATTCAAAGTGGGATCCTGAAGAGGTCAGGGGGAGAGGCTGGCTGCCGAGACCCACCACTAAGAGATCATCTTTACACAGTTTTCACATCTGCTACGCTAGTGAGGAGGAGAGAGCAGCCAGAATGAACAGTGAAGCAGATCCTCTGCTGTGTCTCTTCATGTCACAAGCATCTGACTAAATAATAACATTAATAAAGCTCTCACCAGAAATATGACCTTCAAATATCATCTCTGATGTAAAAAATAGGCCTGCGCACAACAAGGGTATAACTTTGAAGTTTATTATCTATTCAGGAGTGGTAGAAATTGAAACTTGTAAACAAAACAGTGTTTGCATAAAGTCAGGTCATATTTAGTTCAGTCCTTAATTTTCTATATACTTCAACAAAAAAGGGAAGAAAAAAAGGTTTTGTTGCATTTTAATCAGAAATTTAGGGTTGCCATACCATGGTTGACTTGTCTACACTTAGAAAAGCTGCATTTCAAATTTGATCTTGCTTACCATGGGAATCATTTTGTACATTAATTAAGTGATTAAGTGTGTAGGTTTAACCCATTGCCAAAATCAAATCCAAAGTCTCACATTGGCAGATCTAACTCCAATTCAGCATTTGGGTTAAAAACAGCACCATCTGAATCTGACTTACTTGAAAGTACTTTACACTCCAAAAAGAAAAAAAAAGACCATCATTCATCAATGCTCCAGAAGCTCCAGACGGTTGATTGTCAGCTTGGTGCATAAGGTCCTTTATAGAGAGGAACAGACGAGGGATATGTCTGAGGAACAAAGGCATATAGGAAAAGTACTGACAAAAGAATGTCAGATCTTTGGCAGGTATTAAAGAAAGTGCAATGAAAGTCATATATATAGCCATGTTGAGGAAGACCAGTGAAGAAAATGTGACCAAAAAAAAAAAAAAAAACATGGAATATATGGACTATATTGTGACTTCATATTTTAGCATATAGGAAATTAAAATAAATAAGTGTGGGATAGTGGTATTCTAATTCAAATATGTAATTTTAGGAGGTACTACTGTTATATGTTGATTAATTCACAATCATTATTTTAGAAATGATGATAATTGTCAAAAGTAACATTTTGCATGTTCACATGCCATTCTGTGCCCAAACTGGGACTCTCTGTTGTGTTTCAAAAAACAGGCTATCCAAAGAGTATGTCTATGATTTTCCACATGAACAATAATATACCAGATTTGTGGGTTTCAATTTCAGTTCCAAAACTGTTTTCTTTATGTGAGGTGATAGCTGAAAAAAAGGAATATGAGAAGAACAAGAAGCAAAGAAAGAAACATCAAATAAGGTCATGCACTTTAACCTATGTGTCACTAAAGCTGTAAAGGAAATATTCAGAATTTTGGAAGTGGTGTTCTCTGAAGTTCTTGTCAATAATCAGTATCTTACCCACATTAATTTTTAAATAAACAATAAAGCTAACCATTAGAGAAACTTAATCCATTTCCAAAATTGATTTATGTTGTTTTAAATAGCTTAAGTCTAAATAAATTTTAATAGTTTTTATTTTTTTATATTTTTTATGATCGAATAACATATTTTAGAAAATTTTATACTGCTACCTCTTTTGGATTAGACAGTTACAAGGGATTATATAACAAGTGTTCAATGTAAGTATAATTCATGTTGTTCTGTAAGTACTATACAAACACACAATACAAAATGGATCAAGTGTGATTGGGCATGAGAAACTACAGTTTAAATTTAATAAAATATCATTGGCTAAAACCACAATATTTTTTTACACTTTGTTAGTTATCCTCTCTTATGAAGCTGGAATGTTATGTCTCAGAATCCTAACAAAGGTAAAAACAGTCTAACACCTGCCACCCTCGGACGGTATAAGATCATTGCCAAACAGTTTGTTTACATCATCTTTGCCCTTTACTGAGGTGACTGAGTTTGAGTAGCACAGCTCATTAGCTTTTCGTGGTTTAGTATTCGTAAACAAACAGGACGCTCCGAGTGGGAGGCCAGAACTGAAAATACAGATACTGTCAACTTCCATTAAAGCTCCTGGTTTCTTTTACAGAACATCCATTCAGATAGTTACACAGCAAGTTCTTGTTTTTTTTTTTTTTTGAGAAAAAACTCTAACCTCTTTGCTCCATCTCTATATCTCGTTTCTATTTTGTCAAACCTTTTACTGCTTCTGTCATTTTTTTTTACCATTTATTTTATCATACTGCATTTATAAAGAAATGTTGAACCCTCAGACAACTCCCACACTTTTTATAAGGATAAGAGAATTCAAAAGCATGTGTACATGGGATGAGAGGGATATGCAGAGTGTTTTAAAGATTGAAAGGTCAGGTTGGTAAATTGCCTCTCTGTACATGAGTCTTGCCAGTCCTTTGACTGTAATGTGTAGGATTAATCCGTTCTCCTGCTCTTTGTGCTCACTCTGATGAAGAGACAGTGTCTCTCCTCCTCTGTTTTTTTCCCTTTTCTCTTGAACAATCTTTGAAAAAGTAGACCTTTGTAACACGAGAGATACTGCTTTGAAATATTTTTCTTTTAAATCAAAGCTCATTGTCTTTATTTTATACTTGTTTAATTCCTGTATATTAGTGGAGAGAAAAAAGTCTCTAATGCACTTCTTGTTTTAATATTATATGAGTATATAGAACAATAAAGATGGATCTATGTATAGATGCTTTATATTTTATTTCATTCCTTTTTTTTTACTTTTCTGTGAGTGGGCACATTGATGTCTCTGGTGGTCTTCATTTTCATATAATTGAATCGAGGCCCCCTCCAACTGCGAGGCAGGATTTGGTTAAGCTGAAAGTCCTCCTTGACTGCAGTTACCTCTGTGCAGATTCTGTTACAGCTGTTACCACAGCAGCAGCCTGCCAGGGCCCGTCTCCGCGGATCCCTCCCCTAATTACTGTGTTTATTGGAAATTAAAGATATACTGGCTAATGAAACGCGGCAAACATTACCGCCGATGCAATGTCATTAATTCTAGCCTGGCTCTCATCTCCCATGTGAGACTGAGGCAGAAAGAGGTGCAGCATATTAGCATAAATATGAATTTTAGTCAGCTGGAAAGTACTTAAATGAAGCAAAAAAAAAAAAACACACTGAAAAAAGGTGTTTTCAATCTTCTCATTACTTTCAACAACAGTGTAAATGTATAGATGAAGATGGACTGGGCACGGGATGAGCAAAAAACAGATAATAATAGTGGTGTCTCATTGTATGTGTCCCAGAAGCATCATAGAAGCAGGCTGGAGGAGAACATAGAGGAGGGTTTGAATGTAGGGGCATCTCTGTTCATCGCAGATTTTCAGCTTGTTTTATTTTATTGTTTGCCTCCAAACCCTTTTTCATTCACTGTCCCCTCAGGTTACTGAGGACATTTATACTGGAGTGTCCAGATCTTAAACACTTGCAGGACTCATGAGCTTATACAAGCCTGCATGGAGTGTGTGCCAGTTTTGTTATTTAAACAGTTGCTTAAACACATCCACAGTTTATATTCATCAGCCTGGCTTGGAATACTTTTTAGCACTTCTAGTGTGTAAATATTTGGCATATGACAATCTCATCTATTTAAATTTCTTGTCAATGGTATGAATACATTTTTAAACTTGTTCAAAAAAGTTAATATCTCTCTCTCTCTCTATATATAT
>JAUBOC010000043.1:15684584-15703321 GCA_032275365.1 Anablepsoides cearensis
ACAGGAAAGAGACACAGACAAATACAGAAGAACTGGTCCAGGTGCACCTTCTTCTGGAAGAGAGACAAAAAGAAAAAGAACATGTTATTGATAGAAATAATTACAATAAACACGTAAAGAAGAGAGACTGACAGCAGCAGAGTGAGAAAATGTGCTCAGTCAACACTTGTTGGCTTGCTTCACAATTTAAAAAATTATATTTATTTATTTTACAATTGGGCATCAACTATCTTTTTTTTTTATAGCGTTGACTTTTGTTGATTCATGTTATTATTATCTTGCTGCTGTATTTTCAATATTTTTTCTTCTTGTTCCAAAATTATAACATGGCAGCACCCTTAAACTGGGATAGACTCAGACTTTTGAAAAACAGGGAGATACAAAACACTTTGTCCATCTTCTTTATGTTGACATGTGGCCTCCACTGCTATCAGAATGATAAGCTCATGTAAGAAACCATGAGTCAAGCACATCCTATGACCTGGGTCAGATAAAATTGGATGCGTTACTTTGAGAAAATCAAGTGATGATTACATCATCCACTTGCATAATTACCAATATTAAATTTTAAGGTTATCAAACTTGTTGCAGGTCACATGGTGTAATTCCTCAAATGTGTGCTGCATTTGTGTTTACGTGCACTTTTTGAATTCATGACATCTCGGGCGCAAATTAGAATCAATACTTTCTGTTTGTCATGCAGCAACATTCAGTGTGTTCCTTTTAAAATCTCTGTTAGTAGACCTAAAAGCTTGATACACTAATTCACCGTCTTACATTCTTGTTGTGCGCTTGCATTGTCCTTGTCTCTGAATACCGTGGACTGACAAATTAGATAGAATCTCATCAGGCGTGAATAATGACAGCTATCTGTAAATAGTGTTGGAGCAGGAGAGCAACAGATGCTGCTCCTGGTGAAGGAGAAAAGCCTGCTCTCCTCCACTGAGCCTGCTCTCTGCATGCTGCCACTCACGTATTTGGCTCCTATTAACACTGATCTATATTAATTCTTTGGGAAAAAAAAGAAGAAGAAGAAGAAGAAAAAAAGAATGAATAAGGAAGTTGATTAAGGAAATGAAAATCTATTCTGCTGCGCCAAAGCTCAATGCGTTCCAGTCTGTTTCACACTGTGGGATTTTTTAAAAACTTAAAAGGCTATCCAGTTAGTCACAGACCAACGAACCAACGCTGGCATACAATGTTTATTTATCCATCTACTTATTCTCTTTTAAACATTTCCCCATCTCCCGCAAGACTTTTGAAGAATTAGCAGGACAGACACTTCAGTCATATTGCAACTGCTGATAATAAATTTCAGTACTTTCTTTTAATGTCTAATCACTTAAAACATCCGTCCAATCTCAGATTCTCTGTGTACAACATGTGATCTACAGTAGTTTGATGAAATGTACCTGACATTCATCAATAGCTGAAACGAAAGCTAATGCCCTCTCGTGTCCACTGAGGCTTGTATCCACCCATTGATTTCTGGCCAGGCATTTGCTTACTCCAGCCAAGGTCCAAATGTAATTTAAGTGTTATGTGGGGACGTGTTTGTAGCGTAGAACCTTACATGGTGTGGTCAACAGCCTCGGGCAATGAATGAGCTCTCAAGTGGCAAACAGCAGCGAGACATATTTCCTCTTCCAGCTCACCTCACGCCTCCTCGTCAAATTAAACGACAGAGACTGGAGGGTTTTCCGTGGGCCTTTCGGCATGCTCTCACCCTTCCATCTCTGAGAGGACAAGGCAGGCGATGACAAACACTACTGCGCTGACATCCCATGTGAAAGCGAGAGAGTGAGAGGAAAAAAAAAACACTTCAATTATTCCATATAAAATGGCATCAGCTCTTGACCCTGTACTTCAGGAAATTAAATTTCAAAATGGACTATGGTTGCAGCAGCAAAACAAAGCTGCTTGATGATTAAGGGGGGGATTTTCATAATGCCAGATTTTCTGCATTGGTCTGCAAAATAAAGGAAATGAATGTAATCACTTTCAAGTCTTGAAAGGTTAAGAAAAACTGGACAAAAAGCCTTACAATGTATAGATTGTGTTTCATTGATGATATCTAGGATGCATAATAGAGTCACTGAAGTCATGTCATGTAATATCCTTCCATGCTTTGTTGTAGTGTGCAAGTACAAGACGAGATGCTGCTGAGCGATACGGCCAGTTAAACAGCCAAAGTGTCGCAACAGCTTACAAAGGTTTCAGCGACAAACACTGACACTAAATGTATGTTGACTTAAGCTGCTAATGAAATATCTTATGTCCAAAATCAACACAAAGCACAGAAGCATGTTTAAAGAAAAAAACAAAAAAACATCCTTTATTCAAGTGTGGGGAGACACAAAACAAACGTCCCCATGCTCCTGCGTCCGACGCCTCAGCCACGAGAATAATTGCTCGGAGATCTTGATGGACTGTCAGAAGTCACACAATCTTGTTTCCTCTGCTCCTTTTTTCTTCCTCTCTCGCCTGGTGACACAGACAGACGCCAACGGAAGCACCTTGTGTTCGCGTGTGCGCGGAGATAAACTGCATATTGCATTCTGTTTCAAGTGTTACAAATCTCTTGCAATAATATAATAAAAGATGTATTATTCATTGCCTCTACAAGTGATGGAAGTGGGGATGAAATATGCATGGGGGCGCACGTGGTGTTTTTAAAAAAAAAAGCCGGCATCTGACGACGGGGTGATGAGTGAACGAGTCTCATTGTGTCACTGGGAGTCATCAGAAGCTGGAGGGGAGGGATTAGTTGTGTGGGCAGTTTGGGGGCTCCACTTCATGGCTGGCAAAAAAAAAAAAAACTGAAATATTTCAGCAGTGAGGGGCGCTGGTGTAAACAAGCATAAATTTTCAATCTTCTGTATGATGAGAATCCATTTGTGGTCCCCAGGTGTGACAAACAAAAGGTTGGACGTGTTGTTCCAAATTTATAAAACTGGTTTTGCTTTATTTCCCATTGAGATGGGCTGTGCAGGGAGTGTAGGATTAGGGTGCTAGGGGGAGCCAACTGAGTCATTCCGCTGCCTGTGCACCGCAGAGGGTATAATTGCGGACCTTAAAAATACTCATTCTGCTTTGGCGTGTGTGCAGAGCTGGAGGGAGGAGGCAAGAAATTATCAGTCATATTGTGCGCATGTGTTTATGCATGAGGGAGAAACATGGGCGCACATTAGATCGAGATGTTTGCGACACGGTACTACGAGTGCTACTATACATAACCAGTATATTAGAAAAGAGGGGGGGAAAAAAATCATTTGTTTCATTCCAACAAACCTCATCATGACAGAGTGTATTTATGAGGTAGCGTAAAATGCACTATATTTTTTAGGAAATATATTCTATTTTATGTTTGTGATTTCCAAGTGTTTTTCTATTGGCCTGGGGGCCCGCGTGAATGAGTAATAGACATAGTAATGGCTTCATCCTCGCCTGTCTAAATTTGTTTTTCCTCCTCGTGCCTTGCAAATGCAAAAAAAAGAAAACGAAAAAAAAAATTGTGCCCTCAAAAAGATAAATAGAACCCATCCAATTACTCTGGCATTGTATTCAGGAATTTAGGTCTACATTATCAAGATGTACCGTTGCACTGCATGACAACACCTTGCCACATAAACAAATGGCATTTACTTTTCCTCTGGGTGGCAGCTCGGTGCAGGTTTCTATTCATTTAGCCAGTTTTACTCCAAAAGTAATGGGAGGCCCTTACCTAGAGCCTTTCTGTCAGCACATTAGGAAGTGTGGAGAGTATTGCATCGGTGCCTCTGCTGTTCTGTCACTCACAAACACCCCCTACAATCGACACAAACAAGCCCCGAATGATACCCCTTCTGCTTACACACACACACACACACGCACACACACATACACACACACACAGACAGGCAATATGAAGCTGGGGCATTGATTTTATAATGATGCCCTGGCTGCTTCCAGCCATAGAGGAATTGGAGCTGAGCACTCGGTGTGTGTAGAGAGTTTTTGGAAGGAAGCCCTGTTTGGTTGGTGGAGCTCTAGTCCGGTGGAGAGGCTGGGCTACGGATGTGTGCAGCTGGTGAATCCAGAGCATGTAGAACACAGAGAGGCAGCCATGTCCAACTTTACAGAAGCATCCCGAAGCCAAGCGTCCCTCCTCAGCACACACAGACCTGCAACTGCCAATCAAAGCAGCCTCAGGCGCTGCCACTGCCTTGTGTGCATAAATTAGCATGCATTTGCATAAGAATCCACTCGTTTAGCAGACCCACTTGGCTCTCCCCCCAAATGGCATTTTCCAACTCCCCTTCTGTCTATCACTTTTCCTTTTCTTATCGCTTCACAAGCACCAATAAGAGCTAGAAAATAATATGTTAACCCATTTCGTACCCAAGCCCTCTTGACACAAATTATATGTGCATGTGCATGTTTGTTTTGAGAGTGCAAGAAAGAAAGTTTAACCAACAAATGGTTTGAAAAACAAACAGACAAACATGGACACAAATACTTAATTCAGTACTGCACGCAGTGAACATTTTTTCTTAATTGCTCCCTAAAGTCCACGTTCTGTCTGAGCATTCAGTCGCACACAAGAATTGCACTTTTATCATTAACATTATCAAAAGGGTTCACACTCTAAAGTTGTAGCACAGCTTATAGGATATATAGCATTCCCCATCATATCTCCAATATTCAGCAACAGCCTTAAAGCCCTGTTTTATTTGGTTCAGCCTCAGTAGCCCACAGGGAGCAGCTGCACATGTGTATCCTTCTAAAATACAGCTTATAAAGCTGAAGAAATTTCAGTTACTGGACAGTCGTGGTTGCAAGGAAGATTGGTGAGACAAAAGAAAAGAATGAGATGACATTAATGTTTTACCATAATCCATCAATCATGGATATATGGAAGACCTGGAAGGTATTAGCAAGCATAAAAATGCTAACAGTTGCCTTTAGCACAAGTTTTGGGATTCTGTAATTGAATAAGGTTACACCTTGAGAGTCAACTTAATGCTGTGCATATCAGCATAATGAATGGTTCTCTGATGTTGTAATTCTCCGGTAAATTCTGCTGTTTTCCAGCATCTTTTAGTGGTACATTACTGGACATGCTGTTTAAAGCTGGCCATAAATGCTAAGTTCTTTGCTTTGAGTTATCCTGTAGGGAAATGGTTACTATGAATGCATAAACAACAGATAGGGTATTCGAACACAGTGCTGTATTCATTCTAATAAAAGCTGCTTACTAAGCACATGCAGCACTCACACACAAGTTCGCATCGCTTCTCGCTTTTCTAGCCACAATCACATGGTGTTTTATTTAGCACTCTGAAACTTCCAAGTTGCTTCAGTGGCACCCCCTACGACACGTTGAAAACTTCATGTGGAGATGGTTTCCAAAGCTGCACACATATGTAAACCTGAATGTGAGACTGCACGGACGAGAAAAAAGAAAGAAAAACAACACATACACTTTTTAGAAAACAAAAGTTTGATGTGTGATCACTTGCAAAGCATGATGACAAGTTGTACCTTCTGCACAGATTTACATATGTATGGTGGTGAGGGTGACGAGCAAGGAGTAGGGACATACAATGGAGTTTGAGGCTAGGGTTGTTTATAGCTTCAGAACAACTGGCAGACTTTAGCGCAATCTGTGTATTTGTGTGTGGGTTTGCCTTTTTTAATTTTACATCCAAACAGCTCAAACTCCGGGAGGTTGTGCAGTCGCTCAGGGGACCGCTCTCTCTTCTCGTGCGCCCCGCTGGTCCAGGCAAATGACTGAGCTCCCTGTCACCATCTCCAACCTGTGTTGCCTTCCCTGCCTCGTATCTGAGTCACACACTCAAAGAAGCACACATACCCACGGGGCTTAGGCTGCCCTGTCTCATCCCATTTCGTCAGTCCCTTTGATCCCTAACCCTCCTCTCCCTCCTCCCCTGTCAGTGTTAACTTCCTACCATGCTATTTAAGCTTCCTTGTCTGCCTGGAGCATCCACAGATTTGATGCTAGCTTCTGCTGTCTGCTAATGGCAGAACAGGCTGGGAGGAGGGGGGGCAGGGTGTTGAGCAACAGGAGCAGGACAAAAGACCCCGAGGTGCACCGAAAAGATAAGGATAGCTCATTACTGTCAGGAAAGGGTTAATGTTCACAAACGGCTCTGAAGGGCCCCTCCCAGCGTGTCGCTACTTGTTATGAAAGCTAATGATGTCAGCTGAGGCCTCGCTTGTTGATTAGTCTAAATGGAAGACTAATAGAAGCGCGAGTGTAATTAAAGGCTGAAAGGAAGTGTTACAAACGCGAGAGCGCGCCGCTGTGGTCGCGGGTGGTCCCAGGTGACGCATGTCCCCAGATAACATGGCAGGGTGCCTTATCAGCTGGCCCCCTTGCCATCCGATACCCTGACCCGCCATGCCATGCCACGACACCCACTTCAGCGCCCCCAGACAGGGCAGCCTTTGTGGACAGGCCTAATTAGCTGTCACAGCAGGTGGAGCGGGGAGCAGGGACACACTGTGGTGTGCTCTCTGACAGCACAGGTCCCTGCAGATCTCTCCCAGACACTGACCGCACAGGGACAACGAGCGCATGTGTGTGGGGGGGTCGTGAAGTGTGTGTCCACAAGCATGCTTACATGTTTGTTTGTGACTTTGGAGACATTTTTTACCCTATAAAAAGGACAGAATTGTGAAGGGTCCGACATAAAATGGACATGTACTACCCCACTGACTAGGTTAAACTTTTTTTTTTTAGAACAAATATGGGAAGAACAATTACTAGCAGCTCTGTGTATGAGTTTGTAAGTCTGTCCAAGAAGTTTTATTTGCCATTCTATTAACTTTTGCTAGAGAGTGCTGCGGATAAAAACAGGCACTGGGGTGCAACTGCATCTAGAACAATGGATAACATAACTATAGGAATTACAACATACTAACCAGAACAGTAGATACTTGAGATCATATAAGCTATAATGTATGAAAAAAAGCCATAGCTAAAGTGTTCTTGACAAAGTTATAGGTTGATAAAAGCCATGTGTGGGATTTATAGTGCATGTGAGTTAGATGTAATAGCTATACCCCAGACAGTGACGATAGAAAAAAGCAAATAAGCAGATTAAGGTTCAAAGATGTTTTCTGTGGGCAGATCCCTTGCCTTGAAATATCATTCAGCCTTCCTCTCTCTTAATAGTGGACAATTTGCACGCATCCTTTGCATCATCAGACCCCTGTCACCTCCCTCCCAGCACAATACATTACTTAGTGTGTTTACCCCCAACTCCCTGTTGTGTTTGTTCTTCTTTCACTTCATGCACATGCATGGATGGGGAGATGCATTGCCTTGTGAAGTGTCCTCTCTTTGTATGCATAGGGCCTGTGCAAGCTGCAGTTACTGATATTTCCGCTAACACACACACACACACGCACACGTGTGCACACGCACGCTGCAGCATTACACACTGCCTTGGTTTAATCTATTACCATTTTTATGTGGCTCAAATATTCAAGCTGTGTTAACCAATGCATCATTATGAGGCTTATAACTGCAAAAGCCAAAAGGATTTATGGGCTTAAATAAATTATGTGATACAATAGTGCAAGTTTTATGAGCTGCAACTTTGCAAATATTCTTTTAAATAATAACAATAAAGACAAATATCCTGGAAACAGCCTGTTGAAGGATGTTTCCGGGATATAGCTTACATGCGACTACACATCTGTCTCAAGCCATTTGCATAATACCCCATCCATTCATTTATTTCATTTACCTTAAATGAGTTGATAGGTTCATTTGTGATGTTTAAGCATCATATTTTATTATTTCTTTCATGGTGATTACATTATTTCTGTTTATGTTGTAGTTATGCCCTTTTAATGTATGTGGTGATGATAATCATTACCCCCAAACCTATAAAACAATGAGAACATTGATGTATTGCACATTTTTTAATCGAATATGTTTTTACACATGGTCACTATATATCACCTCTGATGTTGTGTGAGTAGGTCTATTTGATCCCATTTGGCAGATGGATCCAATTGTCCGCGCTGATATTGGGTTTTGACAGAAAGCAATCTAACGGCAGGCTCATTGATGATGATGAGTTCTGTTCCATTGCACTGAGATCCAGTCCAATTTCAAAAGCAAATTCAGCCATTCATCTTCCAAATAATTGTGGCACTTTATCAATTGCTCCCAGTCTTTTATCTATCACTTCGATTGATGTGATCATTTTCACAAACAGCCTCCTTGGAACATACTCGCAGAGCTGTGTGTGTGCTAGAATGTGTCTGAAGGCATCCCTCTGCTAGTCAGCCAGCTTATGTACATGTGTGCGTGTGAATGAGAGTCTTATAAGTGAGCAGCATTGAGCAACGATTTGTTATCTATTTTTTCTTGTACATTGTTATCAAGGTGCAAATGCACACATATTTGAAGTCATATACTAGTAAAACGATACATCTTCTGTTCTAAATTTAATTACCAACTTGTGTCTTTGTTCTGCAGTAGGGAATTTATGAAACCTTGCTAGCATGTCTTGAGTTTTAGCAACATGCCGAGGCCTTTTGGTGAGCTAGCTGTTAGCTGAAGTGTGTGTAATGCAGACAACTTGCAGACACATGTTCACATGTTCTTAAGCATTGCATTGAAAGTCATCTTAGCTTTCTTAAAATTAATAATCATAAACTGCAAAACTACTTCAAATCATGTTTCTTGTACTAATTAGGATGCCTAAATTATCCTAATAATATTTTTAGCTTTGAACAAAATTGGACATTTTGCATATGTGGAAAAAATAGCAAAACATAATACCATTCTACTCTTTTAAGTGTTGATTATTGTTTTATTCATATATACTTTTGGATTTAGCAAATAGGTTTTATTGAAAGCAAATGCAAAAGTGCTGCAAATCTAAATAAACCGGTTGGGTAGCCAAGCTGTCAGAAAAAACACTTTATGCATCTTAAACACATTTGCACGTTTCCTGCTAGTCAGGCCTTTGCAAGAGCTCAACATGTACCTGACTATGATGTCAGTCATGAGAGAGATAAGGTTCTGCTTTGTGGTCCTAGCTTTAGCATTCATTCAATGGAGGTTCCATTGAAATGCATAAAGATGCTAAAACATGCACTTATAATGAATATGATGCTTTATCTATCAACTTGTGTGTCAAGTGTGTACTTGCTCATGCTATATTTTTAGTAGGTTGTGAGTTTTTTTATTTTACTGACAGTCATGGCTTACAACAATTTTTTTACTCTTATTTTATTTGATTTTTTTTAAACATTTTCCAAAGAATCATTATTCATTAAAGTTATACTGCCGTTGTTCTAATGGTATTTTTATTTCATGAGTGTTTAAAATAATATTTATTCAACTGCAAAGCAAAGAATTAATGACTCACAAAATTAATTTGCTTAAGATTAAAGTAAGCACTTGGATAAGATATTCATTGTGATCATAAAGCTTAACTACACATTGTGAATAAATGTTTCCATCCTTTAATGTTAAATAAATAAGATGAAAATCTAAGTTTTACAAAATACAATGAAGACAATGTCACCACATTCGAGTCCTTTTGCAGTGGCATAATTGTTTTTCACACATTGGTAGAAGAAATGCTTTCCTAAAAGAGAGACACAGCTGAACAAAGAGCAGGTAGTCCTTATAAAAAGGCTCATCTGAAAAGCAAGCACCGCAGTATTTTCCAGGAAGAATTCAGACTAGTAATAACACGGAGTGTTAACATCTGATTTCAGGACTAAAGGAGATTCAAATCAAAACTTAGCCAACTCTGTCTGTCACAGTTTGCAGAAAGGTGGGGACCTAAATGCAGGAAGCAGGCAAGAGGATGGATGACAAGACAAGTTTATTAAAAGGAGAAACAAAAGAGCTCCCAAGAATAGTGTTCAAAGTTAACCAAAGATATAAAGCAGTGTGACAGGGCTTTGCAGAGCAGTGATGAGAAACTTAAAAAAAAGGAATCCCAGGAGTTTATACTGTATAAAGAGGGGGCAGATGAAATGCAGATAGTAGGACTTACCCAACACAATCCAGGTGACTTATAAGAAAAAACAATAAAACCTTTAAAAATATACATGTAGGAAAATTACAATGTCATGCAAATGAAAAAAAAAATCAAAATCAGGAGACAAAAACCCACAGATCATAGCACTTCATATTATAACAAGTCCACTTATCAGAATATGCACATTATTTATCCTTTTTACTGTGATTTTATAGCTGACTCACAATGTTGTCTGCCTTCTTTTATCCTTTTTACATGGCTTTTTTTGACTGGTATGCTAATGAATGTGGGTTCAGTCCTCAGTGCTCTGTTGCAGCAGAGTGAGAGTTCAGCTCAATCTTTCCTCCTGCTCTGTGATTTCTCTCTGCTGACTCCTCTCGTCAGCATTGTGGTGTGCACGGGCCATTGTGCAGACCCGAGCGGCAGGTACACGAGAGGAGTAGAGCGGGATGCACTCATAAATCTGGCAGATGCATGGTGTGTCATTATCTTCCACTTATTATTATTCTCCCAACTCCTTTTTATGCTGTGAGCCACTGTAACTGTTTTCCCCATACTGGGTCAGAGACATTTGTTCCGTGGCCTTGCAGAAAGATAGATGCTCCTGAGGAACTGCCGAGTTATTTGTTGCCATTGCTACTCTAGCTTTGCGTTTGTCTGCTCATGTCTGGGTGTTTGACCCTTTGTACTGTGGTGCAGGCACTGAAAGGATAGTGTTTACTGTAATCAGCTTTTGGTTTGTTTTTTACACAGAATTTATTTGCAGACAATGAAAGAAGAACACTCTTTTTTTTTCTTTTCATCTGTAACATTCCAACAAAACCAATGCTCTGATGAAACAGAGTAGCTGTTGGAGTTGTTTCAGACTCTCCACAAAGTCATGTTTGCCTATTTATGTATATATTTTAGCTCATTTCACTCTGAATAAACATCTTTTTATTAAAATGTTGGAGCAATTTTGGTGTTTGATTTTACAAGACAATCTCACAATAGTATAAACATACTGTATATACAGTAAGTTAATACCATTATAGGTGAGATTAAATTGGACTCAATTTATGATATTTTATTTGCTTTTCTTGCAGCATAATTTTCTTTAAAGTTTTTTCACTATTTATTTATTTATTTTTTGCTGAACTTCCATTAGATTTGTTTAATTTAAATAGAAAGTTAGTATTGACAAAATACAACTTTTTATAGAATACATTACTACCACTAAAACTACTACTATATAATAGTGTATAATCATAGAACAAAGAATGAGAATAAAACTAAAAATAAGGGGAAAAAAATCCTTGATACATATTGCAAATACCTTAAGATATTTCCCAGAGTATGTCTTTTCTTTTCCTTCCCTTGCTCTTCTTACATATCATTTCTTTTGTCATGGTTTTTCTCATTTATATGTATGAAGCACACACACACACACACATACACACACACACACACACTGACTGCCCCAGCGTGGCGTCCCTGCGGCCCAGAGAAAGAGGAAGAGAGGAACGCTCACCTCACAAGAACAGACCTCATAAAACTCCCTGTCACTTTGACTAATTTGTTAGTCTTGTCTCACTGTGTCGAATTGTCACCCCCTCTCTCTACTAATGCACCGCCATGTCAACTCAACCTGTCCTTCTTTCCACCCCCTTCACTTCCATGGCAAAACGAAGGGAGGGAGGTGAGGAAGAAAAAAATTGGAAGGGCAATAAATGTAATATAGTGCACTGGCCATTGGTTTTAGTGAACGACACAGTGGTCCGTGTAGAATCAGAGGAAGAACAGAGGCTTTATGGAGCAGAGGAGAGCACAATGGCTCCATCTCTCATCAAATCTCTCTGTCTATAAGGCCATGTCTGTCCCACCCCTGCAGGAGGCCTGTTGGCTACAGACGGGGTGGGGATAGATCCAAAGTCTGAGAAAATGGAATTAGATAGGCTGTATTGTTTGATACAGTGCTAGAAATTATTCCAAATTTTCATCTAGAACTCTTAAAGGAACAAGGAATCAAAGAGTGATCAGTAAAAAAAAAATGGGGTGGGGTGCCATTTGCAAAGTAATTATTATACAAATGAGACCATGATTACAGAGACCAAACACAAACACATAAGCTACTTATTAGGTATTACTGACGTATGTTTCTGGGTAACTTATGTGTATGTATGTATTCTTAATTTATTTATCCATCCGTTTCAGGCTTTCGGTTTCTAATCTTTAAAAATAGTAGCTCGAGCTCGGAGCTAAAAATAGCCTGTTTCACAGCTAGCAACCTTTGGCTGAGCTGTCAGCTCCCCTTCTCACTCTTCCTCATAGCGAGACAGGCAGACACAGCACCTCCTTCATGTGTTTCCAAGGGAGACAGGCAGCGTGTGATCACTCCAACTCAAAGACGTCCCCCTCCAACTCACCCACACAGCAGCAGATCCAACCTGTCCTGTCTCACTGACCTCACACGGGGAGTCCGCCGTGAATCTGTGCACCAATTTGAGGGAAAGACTCATTCCCACGGTGCTGGCTCCGCTTCCCCTTCCTTGCAGAAATGATGGGCAGGATGTCCTGATGTGAGAGCGATGGGTGATGGAAACAGTAATTTGGGCTGCTACAGTTCAGACTGTGTGGGATCAAAGAGCTTGTTTGCCAGTGATATAGGCCTGTGGTGAGACATTTGTATGTCCAAAAAGTCTGTAAAACAGACTGAAGAGCAAAATTGTTTCCCAAACAAGCAAAAACAAACACCTAAATTTCAGAGGTGTGTAGTAACTAAGTACATTTACTTTGTTACAGTACATCATTTTTTTTGAGGATTTGTAATTTTACGAAGTATTTTCTTTTATTGCAACTTTGACTTTTATTCTGTTACATTCAAAATTTCAAATTGATACTTTTCCTTTTTTACTTTAAATGAGTAGTTTTACTTTCCGAATTATTGTGAGCAGTTTTATGACTTATACTGTCTTATTGGTGATTTATTTTTTTCTTACCAAGATCATTTTCTAATTGTTACTTTTACTTAGTTTTTTCTTTCAAGCACGTTATATACCTCTGTTGAATTCACATGCTAAGCATGACACTCGACTACAGTGAAACATAATATTCCCTGTTTGCTGAACTTATAACACTAATGAGAAAGGCAAAGGTCAAAAGGATTTTGAAAGAATCATAGGTCAACGTTTCATTATAACTGTTTGTAAAACAAGATGTTTCTGTTTCCGTTAAGGTCATTGATTCTTGGTTGCTTTAAAAGGAAGTGTCAGTTTGTGTCACCTTCTTTAGCTGTGCTAAAAAGACTGTAAATGGCATCAAACGCTCCGGTGAATGCACAGACACAGAGTTCATATTGAAAAGTATCAAACAATGAATGACTAATGATGAAAATGAGAGGACTTCATGACATGAAAGGGTCTGAGGTGAAACAACAAGGGCAAAGTTAATTAAGCAGTCTTAGCAATATTTTAATACTCATTTAGCAGTGGCATTTTAATGCGAAGGGGTTTCATACTTTACAGTAGTTTCAAAGTATGTCATGGTAGATATATTTCTGATTTTATAAATTTTATGTGTTTCACATTGAAGGGTAGTCTGATTCATTTGTAATGATGACCAATACTGTGTATCAAAGCAGAAATAATGTTTCTGTTATGACAGATAATGTATTTTTTTTATTCACATATTTGCAATGATCTTCTCTTGAAGCTTTGCAACCCGGAGGTGTTTTAAAATTTTTATTTACTATTTGTAATAAATAATCTGAAATTAAAATAAATAAATAAATAAATAAATAAATAAATAAATAAATAAATAAATAAATAAATAAATATGTAGCTATACTAAAAAACTCTGATTTACTCATTTGCTACATCAAACAAACTGAAGACAACAAAGAAAACTGTGTGACTGTTTAAACTTTCACAAAGATTTAAACCAACATTTCAGCTAAATTTATTCAGTTTTGACATGAAAAAGTGCCCTGAATATAGTATTTTAATTTCAAGTTTTTTTAATTACATTTGTAAAGTTATATTGTATTTTTTTTATTGTAACGGCAGTTATGACAGCATGGCTGCTTTTAGCTAAAGAAATGTGACTCAATAAGCAGGTAATGATTAGTCACAGCTTATTTGTACATTTATTACAATTAACCTAAACAATTCCCAAGTGTAAATGCTGAGTGAAGATGTAAAATAGCAGGTGTGCAAAAATACATTTACATTTTATAGAGAATGAATGTGACAATAAAACACCCCCTGCTAATTGTTATAGATGTATAAATGGTCATAGAAATGTAATTAAAACAGGGCTTGGTACAGCATTTTTTTTCTGGGTACATTTATTGGATATCTCATGCCTTGAATCGTGCATTCAATTTTTGCAGTTATTTTTATTGTATTACATAAGTTATGGTAACTTTCAGAAAAAAAGAATCCTTGCAAAACTTTAAAACTTAGATGATTAATAGGATTTTTATTTTCATCTTTTTTTATTAGCAATCAAAATTTTACATTACAGATCATGTTACTTTATATTAT
Source organism: Anablepsoides cearensis (assembly GCA_032275365.1). Lineage (NCBI taxonomy): Eukaryota > Metazoa > Chordata > Actinopteri > Cyprinodontiformes > Rivulidae > Anablepsoides > Anablepsoides cearensis. The sequence continues at coordinate 15,699,127 of JAUBOC010000043.1, forward strand.
CCTGTTGTTACTTTATATAATCCTGTTGGCTAATCATGTTACTTTATCATATTACTAGTGCCTTTTATTTTCTCCTGTCTCACTTTAATTCAACTGAAACAAAAGATCATAAACACGCTTGACAACTTCAAATCAAAAGAGCCAATGCAAAGTAGGTACTCACCCATTGGAGATTCAGATTTTGTTGCCCCTTGCCTTCTTAGAGAGCAGTGATTTTCACACAGCATGGTCAAACACAGTCAAAGGCTAATGGTGTCCTTGTCTGTGTTACTGTGTTATCAGTCAGACACACTAGCAAGAAAAAAAAAACATATACTGAGACATATACACACACAAACACACCAGTGCAAGATTGGAAAGTTACTCAGTGTCTTTTAATGGAAAATGTAAGCAAGTTCCTCTCTTCCACTTTGTTGGTTCTCTGTCCCTCCGTGACTGCAGCTGACTTTTATTCATCATAACAGAATGAAAGATATAGATTTGGCCCTTGAGATTAGATTAAAGAAAAAAATGTATGGACATAAAAGGAAATAGAGCATGAAGGAGGGAAAACACAGAGTCAAAAAAAGGATGGAAAGGAGAAGAAGAAGAAGAAAAAAGAAGAAATTATGAGAAAGAGAGATAGGGTTTTGTGCAGCAGCACAGAGGCACAGCGCTGTGAGTTCCCCGGCAAGACAGCATGAGCTGCCTATTTGTCAGCATTGATCAACCCATTAAGGGGCTGTGGTGGGAAGCATATTGGTTTTGGGGGCCAAAGGGGCAGGGGGAGACGAAGATAAAGCAAGACGGGGGTGGTAGAAGTCTCGGCATGTACACGTCTGCAGGATGAAAAAGTCTGTAGTCCTCTACCCCACCATCTTTGCAGCTCATTTGGCTGTGCCCAACAGTGAGGTGGTAGATGTCATTTGTCTCACAGCGTCTCTGGAGGCTCCGCCGTTTGTATCGTCACTTTGTCACTGCTATGCTAATCAGAAGCTAGCTAGCATATCAGGAATAGACTGTCACTTGTCATTTCCCTTAGTGTGTGTGTGTGTGTGCGTGCGTCTCGGTGTGCAGAAAGTGTGGGTGGTGGGTCTTGGCCCAAGGGAGGAAGCAGGCAGCCTCTCTGCCCAGCCTCTGATGAATTCATATAATTAACTCTGCCTTGATCTGTTGGCTAATCCTGCACTCAGTAATAAGGGATTAAAATGTCACCTAAGCCACCTGCTGTTATTGAGCCCCAAGATTTTTGTGCTTCTCTGTGTGTGTCACAAAGAGTGGGGGAAAAAAGGACAATAAAAGTAAACTTATAAAATGTTTGTGCAGCAAGCTGCCTCGTTAGAGACATCCCGGCTGTCTGCCCTGTAGAACGCATGTAGAGGATGCTGTAATGCTGCTCAGAGAGGCATCTAAACTCCAGCCATATGCATCTGAACACTATTTATAAGCACATGATTTGGCATCCACTTGTATGCCATAATATGGCAGGATGCTGAAGTTAATGTTCCAGCTAACTGGTTCTAAAAAAATCCTTGAAGGATTTGTGAAAAAGGGGCATTAAAGTGGGACATGCTGGAAGGTGGGTGTTAGGAAATTTATTTATTTCTTCTTTCTTTCCTCTCGCAACTCCTTGGACCAAATGAGAAAAAAAAAGGAGAGGAAGAGGGTTGCCAATTGGTTGGCTATCAGCCTGCAGACCAACAACCAGCTTGCCTTGCCTGCCTGCTGGCTACCTCTGCCCGGTTGCTTAGCAACTCCAAGTGTACTTTTGGGTTGTTAAATGACTCTTGTTGCTGTACTGGCTCAGGGGCTACTAATGAAGCCTTCTGACCAGTCGCTGCCGTTTAAGTCCAGGAAGCTGACTGATCACTGGATGGGGATCTGTGGGACTTTAGACTACCATAAATTTCTAATGCGAGTCCATTTCTACCCACAGCCTGAACTGCTATCAATACTCGTGTGCAAACATAAAATGTTCACGCAGCACCTCTTAACATACTTCTTACAATGTTCCATCTGACCTCAATTCTCCCCGCTTCATGCTTACAAACATTTCTGCTTTAGCCTCCTTGGGCTTTCTCTAAAACGTGCACATAAAACACATTAGGTGCAATATTGATGGCGTTATTTAGATATAAGCAGTGGAGTGAAACAGTTGCCCACTTAAGGCTTTAAAAAACTGGAAATTATGGGAGCACCACTGGCCCTTGAACCACATAATAAACAAACAATTACAGCAATACATATTCGCCCAATCCTCACAGAGTCACACAGAGTCAGCCTTCAATTGAATTAAAATAAACATTTGCACAATTCTTCAAAACCATTAAGTTTAATTTTATTATTATAGAATTCTATTTTTAAAAGGCAAGAGAAGTGAACCTTGTGGCGAACTCTTGATCCATCAGGCTGTTCTCCACCTCCCTTCAAATGACTGTGACAGACACTGATTTCGTTCCTTGGCCCTGATCGAGAAAAATGAAAATACTAATAAATCAGAGTTAAAACAAGCATATACATCTCTAACTCTTTTTTATCATTAACACTAGTGCTTGAGAAAACTACAATCATGTTTTTTTTTTATTTCTGTTCCATTGCTGGCCATAACTTGTCAATAACAGCGTAAGCATTTTAAAGTTAAATCAACAGATTCTTCTTTACTCTTGTTTTCAATTGAGTGCATTTGTCCACAGCTTTGCTCACAGCTTTGTGTGCTTGCTTTTGCATTGTGTCTGTTATCTTGCTGAGCTTTGTTCCAGTGTCACAGCATATTGCCAGGGGAGTACAATGTGTCCGTAGGGGTGTCGCCACATATACACATGTCTATACTCGTCCACCACTCTGAGGTCTATATTTAGCCATCGTTCCAGTTTATGTCAACTGCTGTCAAGTGCTGTGTTGCCTGAGGGCCCAACCTCCACTGTGTTGCCCCAGCTGACTGATCTGAGTGGGCAGTGCTGTGTGCCGGGCACTCATATGTTGAGCCTGTCCAAAAAGACCTAGTTGGAAACATAGACCTGCAGCCAAGTAAAGTAAGAAACACCAAATAAGGTGTGTGCAGGTATCCTCAGCATGCTAGGATTGGAAGGACACTTCTTTTCATTTTAGCTTGGTCTCTTTTCTATATTTACTTTAGATCTACAAAAGTGTTTATCTACTTTGCATGGTTCCCCTTTAAGACTGTTTCATAGCAATTAGCTGTGGACATATTGATCTAAGCATCCATATTATCGATACCAAGATGAACATTGGTATCGGAACAATATTAGCGTAATGAGATTGATTTTGTGTTTGCATTTTATTTGCACTACTGAAAGTTTTCACAAATAAAGTTGTTTGGAGTTAGTCATCATTGTGCCCATGTGAAATGGAAGTTTGTTGCTTCTTTTTAGTCATTTGCACATCGCTTTATTTTGTTGTAGTTATTTTTTTTACAAATCATTTTATTTGCCTAAAATCTCCGTCCTGTTTTATCATAATCGACTAATTAAAGGCAAAATCACCAAAATTATTCAATGAACATGACAGGCATTGGAATCTGAAACGGTGATACTAGTTTTTTTTATTCACTTGTGTCAGATTATTACCAAAGGAGTGGAAATGGGCCAGCTGAAGTTAATTCACCAGACCAGTAACTAAAGTGGCGTGAGTTGCAAAAGGGCTTTTGTTTACAGCAAGCAAAAGAGAAGGGAGGGATGAAGGTAGTGTAAGAGTGATTGCCAGGGGTCAGGCATGAGCAAGATGTAGCTGGTGACTTGCAGTCTGGAGCCAAGAGGAGCAAGGGCCAGCCAGAGAAGACCTCTCCCAGTGGGGCTGAGGGTGGTTGATGTAATGACATTAATCTCCAAGTGCCATCTGACACCCTGTGTGGCTCTGTCATTGAAAAGTGCTAATTCTGCTGAACTGTGGGGGGAATTCAGGCATCTCTAGAGACATTGTCCTGGATTAATTAAACATGTTGGCATTGACTGTTGCACAGATTTATCTCTTTTGCATCATCCTCACTTCTTAAATTTAGAGCTTAGCACACAAAGCAGGAAGAACTCAGGACATCGAAACAACAAACTTTGCCATATTAAGTGTTTTATTTGTCCACCTTGTTTCTGGCAGCATTTCTTATTGTTTGTAGCTAACATTGGATTTTCTTTCTTTCTTTCTTTCTTTCTTTCTTTCTTTCTTTCTTTCTTTCTTTCTTTCTTTCTTTCTTTCTTTCTTT